>WPIO01000225.1:100000-263776 GCA_009760855.2 Cristatella mucedo | reverse complement strand
ATATGTCATTCATTGTATATCTACTAACCAGCGACGACTGCCGCCAGAGGATCAGGCAGAAGCCCTGTGGGCTCCCAGATGAGCTAGCCCCACCGGGAGCCAACTCGTTATTGATGGACTGTTCACGTGCTGTGCCGCGCGAGCCCTTAAGAGTGACAGTGTCCTTGGTCTGTTTTGTGTTGTAAGGGTTGTAAGATCACGTTGACTCCGATCACATCGTGCTGCAAGGAGAGTTGGATATTTGCAGTGAACGGTGCTCATCTTCGAAGCAGCTCCACCGAACCATGCTGACGCCACGAGAGAGGACATCAACGAGACAGTACGGCACCCGGAGCAGCAACATACGTCTTCCCTGAACTGGATCTTCTGCGAGAACTTTGTAGCTTAGCGATTCTTGTATAGCACAGCACGATGACTTTTGTAACCACAACTTGTGTAAACTCGACTTGTGTAACCGCGACGTTTTGTAACCGCGTTTAGGATACGGCTTGTTCGGCAGCCACTACTGAGCATGTTAAAGCCACTGTGATGGTTGCATGGCTTGACCTGTGGTGGGTCTATAGCAGACACGAGGACGCGTCTCCCCCCCAGAGGCCGACATATGTTCCCAGGCTAGGTTCGGTTGGCTGCGACCGGGAGGCTCTAATGAGGGTAAGGGTCACCGGCTAGACCGGGGTGTGACGTGAGGTCACCGGGGCTCTTGGGTAGGAGAAGTTGGCCGAGTACGTCTAGGTGATGGAGGCTCCCGGTCTCGCCGAGTTATGCACCTGGATGGTTGCAGGCGTGCTCCGGCGATGCGACCACGCACGAAAGGCGACGAGTATCCAAGGCCCGAGCGGGGGCTGGATATAGCACCCTCGTTGTTGAGACTTGTATATTCTCGTTCCGTGTAGCGTGTTCATGACCCCCGTGTGTTGGCCTCTTTCGGCAGAAGCTCTCGACGGTTATGGACGTCCGCTCCGTCTATCCCAGAGTACTCAGCTAGCCGGGTCTTGGACGGAGCCCTGCGACGGTGTAACTGTGGAAGCCGACTGAGAACCAACACGTTTGTTCGCACTTGCCGCGTCATCTTGCGCCCCTGTAGCTTACCTTGTATAGGACCTTCCCCGGTAGACTTGTTTACTTCCCCTCTTTGTATAGTGCGTGTATGTGTATATAGTGCGTATATATATAATTATATAAAGCGTTCTGTATCCGGTCGATCACCCGCGGACCGTTGTTGCCGGAGGACCCAGTGTTACGACCGAGGACTGACATAGATAGTAGGGGGCCCTAGTGGGAATAGGGTAGTACCCATGAACTCGGCTACACTCGTATGCCTGTCGAAGGACAGTTAGTTCTGATCTTATGTATGCTATTTAAGGCTTGAGCTTACTAGATCTAACTAACTAGGTTAATGTCGACGATAAACCATAGACCGTCTGAGTGATGGTGCAGTTTTTGCTTAATCCAACGTGCAAACTCAACATGTCAGCAAGTGTCGCATCCTAGCATGCCACCAATGAGGACAGGTTGAGTGGGGACATCACTAGCTGAGGCTAGGAAGATTATTTTCTGTCAGACAGAATCTGTCTCAAGGTTCTTGCATTTTTGCAATTCACTGATCATTTTAGATGCAAATACTGCCCAGTCCCCCCCTCCGATCTGTCATCATTGGTAGATAGCTACAACACGACACTAGCTGACACGCTCGACGAGTTTGCACCTCTGAAAAAGCTCTCTGTGCGCCCTCGCCCAGACGGCCTATGGTTTACCACAGACAGTAAACTAGCCAGGTCTACTAAGCGCAATCTTGAAAAAGCATACACAGGATCAGGACTGAATGTCCATCGACGGGCATATGAAGGCTACTGTAGGTCGTACCAGTCTATCCTAGCAAAGGCCAATTCTAGCTTCTATAAAAACGTAGTCGAATCCCTGATGCACAATCCAAAAACGCTGATGTCGACGATAAATCATCTCAACCGCTCCCAAATAAGCTCCTTACCTGATGATCTTTGTGATGATCTAGCCGATCGCTTTTCTCGATTCTTTGTGCACAAGATAGACAAGATCCGGGAATCCATCCCTGCGATGACAACATCCCCCCTAGCATGCTGTTCCCCGATTCCTGGCTGCACCGCAATGTCTACATTTGAGCAGGTCACTAGTGATCTCGTCCTGAAGTTCATATCCCAATCAAAGAAGACAGCAAGTCCTCTCGACCGTATTCATACTGTCCTGCTCTTACGTTGCATTGATCTGCTGCTGCCATGCATAACTGACATCATTAATATGTCATTAGCTTCAGGTCATGTCCCAGCACCTTTCAAAAAGCTGTAGTCTGGCCACTTCTCAAGAAAGCGATACTAGACCAAGAGAACTTGAGCAACTACCGCGAAGTCTCTCTTCTACCATTCTTATCAAAGACACTGGAACGGGTCGTGACGGACCAGTTGAACTCATATATTGAAACTTTAAACCTTGCTATTAAGTTTCAGTCTGGCTCTAAAGCTAATCACTCAACAGAGTCAACATTGCTTAGGGTGTACAATGACCTACTTAGGAATTCAGACATATGTAGAGTGTCTCTGCTTGTTTTGCTCAATCTTTCGGCAGTTTTTGGTACCATCGATCACAAAGTTCTTCTATAGCGCCTCTCATCTCGCCTGGGCATCACTGGCACTGCTCTGCAATGGTTCAGATCTTATCTCAGTGAGTGACGCTAGAGTATTGACGTGAAAGGACAAAGGTCATCTGAAGTACCTCTGAAATATGGGGTACCTCGGGGCTCCGTGCTAGGTCCGGTTCTTTGAATGGTTTATACTCTCACTCTTGCTGATGTGATTGCCAAGCACAATCTAGGATTTCACTTGTATGCGGATGACACTTACTTGTACCTTTGCTTTGATCCCTCCCAGCCTTCGAGCACCTCGAATTCTTTCAACTCACTTGCTGCATGTATTGATGACATCCACACATGGATGGCAGCAAATTTTCTAAAACTAAACGATAATAAAACAAACTTACTTGTTATGGGTAAACCAATGTGATTCAGAAATTGGAAAGGCTGACGCTCAAAATTGGCTCTGTCAGCATATGAATGATCATATGTTGAATCAGTTCGAAATCTAGGTGTCCTGTTCCAAAGTGACCTCTCGTTAGACGACCACACCAGCTCCGAAGTCCAGCCTGCCTACTTTTAGCTACAGAACATTGCTAAAATTTGGGCTTGTTAAGGTAAGGATACCACTTAAGCAACTACCGCCCAGTCTCCCTTCTACCATTCCTATCAAAGACACTGGAACGGGTCGCGGCAGACCAGCTGAACTCGTATATCGAAACCTCACACCTTGCTAGTAAGTTCCAGTCTGGCTTTAGAGCTAATCACTCCACAGAGTCAGCATTGCTTCGGGTATACAACGACCTACTTAGGAATGCAGACATGGGTAGAGTGTCTCTTCTTGTTTTGCTCGATCTTTCGGCAGCTTTTGATACCATCGGTCACAAAGTACTTCTAGAGCGCCTCTCATCTCGCCTGGGCATCACTGGCACTGCTCTGCAGTGGTTCAGGTCCTATCTCAGTGGGAGACTCCAGAGTGTTGATGTGAATGGACAAAGATCATCTGAAGTACCTCTAAAATATGGAGTACCTCAGGGCTCTGTGCTAGGTCCGGTCCTTTTCACCGTCTATACTCTCCCTCTCGCTGATGTGATTGCCAAGCACAATCTAGGCTTTCACTTCTATGCGGATGACACTCAGTTGTACCTTTGCTTTGATCCCTCCCAGCCTTCGAGCACCTCAAATTCTCTCAACTCACTTGCTGCATGCATTGATGACATCCGATCATGGATGGCAGCAAATTTTCTAAAACTAAACGATGATAAAACTAACTTACTAGTTATGGGCAAACCTAGTGTTATTCAGAAATTGGAAAGGCTGACTTTTAAAAATTGGCTCTGCCAGCATATCTCCAGTTGCATCAGCTCGAAATCTAGGTGTCATATTCCAAAGCGACCTCTCGTTAGACGACCACATCAGCTCCACAGTCAAATCAGCCTATTTTCAGCTTCATAACATTGCTAAAATTAGGGCTTGTTTAGATAAGGATACCACGTCCAAGTTGGTCCATGCATTCGTGACATCTCGTCTCGACTTCTGCAACTCACTGCTTACTGGCCTACCAGCATGTGCGATCAGGCGATTGCAGCTGGTGCAAAACTCTGCAGCTAGGCTTGTCTGCCGTGAGCGTCGCAGTTGCCACATTACTCCACTTCTCGCCGACCTGCACTGGTTACCAGTCAAGCAACGGATTGACTTCAAGGTTTTGTCGCTCACTTTTAGGTCTCTTCATTCTATGGCTCCAGCCTATCTTTCAGAGATACTACCCCATCAGGCAAAGCATCGTACCACTCGCTTTTCGGAATCCAACAGTCTAGAAATACCTCGTACAAACCTTAAATCCTTTGGAGACCGTGCATTTAGCTCGTATGCTCCCACAGCCTGGAACTCCCTCCCGACCTGCATCAGAACATCCCCTGACCTGACCACATTTAAAAGAAACTTAAAAACATTCCTATTTAGGACAGCATTTAGTGGGTCCTTGTGATTCGTCCTCGATGTGCTTATGCGTGCTGACACTGTTCATGCTGCCACTAACCACATTTGCATGCTGACCCAGTGCATGTAACCCCTAACCATGTTATTCATTTTGTTTGTTTTTCAAGCATGATTTTACTTACTATTCTATTGCGTATCACTTTGCAGCAAATGTAAAGCGCCTAGAAAGAGATTAAGTTCTCTGAGGGCGCTTTATCAAGTGCAATATTATTATTATTATTATTATTACGTCTAAGTTGGTCCATGCATTCGTGAAATCCCGTCTCGACTTCTGCAACTCACTGCTTGCTGGCCTACCGGCATGTGCAGTCTGGTGATTACAGCTGGTGCAAAACAGCTATTGTCTGTCGTGAGCGTCGCAGTTGCCACATTACTCCACTTCTCGCCGACCTGCGCTGGCTACCGGTCAAGCAACGGATCGACTTCAAGGTTCTGTCGCTCACTTTTAGATCACTTCATTCTTTGGCTCCAGCCTATCTCTCAGATCTGCTCCCCACCAGGCCAAGCATCGTACTACCCGCTTTTCGGAATCCAACAATTTACCAATACCTCGTACAAACCTCAAATCTTTTGGAGACCGTGCATTTAGTTCATATGCTCCCAAAGCCTGGAGTTCCCTCTCGACTTAGGTCAGAACATCCCCTGACTTGACCACATTTAAAAAACTTAATGACACCTATTTAGGACAGCCTTTAGTTGGTCCCTGCGATTCGTCTTTTATGTACTTAAGCGTGCTGACACTGTGCATGCTGCCATTAACCACATTTGCATGCTGACTCCGTGTATGTCACCCCTAACCATGTAATTCATGTTGTTTATCAAGCATGGGGTATCACTAACCATTCAATCTCGCTTCCCTTTACAGCAAATGTAAAGCGCCTAGAAAGAGATTGAGTTCTCTGATGGCGCTCTATCAGGTGCATTATTATTATTATCATTAATAAATGCGGGCACACATTGTACATTGAATAAGATCCGTATGTGATCAGATTAACTAAATTAGTAATAATATAAACACTATAACTCACAATCGTGCGAGAATATAAGATCAAATGTGCAACCCATACTGAGAGTGTGGTCTTGTGCATTAGCCACGAGAGACAATGAGTCAGTCAGTGTACAAAATTCGGTGCTGAAGGAGTCAGTTAAGTGGTCAAAATGAATGTTAAAATGACCCATATTGAGGAAAGATTGATTGCTTGCAAACAGAATCGAAAAGAGATCGCAGAAGTCTGTGATAAAGGAGGATTTGTTACCTGATGCGCAGACTGATTACTGCCATTAATGGCAGCTCGTTGTGGGAGGGACTCAAAACAAAAGATTTGATAGAATCTGTCGATGGGTTAGCAAGCGATTTGAATTGAGAGAGCGACGCGTGGAAATAGCGATGCGGCCAGTTTTGATGAATGTAGTAGTGTGGAAGAAGGATAAGTCTGTCGGGGAACCATCGATTACGGTCTGATAGCTAGTCAATTTCAGCTAGTTTTAGTCAATGCGAACAAGTCTAGGCTATCGTCAAAAAACATGTCATTTGTCATGTTAGTGGCCTTTTCCACATAAAGCCAACACTTCAAAGACTTTAAGCTTTAAGATGGGCCACCGAGGTTACAATCGGCCTAATGATGGCTACGCTATAGCTCTTCTCAGCAGCGCCTGAGGGCGATAGGGCATAGGGGGCGGCACGAGACTCAGGCTAGATATTGAAAACGGGCAGGGCTTCCGGACACGCGGCTTCCGGCTGCCATCGTGGCTCCGGATCGGCGTTCTCACTCGGAAACTCTTCACTAACCAACACTGGCGACAGCGACTGCAGCAAGAAGTGCCAATGAACGATGACAGCGAAACGACAGGACGACAGCGAATGACGACAGCGAAACAAAGGGACAATCGTGCCCAATAATAAGGAGGAGAATGCTGCCAGTGGGCGAAGCTAAAGACGCAGCCCTCGCGGCAGGTCAGGCCTCAACACAGGGGGACGCAGCGTGGAGTGACAGCGTGGAGCGACAAGTATTTAGCTTTTTTACAGGCAGGCAGGCACGCAATTTGCTATGCGCTACAAATAAATAACTGCCAGACATAACTTGTAAAAGTTATTAGCTGCATTGGTTTCCGTCGACGATGATCGCAAGAGCTTCGACTTTCGGCAGGGAACGCTGCAGCCGATAAGGAACGCTGGTGGCACTTAGTGCTTGGAATCGAGAATTCAAGGAGCACATTTCCTTCGCTAGTAAGTCGGCTTACTTACTTTAGCTGCTTAGCCAACATCCGGGCCTGCTCAGAGCAACACTGCAAAATTCAATCGCTTGCCTTTTTGTTGCTTTTCGCGTCTCGATAATGCACTTTAGTTCATTCGAAAACCAATGGTGATTGCCTTTAATTGAATGCAAGCGGTTCAACAGTCAACGGCTAGGCTGTTCTCTCGTCAACGGCGCAGACGGCATGTTATACTAATTCTGCCCGAACTTCAGTGGCTCCATTTAAATTGTGGAATCAGTTTCAAAATCCCCTGTCTTGCTTGCAGGTCACTACATTTGCTTGGAAAACCTTACCTGTCCGACATCCTTGCTCAGCCAATGTGCTCTCTCACTACCGAGTAGTCGACATCAAGTCATCTCGCTGACCGGCCCGCTAAATTGAATTTTCTGGAATCAAATATTCAGCCCTCATGCACCAAAAAAATCTGGAACACTATTTCGGCTTTAAGTACCTGCAGGAAGGCAATCGTGGCATCTCAGCTTAAGATGAAACCGTCATGGTAAGTTTTTCCTTTGTCTGATTGAGCTTGACTCTTTGTGTTCCAGCATGCTCAGTGTGCATAGCTGTGCTTGATTCACTGCAACCTAGAGGTATTTCTGCTTACCGAAACTCAGATGACGCCTTGTTCCAGTAGCTGTATATCTGAGACCACCCCACCCGGGTTCTCATTATTTCAGCCTATGTGTTCTAACAAGATTGGTGATGGGGTTGCAATTGTTGTTCGCGAATCGTTTGGCTATAAGATGTGCAGTTTTTTGCATGGGCCATCGTTTGAATCAATTGCATTAGGTACTCATCAAAGACGCCTCTCATTGTTGTGATATACCGACCACCTGCTGGCTGTCTTAAGTAGTTTATAAAGGAGTTTTTGGAGTTCCTCGCTAAAATACTTTCGTTTGAAAGGCCGTTAAATGATTGCAAGATAAGTTAAATATTCACGTTGACAGCCCTAGCAACAGCCACGTCCGCTCATCGTTTGACTGTCTGGAGAGTTTTGGTTCGGTCCAACACGTTAATCAAACCACCCACGTCAGTGGCCATATGCTAGATCTTGTGATCACCAAGGATGTTTCCCCACTGACGTTGTGGTGTGCCCGCTTACCCTCACGGACCATTGTTTGGTCTCGTTTACTGTTCCTGCTCCCTTGTACGTATAGGGTAATGCCGAACTTGTCCAGCAACGTCACTTAAAAAGCATTGACATGGACAAATTGTTAAAATCTGTATGTGATGCAGGTCTTCTTGATCTGCATCCAGACTCGACCGACAGATTCAATGCCCTCGCTGATGCCGTGAACATGACACTTGGGCGCGCTCTTGACAAGCATGCTTCCGATCATTCTATTCGTGTACAGAGTCGTGGAGATTCCTATCAACTACAAAATAACTTCAAAAGATGCACCGTGTTAAGGCTAGATCGTCCTTTTGAGAAATCGAGGTTTGATGCAGATCTAGTCAATTTCAATGACTTCCTTTGAGTATAAACCCGAGAGCTTCAAAAAGCCATGGCTTCTTTTTTCACTCGAAAACTGAAGCCGTGCCAGTCAGACGCAAAACAGATTTTGTAAGACGGTAAACAATTTGCTAACCAATTTAGAGAGTTTTCAATCCCAAGATATTAAAGGCTCAGCCAAAACGTTTTCAGTCTTCTTTACTGGAAAACATTCTGCACATTCGTGCCTCCATAAACCCTCCCTCCTCCAAGTAAAGCAATTGTGAAATCACAAACCGTGACCTTCTTTCAAAGGTTTTCCAAGGTTTCTGCATGCGATGTGGCTACCTTAATGAGGTCTAGTGAAAAGAGCTCGTTTCCTGAAAACTCTTTTTATCATAATCTCTACGGTCTTCACTAACAGACCAACTTAGCCCTGTCATAACGGAGATTTTTAACGCTTCTTTGTAAAAAAAAAAAAAAGGAGGGGTCGTATCCAAGTCCTTCGCATCGGAAATCGTTAGACCGATACTTAAAACGCCTGGACTATATACTGAAGTTCTTGCAAACCAGTTTTGCCCAGTTTTCCTTCTTCCTTTTTGTCAAACTATCTTGAAAAAAGCGTCGTTAAGCAGCTGGTGACACGTATTGAGAAGAATAAAATGTCAGAAACATTTCAATCGGGGTTTAAGAGGCAGTACTCCACTGAAACTGTTCTCCTCCGTGTTAACAATCACATTCTATGCAGCAACGATGATGGGAATGTCACTGCCCTAGCTCGGCTAGATCTATTAGCTATATTGCTATATCTATCTAGCTGCTTTCGACACCATTGATCACAATGTCCTACTTGAACGATTAAGAACACCAACATGTCTGACAGAAGTGGATATGGCATGGTTTAAATCGTACTTGTCTGATCGTGTTCAATCCATTTTGTATGGAGGTCAGGTTATACCCACGAGACGGGTCAATTGTGGAATCCTCAAAGGTCCGTCCTCGGTTCTTTACAGTTCTTCATTTATACTCAACCTCTGGGAAAAGTGATTAAAGCCCATGAATTAGGATATCACTTTTATGCTGACGATACTCAGCTGTATTTGTCATTCAAACAGTCGGAATCTGCTGCAGCAACTGAGAAACTGAATGGTTGCCTTATCGATTTTCGATCCTGAATTTTGGAAAAAAACTTGAAACTAAATGACAACAAAACCGAACTGCTGCTCATAGGACTCCCTAAACATGTGGCTGGATTGAAAGACTTTGCTCTTCAAATAGGTGATGCTATAGTGCGACCGTCACCACGTGCTCAAAATTTAGGTGTCGTTTTCGACAGCTGCCTCAATTTTAAAAGCTTCATTTTTTTTAGAAGACTTCTTCTAAAGCTAACCACCACGTCCGATCCCTATCTAAGATTAGGAGCTGTCTTCTACAGTGGCTTGCAAAACATTTAACTAGCTCCTTAGTTCTGTCTTGGCTTGTTTATTGTAATTCACTTTTGGCTAGGCTACCAAAAAGAGCAACTAGGCCATTGCAACTGGCTATGAATATGGCTGCAAGGCTAGTCTTTAAGTCCCAGAGGTTTAACCACGTGTCTTCATGTTTTCTTTGCCAAAAAATTAGGATGGCTGCCAGTTGATCCACAGATATAGAGTAGAGTTCTTACGCTGATCCACAAGGCCAGCAACGAATTGGCTCCTCCATACCTACCTGAATTGCTGCACCAGTTTCAGCCTGTTCGCGCCCTCAGGTCTTGTGTGGACAATAAATTAGCTGTTCCGCTTCTCTGCTTAAAGACCGTTGGCAACAGAAGCTTTTGCTCTGCAGGTTCTCGACTGTGGTACTCACTTCCACAACTCTTACACAACAGCAGCAACAACTGCTCTTCTGCTTCCGACTATGGCTCATCCTTTCCAGTGGTCCTGAGCTGCTACTTCCGTGCTACTACCTACCTCAACTGCTCTCCTAACTCTGCTATGCTTCTCACTTTTTCTTTGCTGCGTGAGATGAAGTCTGTTGGCTACCGAGTGCGTACTGAAAACCGCTTAGGCTGTGAGTGCCCTATACCAAAATCTCCTGCGTAACACCCACATTGTCTTTATGGCTTTTCGGAGTTACAGAAGGAGATAAATTACATTACGTTACATGCAAGAGGTCTCACACTGACACATTTACTGATATATTTATACATTTGTATTCATATATCTATATTATCATGCTGACGCCTTACACTCTTAACTGATGGCAATTATTTTCTGAATGCTTGCTGTAGCATGCTGGCCTGAGTATGTTACTTGGCCGTGATGGCACACTAGGTAAGGTGGTTGCTTTTCACGACCTTGCGGTCCTGAGGTCGTTGGTTCGAATCCTGCGGTGGGTGATTCGTTATCGCCACTGCAAGCGGTGGTGATAGCCGTAAAATGGCCTTTCTGCCACTATAAAAAATGGCTGTTAAATCAAGTAGTATTTGTTTGCATGCTTGATGCAGTGCATGCCAGTAACGTCGTAAGCACTGATTCGGTTGCAGTGAATTGAATTCAGTAAGGTTAAGATTAAGCTACATGATACATTTAAAATGCGACTAATTCAGGGTCTTAGCATGTAGACGAGTCTCGGATGGAGAATATTCTCATGGGCTGTCTTCTCATACTGGATGTTAAGCTTCGGGATGAGGCTATTAGGGGCAGCCTTGAAGTTGGACAACGAGCTGACGGTAGGGAGCCTCGTGGGAATGTTGCCTTTCGTAAGGGCGCTCCGATTTAATCGTCCACCCTCGAGGCATTTAAAGTATATCTGACCACCAGGATCTGCAATTTAGCCACTATTTTTCTGGACTAATATAGTCTCTCCTGTCAATGTAGTTGCCAGTCTGATCTTAAATTTCCCTTTACTGCAAATGCCTTAAAAGTGCGCTTAAGTTCTATCCCTTCATGCCTTTCAGTTCATTCTACAAAGCACGTAAGTAAGATCCTCGAAATTTGTGACCTAGATCAAATGCTATACGATGAAAGTTAAAGATTAACTTATTAAATAGCCTCAGTTATCTTACGGCAGTGAGCCTTAATGGCTATCAACGCCACTTGAAGCGGGCAATAAAGAATCGTCCATTACAGGAACCGAAACCACGACCAAGGATGTGAAGAGCGAGCACCTTGGCCCTTGGCTTACTGGATGCAGATATGTAGACGACAACAGTGAACAAGTACGATGAATATTGCACGCGCATACGAAATAGGCCCACGTGACAGCGTGGGAACATCTAGGTGTATTCAACTTCAACGGTTTCTCCAGTCTGGCTAATTGTTTTTAACTGATGGATTTGTCATGGAAACCATACCACGTTTGAAAATGAACCTTCACTTAGCAGCTCTATTAATTAGCAATCTGAAATCTCGTCAGTCATGAAAGCCTGAAAGTACGATATGTTCACTTCAAAATCTGAGTAATTAAGGAACTGCACGGAACCTTCAGCTGGCAGCCATCCCAGGACTCGTCAACACCATCCTTGAACTCGTTGCCGCCTTAAAGATCATATCTTGATATTGATGTTATAAATAAAGCATCCTTAAGCTATCAAGTCCGCACAGTCATCTGAAGTTAATATTTTTCCATTGATCGGCTAACATTAACCTGCGAAACTTATACAGTTCATTGTAGCTGCTAACTTGCTGCTCTGCCGCTTCATGAGCATTAAAGTATTATTTTATAACATTAAAACATTATATTATAACATTAAAATTCGACCAAGGCTTCTTCTTCAAGAATTGTCTTTAAGCTACTAAAAACTACTATCTGATTTCAGGAGATAGTAGAAGGGTCATTGCGGATATCATCATCGCTTGCAGCGGCAATAAAGCATCGCCTACCGCAGTATTCGAACCTACGACCTCGAGACCGAGGTCATGAAAAGCAACCGCCTTACCCAGTGTGCCATCACGGCTGGCTTGAAGCCATCGAGCGATGATCTGCAGGCGGGCAGCAGATGCTCTCATTATCATGTGAATCGGACTTTTTCCTCCATCATTAGTACCACATGATGCGTACATAGAATAAGTCCACTGCCACTCTACGTAGAATTTTCAAACTACCACTTTCGGCACATAAATGAGCAGTCCTGTGCTCTCTGCATAAATTTTAAAGTAGGCTAAATGGCCCTGCCGCCTGAAACTGTATGATTCTTGCTTGTAATATCGAGATAAAATCCTTGATAAATTTTAGTCTTCCGCGTTACAAGTACTAAAATAAATACTAGCTGATTGAACAGCCTCTTTTTGTATAGTGACAGAAGAACCTTTACGGCTATCACCACCGCTTGCAGTGGTAATATAGGATTGCCCACGACATGCTTCGAACCCACGACCTCGGGACTGAGAACGTGAAAACAACCGCCTTACCTAGTGTGCCATCAAATAATAGGACCTTTAAACACTTGACAGCTGACACCAAATTATTTTCGGTTGTCTATTAGAAGAATCAGTGGATATTTTATAAACTTGCAGGCAGCTCTGTATTATGTCTTTAGCAAAAATATAAAAGTAATAATAAAGTACATTTGTTATAGCACCCTCAGATAACTCAATTTTTGGCACTTTACATTTGCTGCAAATTAAGCATGGTTGAATGGTCAATAGTAACATGCTCAATGACAAAACGCCGCATAACACGGTTAGATGTGACGTGCACAGGGTGAGCATACAAATATGGTTAGTGGCAGCATGCACATTGCCAGCACGCAGAAGCAAACATAGGACGAATCACAAGGACCCACTAAATGCTGTGATAAATAGATGCGTTTTTAGCTTCTTTTTAGATTTCCTCAAGTCATGGGATGTGGCGACGCCTGTCGGAAGTGAGTTCCAGGCTTTGAGAACTTTCGAACTAAAGTTGTGGTCTCCAAAGGATTTGAGGTTCGTAAGCGATTAGATTCATAAAAGCGGGTGGTACGATGTGGGTGTGATCCCTGGTTTGGGAGTAGATCTGATAAGCAGGCTGGAATAAACAATTAAGTTACCCTAAAGGTGAGTGACGGAACCGTGAAATCGATGCGATGTTTGGCTGGAAACCAGTGCAGGTTGGCGAGAAATAGTGTGATTTGGCAACAGCGACGCTCAAGACAGACAAGATACGAGACTAGCTGCAGAGTTTTGCACCAACTGTTAACGCCTGATTGCACAGGCCGGTAGACCAGCAAGCAGCGAGTTACAGAAGTCGAGATGAGATGTCACAAAATGCATGGACCAATTTAGATGTAGTATCCCTGTCCAAAAAAGCCCGAATTTCAGCAATGCCATGTAGATGAAAGTAGGCAGACTTGACTGCTGAGCCGATGTGATCGTTTAATGAAAGGTCACTTGCTGACACTGTTTTATGCTACTCCTAACCGCACTTGCATGCTGACTCTGTGCATGTCACCCCTAAACATGATAATCTTGTTGTTTATCCAGCATGATCTCACTCACCATTTGATCGTGTTTCCTTTGCCGCAAATGTAAAGGGCCTAGAAAGAGATTGAGTTCTCTGAGGGCGCTTTATCAAGTGTATTATTATTGTAATTATCATTACTATTACCTAGGAGCAGGACACTTATATTTTGTGTATATTCAACAGGAGATATTCTGGCAGAGCCAATCGATTTTGAGTGCTAACCTTTACAATGTCTGAGTCACATTTTGTTTGCCCATAGCTAGTAAATTGGTTTTATCATCAATCAGTTTAAAAAACTATGAACACAAGACCTCAATCAGCCTCCGAGTTCCAGATAAAACTATGCCGTCCACGTGAACTTAAGGAAGATTTGAAGTTGCCAAACGCACTCAGATACGAGACCGTAGCCGAGCTAAAATCAGACTCTACATTAATAATACATCGATATACTGATCTGGGTGGCTATATACGAGACCATTAACTCCCTTGAGGTGTCTAAAATTATTTGCACCTTACTCTCAAGACATCAAACTGAAGTAATGCAATTTAATGTGTCTCCGTCTGTAGCTCCACAAAGCCACAAAGACTATGTGGGTGTTACAAACTAGAGATTTCTTCCACACACTCAAAGCATAAGCGGCTTTCGGTAAGCATTCAGCAGCCAACAGGTTTTATCTTACACAACAAAGAGAGAGTGAGAAGCATAGCTGAGTCAGGAGAGCAGTCGAGGAAGTGAGCAGCATGGAAGTAGCAGCTCAGGACAGCTGGAAGGGATGTGCCATAGTCGGAAGCAGGAGAGGAGATGTCGTTGTGCAAGAATTGTGGAAGTGGTGTAGTGGTGAGTAAGTCACTTTGAGATAGAGATTACTTTAGAGAATCAATAATCCACCGATTTTCCAAATTTTCCACCTTTCGTTCTATTAAAAAATTGAAACATAATCGCGTATTATTCAAAGATACTTGTTTATTTATAAGGGTCGAATGGTTAGTAGACACACTAAAGGGTAATTAAATAATATCATTGCTATATATATATATATATATATATATATATATATATATATATATATATATATATATATATATATATATATCTAGTCTTAATAGCCATCCTAAATAAATCTAACGGCATAGACTATGTCTATAAGGCCTCCTTGCTCTCTAGCTGACTTTAGCACCAACTGCTCGTCAGCAGCTAGTCATGTCGACGTCCTTCGAACTAAAATGAAATATTTTTGGTGATCCAGCCGTCAGTTCGCACACACTAATGGCCTGGAACTCAATTCCGGATAGGGCCATAACTTGTAATTAAAAATAATATTAGCTGATTTAGCATATTCGTTTGTGTAAAGGCAGAAGAGCCTAAACGGTTATTACCACCTCTTGCAGTTGGCAATAAAAAAAACACCTATTACAGGATTTGAAACCACAACCTCGGTCGCGAAGAGCGAGCTAACCATCAGTTGAGTCTCAGCTAAAGAGAAATTCGCTTTCAATTCATCCCTGTAAGTTTATATGTTCTTGTTGCCCCAGTGATTTATCCACAAACTGTAATCTCTTCAGGTGCGGAGACAATTGACATCTAGAATGATCTCATAAAAATTGAATAAAAAATACCTGATCTGCTGTGAACTACAGATATCCTGGTGAGACCTGGAGAAGGAGTGAAGCAGGAGAAGGGTCTGGAGCAAGAGACGGGTCCAGAGAAAGAGACGGGTCTGGGGAACGAGAAGGGCTGGAGCAGGAGAAGTAGTGGAGCAAGAGGAGGGGTTAGTGCAGGAGGAGCTCTTTTCTGGCATTCTTTAAATTGCGGAAATCCCAATTTCGCTTATGCACTTTAGCAGCCTACAAGTGTGTCGACAACAAAAAGCGTGCCACAAGGTTCAAGATGCGAGCGAATCAGTCGAGTTAGCTAGAAATGGGGTCTCCACTCCATGCGAGTCATTCTTGAAGGTCACAGGCTGCTACTTCTCAGATAATTGCGGAATATATCGCGTCACATACATCGTACGGAGACCATAGACTAGACAGCCCATAGTTTATAATGCAAATAAAGCCCGAATGCCGAATTAACTCCGTCGAAAAGAGCACAGGAGCCCGACTGAGGAAGTTATGTGCTTCACTTCCCTGTCCCATCTATTCGGGCGTGCATTTGATGCATTCGGCACTTTAAGAACAGCTAATTCTGTGGGAAGGCGCTTTACAGCTAGCTGCCAGTGTAGCAATATCCAGGGATTGGTTGCATGCTCGGTATTAAGCTTAAAAAAACACGCAAAAGTGCGCAAGTAACACACTTGAACAAGCATGCAAGCACATACGATGACAATCAAGGTAACCGGACGCACGAGGTTAGTAACACGCCCCGAGTTATGCATAGCAAGCAAAGGAGATAAGACAAGATAAGAGATAAGCAATACAAGTTCACCGGGTTGCATAGAATTATGAGCGGAACAAATACGTATTTATATGCGACGTAAACGGCGAAAACGCATTGCATGTGGCGACATGAGCCAGAAGCGAATTCATGTGCATGCGAATTGAAGGCTGGGGCATCGATTGATTGTAAGGAGATTTTACGTCGTCGAGACGAAAGGATGCCATGGAGCCGGGTGGTGTTAGAGCTCACCACAGAAGCAAGGAGGTCGGACTGTTGGCTGATTTAAGCGAGTGAAATGATCTCGCGGCGAGAGAGAGCGAGGGAGAGCGAGAGAGAGAGACAGAGCGAGAGAGAGACAGAGCGAGACAGAGCGAGAGAGAGAGAGAGAGAGCGAGAGAGACAGAGCGAGAGAGAAAACTTTCAAGTCGACTCGACGCTTATTAGGAAATAGGTGCAGAAGCGAAGAAAGAAGTAGTGCGATGCGGTGGTTACTTCTTGGATGACGTCAACTAGCTGACTAGCTTTAGTTGATAAAGGGCTCACTTCGGAAAAAGTAATTAAAGGGGATAGCATATGTATGGATCCGTTGTCACAAACGTATTAACTTGCCCCACCCGTTTCCCTCTCCGAGCACGATGCGAAGCCGATGGTCGAATTTTTCGCGATTAGCCATCCACCCGTACGGGTCTATCTATTGTGCTCGGCGTTCTATTGCACCACGGCTGAGCCCAGTCCAAAGGCAGACGCTAGTAGGACCCCGAAATTCCAGGCGAGCACCGGCCACGCCCTCGACTCAGCTATGCTGTAACCTTTCAGCGGTATATATATATACATACACACACACACACACACACATATATATATATATACAAATACATATATGTATGTATATATATATATATATATATATATATATATATATATATATATATATATATATATATATGTATGTATATATATATATATATATATATATATATATATATATATATATATATAGTGGTACTAATTGTATTGTTTCTAAAACAATATTCGTTAGTTATAAGTACATTTTTAAATTTAAAAACACGTGACAAAAAATAGCAGTGTTTCGTTGGGGGTCCGAAGCGAGTTAATGGCATTTCAATTCATTTCAATGGAGAAAATTGATTTGACATACGAGTATTTTGAGTTACGAGCTCCGGCACGGAACGAATTCAACTCGTAAGCCGAGGTACCATTGTATATACATACATGTAAATATACATACACACACACACACACATATATATATAAATATATATTTAGCCATTTCGCGCCGCTCGGCCTGCCCGGCGCACTCCTTTCGCATCCAGTGCCCCCTATCCTATTGGCGCAGCGGCGAAAGAAAGAGCTTCAGGAGTCGGTGCCGGCTGCAGGAGGCGTGACTGGGTCCTTTCATAGGTTTAGCGCCGACCTGGCAACGGCCGCTTTCCCTACAAGATTGCAATTGTTGCGCATCGAGGCAAAGTCGCTTGCGATTCGCCAGCTTCTCGTCGGCTCTTCGCTGCCGCCTCTGCCGCGCACGGAGAGCATCTCACATGATTCCCAGCGGCGGCGGCGGCGGCTCGCTTGTCTGCCCAGCAGTCCCGCCCACCGCTCGACGCGCTCGACGTCCGGCGCCGTCGTCTTTTCGTAGGCGCGCATCCCGGCGGTGGCGACGTCCAGCTATGCCGGCGCTCGCCAAATGTCGGGCAGAAGTCCTCGCCGTCCTCGCGGTACTGCAAGGCCCACTCGGCGCAGGTACGCGGCCGCCGGCGCGGTCGCCGAGGCGGCGACGCTAAGCTTCAGGCCAATGCACTGCGACTGCTTCAGACGCCAGCGACTGCAGGCCGACCCCTATTGGCTGCGTTACAAGCTGTCGGCTTCGCGCTGCCGACAGACTAAGTCAGAGAGAGGCTTGCGAAAGCCATGCTGTCCGGTGAGTCGAGCTCTCCTTAGAGTGACTCGCTCCTCCTCCTCCTCCTCCTCCTCCTCCTCCTCCTCCTTGAGAGTCGCGCTCAACTTCTGGCTTCAGCGTCCATTCGCCGAGTAACCGCGCGCACTGCGCCTCTCGCCGCCGGCCGCCTCGTAGGTAACCTGCTTGCGCAGCTCTTGCCGAGCCGCAAGCGACTAGGCGACGCGATGACACCATGCCGCCGACATGTTGTCGCGAGTCGCGCTGGGCACCACTGGGCTTGTCATTCGACTGCTAAGAAGACTGCCACGGAGTGCTGCCTAGTCGAGGTCGCAATCTCGCCGCCAATATCGATGCCAGTATCGACGGTCGAAGAGCGACAAAGCCCGGGGAGGCCGTAACCGCGGCAGGGCAGAGGCCGCGAGTGGCAGAGGCCGCATTGACAAACTCAGCCATTCCGACGATAGCCGAGCACGGCAGCGATCTGAGTGCCCATAATTTGGGATAATAGGTTCGTGGCAGTAGTGCAGAGCCATCTGTCGAAATCTGCCGCAGAGAGTGTCCCCGGGTGCAGCTTCAGTAAGTAAAACCTCTGACACGACGAGAAAGCTGCTGGCCTCGAGCTAATAATAATAATAATAATAATATTGCACTTGATAAAGCGCCCTCAGAGAACTTAATCTCTTTCTAGGCGCTTTACATTTGCTGCAAAGTGATATGCAATAGAATAGTAAGTAAAATCATGCTTGAAAAACAAACAAAATGAATAATATGGTTAGGGGTGACATGCACAGGGTCAGCATGCAAATGTGGTTAGTGGCAGCATGCACAGTGTCAGCACGCATAAGCACATCAAGGACGAATCACAGGGACCCACTAAATGCTGTCCTAAATAGGTGTGTTTTTAAGTTTCTTTTAAATGTGGTCGGGTCAGGGGATGTTCTGACGCAGGTCGGGAGGGAGTTCCAGGCTTTGGGAGCATACGAGCTAAATGCACGGTCTCCAAAGGATTTAAGGTTTGTACGAGTTATTTCTAGACTGTTGGATTCCGAAAAGCGAGTGGTACGATGCTTGGCCTGATGGGGTAGTGCATCTGAAAGATAGGCTGGAGCCATAGAATGAAGAGACCTAAAAGTGAGCGACAAAACCTTGAAGTCAATCCGTTGCCTCACTGGTAGCCAGTGCAGAGACGAGATGACCGACTATTGCACGCCTAACTATAGATTATGAAGTTAGCTGCTCTTAGTCTTAAGTTTAATGACCGCGAGTCATGTCCCGGCAGTCTTAATTGGCTGAGATGGCGAGCGAAAGTTTTAAATGATAAAGGGACTCACCTTACTACACACCTTACTAGGGTAGGTGTGGCATTAAGAGATTGGAGCGTCCCTTCAAACGGGAGAGGAAGAGGATTTACTTTCTCTAGCAACTCGTGGCAGAGGCAGCGGAAATAGCTTACGTGCTTACCGTAAACACGGTTTCGGTACTGGCAGTCGAGATATTCGACGAGGCAGGATTCGAAAGGGTATCAAAAAGAGAAATGCAATGTATTTCCGTCTCTAGCTCCACAAAGCCACACGCACGGGTACGGATATTACACAAGAGAGTTTTGTATAGCGCACTCAGAGCCCAAGCGGCTTTCGGTACGCATTCCGTAGCCAACCGACTTCATTTAGAAGCATAGCAGAGTCAGGAGAGCAGTTGAGGTAGTGAGTAGCATGGAGGAAGCAGCTCAGGACCGACCGCTGAACAGGAATAGCCACAGTCGGCAGCAGGAGAGAAGTTGTCGTTTCGTAAGAATCGTGGGAGAACCGAATTCCACAGTCGAGGGCCTGCAGAGCATAGTCTTCTGTCGCCAACGGTCTAATAGCGGAGGAATGGTGCGGCTAATTCAACGTCCGTATGCAACGTAAGAAAACTTCGCCGGCATGAAAGTCATTCATTTCGTAAAGAAAACGTGGCTATAGCGATTGCGCCTCGGTCGCAGCACGGTTTGGCAGCATTCGAGGAAAGCAGTGCCCCGGGCGTTAGATCGCTGATTTAGTTCCGGCGCCATGTATGCTGACGGCATTTATCGGCAGCATGATCGTCGCTTAGATTCGCAGCACAGATAGGCTTGTTAGCAATTCGTATACGCTGCGCCTCCATCATTAGCTGAACAAAGCTTCGCTGCAGCGAACCGAACGCAGCACCCTGCACGAACGCACCCGACGCCCCGGCGATTTCTCTGCGTGAGAAGCTCTCGGAGCTGGCACCGCCTGGTACGAGCGGCCGTGCAATGGCGTCCGAACAATGGAGGCTCCGCCGCGAGGGTTCGCTTTTAAATGTGCAACTTGTCTTTTCTCCTTTGTCCGTAGTTCAATTAGGCCGGTAAATTAGCTTTCGCTGCACTTTATTTTACCTCGTACCTCGTTAACCTCTGAACTCGTGACCTTAAGGAATGCATCAGTCTATTATTCTGCCATAACTTTTCGCGACCTATGTCCCGAGGTCACGGGTTCGAATCCTGTAGAGGGCGATCCTCAATTGCCGCTGCAATCGGTGGTCATAGCCGTAAAGGCTCTTTTATCTCTATTCAAAAGAGGCGGTTGAATCAGCTAGTATTTATTTAGAACTAACTGAATCAGTAAGTCGTGCGTGCAGCATTGTCGTGGATTAAATCTCCATCTTAAGGCGCTTTAGAATTCGTTTGTATAGCGCCCTAAGAGAACTGCAAGAGAAGCCATAAGCAAGGTTTAATGACTAACGAACGGTATACGAATACTCGAAAAACATACACAAGCTCATGAGTATGACGCGAAGGCCAGCATTCAAAGCAAGAAAACGCTCACGACATCCCGCTTGTTGAGCCCTGGTTAGTAAGTAACTTGGCCCTGCATTGTGCCCTAGAGTAGTGAGAAAGCAAAGCGTGCAGGACAGCTTTCACCCCAACCCAGCTGACCGAGTCTCTGCGATAGCTGACCGAAGCAGCTGACCTGAACCCTTTAGCTGGACACAAATGATGATGCAAAGTCCATGCAGGTGATGACAGTAGCCGGAACTGAACCCGGACCTTCCGAGGTAAATACGAACCGCATGCCCGGTAACGTAACATTTCGATCCCGTTTGAGGACTGGTGGGGAAGGGAAGATTGGGAACTAAATCGTGCAGATCGTGCGAGAGAGATAAGGAAGGAAGCTGATAAGTAGGCTGCAGCAAGCGAGTGAACCAACCGGTAAGCGAGAGAGAGTGTCACATGGATGGTAGCAAATTTTCTAAAACTAAACGGTGATAAAACTAACTTACTAGTTATGGGCAAACCCAGTGTGATTCACAAATTGGAAAGGCTGAAGCTCAAAATTGGCTCTGACAGCATATCTCCTGTTGAATCAGTTCGCAATCTAGGTGTCATATTCCAAAGCGACCTCTCGTTAGACGACCATATCAGCTCCACAGTCAAATCTGCCTATTTTCAGCTTCATAATATTGCAAAATTCGGGCTTATTTAGATAAGGATACCACGTCCAAGTTGGTCCATGCATTCGTGACATCCCGTCTCGACTTCTGCGCCTCACTGCTTACTGGCCTACCAGCATGTGCGATCAGGCGATTGCAGCTGGTGCAAAACTCCCCAGCTAGGCTTGTCTGTCGTGAGCGTCGCAGTTGCCACATTACTCCACTTCTCGCCGACCTGCACTGGCTACCAGTCAAGCAACGGACTGACTTCAAGGTTTTGTCGCTCACTTTTAGGTCACTTCATTCTTTGGCTCCAGCCTATCTCTCAGATCTGCTCCCCCACCAGTCCAAGTATCGTACCACCTGCTTTTCGGAATCCAAAAGTCTACAAATACCTCGTACAAACCTCAAATCCTTTGGAGACTGTGCATGTAGTTCGTATGCTCCCAAAGCCTGGAACTCCCTCCCGACTTGCGTCAGAACATCCCCAGACCCATCCTTTGACCACATTTAAAAAGAACTTTAAAACACACCCATTTAGGACAGCATTTAGTGGGTCCTTGTGATTCGTCCTTGATGTGCTTATTCGTGCTGACACTTTGCATGCTGACACTAACCACATTTGCATGCTGACCCTGTGCATGTCACCCCTAACCATGTTATTCATTTTGTTGGTTTATCAAGCATGATTTTACTCACATCTCAATTGCATTTCCCTTTGCAGCGAATGTAAAGCACCTAGAGAGAAATTAAGTTCTCCGAGGGCCCTTTATTAAGTGCATTATCATTATTATTATTATCTCCAATTCAAATCAACGCTCAATGATTAGCCAGCGACGCACAGAAAGAAGTGCCGTGATATGGCAGCTACGCCTTCCAAGACATGTCTATCAGTCATGTGTCATGAGTCGCTGAGTATTTCACCTTTTCATTGCACATTCCAACGATTAATAGACACCGTTCAGTTATACTGAATAAATAGTCTTTCAGTACTACTTATAATAATATTATTATATTTATCTAGAGCCCTCAGATAACTTAATCTCCTTGAAGCCAGTTACTACATGATGTAACAGAAATTTTGAAGAGGTGTTCATACTACTACCACTAGCTTTGTTTGCTACTCGATTTGACTTTTTTAAATCATACTAGTGCCATCATTATTAAATTTCTACAGCGCCCTCGGAGAACTAAATTTCTTTCTGGTCACTTTGTTTCGGTGTAAATAAAGCACGATCGAATGATTAGCGGTGGAATGCACAATTTCACCAAGCATGACACGGCTGGAGGTGATGTGCACACAGTTGATATGCGAAATATGGTCGTAGTGTCAGCACACAGGAGCACACAAAGAACAAGTAACAATGCCAAACTAACACTGACAAATAATTGCGAATTAGCTTTTTAAATGTCGTAAAGTTCGAGTATTTTGTGACATCAGTCGGGTGCACGTTCCAGGCTTCGGAAGCGTATGAACTAAAGGCCTGCCTCCAAAGGATTTGAGGCTCATACGAGAAGTAGCTAAACGACTAAATGGAGTGGTACGGTGAATAGCTTGGTGGGGGAGTATATCTGATAATAATAATAATAATGATAATTCACTTGACAAAATGCCCTCAGAGAACTTTATCTCTGTTTATGCGCTTCACATTTGCTGCAAAGGAAGCACGATCGAATAGCGAGTGGTGTAATGCTTGATAGACAGCATGACTAACGTGGTTAGGGGTGACATGCACAGGATCAGCATGTACTGTGGTTAGTGGCAGCATGCAACAGTGTCAGCCCGCATAAGCACATAAAGGAAGAATCACAGGGACCCACTAAATGCTGTCATAAATAGGTGAGTTTTTTATTTATTTTAAAATAATAGGCTGGAGCCCAAGAAAAGAGGAACCAAAAAGTGAGTGAGAAAACCTTGAAGTCTGTGCGTTGCTTAAATGGTAGCTAGTGCAGGTCGGCGAGAAATAGTGTGATGTGGCAGCTGCAACGCTCATGACGGACAACCCTAGCTCCAGCGTTTCGCACCAACTGTAAGCGCCTGATTGCACAGGCCGGCAGGACCAACTAGCAGTGAGTTACTGATATCGAGATGGAATTTCACAAATGCATGGATCAATTTGTATTTAGTATCCTTGTCTGAGCGAGCAGAAGTGTTTGCAGTGTAGTGTAGCTGAATTTAGGCAGACTTGACTGTGAAGTTGATGTGGTCATCTAGTAAAGCTCGTTCTGGAATAGGACATCTAGATCTTGTGCCGATGCAACGGGAAATATGCTAGCGGAGTCGATTTTGAGCTATAAGCTTTCCTATTTCTTACTCGCACTTACTTACCCATAAATAGTAAGATAGTTTAATCATCATTAAATGTGAAAACGTTTTCTGCCATTTATTTGTGGATGGCAGCAATGCAGACTGCAATAGAGCAGTGATAATTCAATGTGTTAGATGGCTAGATAGGATTAAAGTAAATTTGCAGCTGAGTTTCAGTTGCACAGACGTGAAAGCCTAGATTGTGCTTGACAACCCAATCAGCAAGAAGGAGGGCATGCTTTGTGAAAATGAGCAGACCAATGAGCATCGAGAAAGGAGGCACTTTAGTACTTTAGTGGTTCTTCTGGTGATGTTTTTTACCTTCCTTCCGTACTCTGAAGTCTCCACCTAAGATAAGATTTTTTTAAAGCAGCAACAAAATACCAGTGATGCCCAGGCGAGACGTTAGGCGCTCGATAGGAACTCGGTGATCAGTAGTATCCGACACCGTCGAAAGATCAAGCGAAACAAGCAGACAGCTTTAATTAACTCTAAATTCCTTGGTAAGGTCCTTACGCTTGAGCAGATTCTGAATCTGTGGAATGATTAGACCTAAGAAAAGACAGATATTACTAAGTTAAATGTTTCAATATAATAATAGTAATAATACACTTGATAAAGCGCCGTCAGAGAATTCAATCTCTTTCTAGGTGTTTGGCATTTACTGTAAAGGAAATCTGATTAAATGGTAAGTGGTATCATGCTTGATAAACAACATTAATAACATGGTTAGAGGTGACATGCACAGGGTCAGCATGCAAGTGTGGTTAGTGGCAGAATGCTCAGTGTCAGCACGCATATGCACATAAAGGACGAATCACAGGGTCCCACTAAATGCTCTCATACATAGATGCGTTTTAAAGTTTTTTTTTTAAATATGGTCAAGTCAGGGGATGTCGTGACGTAAATCAGGAGTGAGTTCAAGGCTTTGGGAGCAAACCAACTAAATGCACGGCCTCCAATGGATTTAGGTTTGCAAGGGCTCAGCGGAAAAGTTTTCAGCCTTCTTTACTGAAAGAATTGTGCATATTCGTGCCTCCATAAAGCCCCCTCCGACTAAAGCAATTGCAGAATCACAACCTGTGACCTTCCTAAAGAGGTTTTCCGAGGTTTCTGCATGTGATGTGGCTACCTTAATAAGGTCTAGCAAAAAGAGCTCGTCTACTGAAGACCCTATACCTTTATCACTGCGGTCTTCACTGGCAAACCAACCCTGCCATAACCGAGATTTTCAATGCCTCTTTGGGGAAAGGGGTCTCCCCAAGTCCTTCAAATCGGCAATCGCTAGACCCATACTTTAAAAGCCCGGATTTGATATAGAGGTCCTTGCAAACCAGTTTTGCCCAGTTTCCCTTCTTCCTTTCCTGTCAAAGTGGCTTGAAAAAATTGTTGCTAAGCTGCTGGTCGAACATATTGAGAAGAATGAAATGTCAGAAACATTTCAATCAGGGTTCAAGAGGCAGCACTCCACTGAAACTGCTCTCCTCCGAGTTAACAATGACATTCTACGTGGCAACAACGACAGGAATGTCACTGCCCTAGCTCTGCTAGGTCTGTCTGCTGCTTTCGACACCACTAATCACGATGTTCTGCTTGAATGATTGAGAACAACGATCGGTCTGGCAGGCGAAGCACTGGCGTTGTTTAAATCGTACTTGTCTGATCGTGTGCAATCCGTGTCGTGTGGGGGTCAGGTCTCACACACGGGAAGGGTCACATGCGGAGTACCTCAGGAGTCTGTAATCGGTCCATTGCTGTTCTCCATTTATACAAAACCTCTGGGAAAAGTTATTAAGGCCCATGGAATAGGATATCACTTTTATGCTGACGATGATCAGTTGTCATTCGAACAGTCGGAAGCTGCTGCAGCAAATGATAAACTGAATGCTTGCCTTGCCGATATTCGATCCTGGATGTCGGAAAACTTTGTGAAATTCAATTACTGTAAAACCGAACTGCTGCTCATAGGACACCCTAAGCGTGAGGCTGGATTAAAGGGCTTTGCTCTTCTAATAGGTAATGCTGTTGTGCGACCATCACCGCGTGCTCGAAATTTAGGTGTCGTTTTTGACAGCTGCCTCAATTTTCAAAGCTTCCTTTAGAAGACTTCTTCTGAAGCTAGCCACGACGTCCGATTTCTATCTAAGATTAGGAGCTGTCTTTCACAGTGGCATGCAAAATATTTAACTAGCTCCTTAGTTCTGTCTCGGCTTGATTGTTGTAATTCCCTTTTGGCTGGGCTACGAAAAAGAGCGACTGGGCCACTGCAATGGCTATGAATATGGCTGCAAGGCTAGTTTTCAAGTCCTAGATGTTTGGACACGTGTCTCCTTTGCTAAAAGAGCTATGATGGTTGCCGGTTGAGCAACGGATAGAGAGAAAAGTTCTAACGCTAACCCACAAGGCCCGCCACGGATTGGCTCCTTCGCAGCTAGCTGAACTGCTGCACCAATTTCAGCCTCTTTTCGCCCTCAGGTTCTGTGTGGACAATAAATTAGCTGTTCCATTCCTCCGCTTAAAGACCGTTGGCGACAGAAGCTTTAGCTCTGCAGGTCCTAGACTGTGGAACTCGCTTCCACAATTCTTACGCAACGACAACTACTCTCCTGCTGCCGACTATGGCTTATCCTTTCCAGCGGTCATGAACTGCTACTTCTATACTACTCACTACCACAACTGATCTCCTGACTTCACTATGCTTTGGAGACCGTGCTATTTGCTTTCCTTTAGAGACCGTGCATTTAGTTCATATGCTCCCAAAGCCTGGAACTCCCTCCCGACCTTCGTCAGAACATCCCCTGACCTGACCACATTTAAAAGGAACTTAAAAGCACACCCATTTAAGACAGCATTTAGTGGGTTCCTGTGATTCGTCCTTCACGTGCTTATGCGTGCTGACACTGTGCATGCTGCCACTAACTACATTTGCATGCTGACCCTGTGCATATCACCCCTAACCATGTTATTCATTTTGTTTGTTTTTCAAGCATGATTTTACTTACCATTTAATTTCATTTCCCTTTGCAGCAAATGTAAAGCGCCTAGACAGAGATTAAGTTCTCTGAGGGCGCTTTATCAAGTACATTATTATTATTATTATTATTCCCACTTTCTCTTTGTTGCGTGAGACGAAGTCTGTAGGCTACCGAATGAGCCGTGATAGCTCACTAGGTAAGGCGATTGCTTTCACGACCTAAGTCGTGAGTTCGATTCCTGCGGTGGGCGATCCTTTATCGCTATACAAAAAGAGGCTGCTAAATCAGCTAGGATTTATTTATTTATTTAATGCGTACCGAAAGCCGCTGAGGCTATGAGTGGAATATACAAAAATCTCCTGCATAACACCCACATGGTCTTTATTACTCTGTGTAGTTACATATGGAGATACATTACATTACGAGGCATAGGTAAACAGTTGGTCGTTTCCAAAGAGCAGTTGATACGATGCTTATCATGGTGGGGGAGTAGATCTGATAGGTCGGCTGGAGCCAAAGAATGACGAGACCTCAAAATGAGCGACACAACCTTGAAGTCGGTCGGTTGCTTGACTTGTCGCCAGTGCCGATCGGCGAGAAGTGATGTGATATGACAGCTGCGACGCTCACTACAGACAAGCTTAGCTGCAGTTTTTTGCACCAGCTGTAAGCGCCTGGTTGTACATGCCGGTTGGCCAGCAATCAGTGAGTTACAGAAGTCAAAACGGGATGACACAAATGCATGGACAAACTTAGACGTGGTATCCCTATCTAAGCAAGCTCAAATTGTAGCAGTATAATAGTTCGGCTGGTCTGCCACAACTCGTTCGGGGGTGTTTGATAGGGACGGTACAAGACTGAACGGAAGTTGCTTGAGTTCTTTTTTTCTAGTAATGCTTTCGCAATTAGTGGCTCAAATTCGGCCTTTTTTAAGGGGATAGGATCAACGTAAGGCTGAGGACATCATTTTAATGTTATGTAGGCTTTTTAGTAGCAGATCTATGGTTGGTTTTTCCATACCTAGCTGAACCGTGGCACCTGTTTCAGCCTTCTCGTGCCTTCAGGTTATGTATTGACAATATAATAGCTGTTCCATTCCTCTGCTTTAAGACTGTTGGCGACAGAAGCTTGGCTCGGCCGGTCCTAGACTGTAGAATTCGCTTCAACGATTCCTATGCAATGACAACAACTCTCCTGTTGCCGCCTATGGGTTATCCTCTCCAGCGATCCTGAGCTGCTACTTCCATGCTACTCACTACCTTAACTGCTCTCCTGACTCTGCTATTCTTCCCACTTTCTCTTTGTTGCGTGAGATAAAGTCTGCTGGCTACCGAATGCGTGCCGAAAGCCACGGGCTATGAGTTCGCTATAGAAAACTCACCTGCGCAAAACCCACATGGTCTTTGTGGCTTTGTGGAGTTACAGACCGTGATACATTCATAAATACATCGTAGAACTAAACAGAGGGAATAATGTCTAAAGTTTAGTTGGTTTATATGCCGGCCTGTACTGTTCCTCTGATAAACCACTGGTGAACAGCTTGGGAGTTATTATTACATTCTACGTGTTCTAAGTTCTCTTGGTCTAGTGTAGCTTTCTTGAGAAGTGGCCTGATTACAGCTTTTTTGAAAGGTGCTGGGACCTGACCTGAGGCTAATGACATATTAGTGATGTTGGTTATGCATGGCAGCAGCAGATCAATGCAACGTAGGAGCAGGACAGTGGGAATAGGGTCCAGTGGACTTGTTGTCTTCTTTGATTAACAGTAGGGGATGACACCCCACATTGGTCGGAGAATATTTGATCGAGTGTGTCGGCCTCATTGTGATTTGTGCCATTCCCATGAGCCACAAGAGAAATGAGCCTGTCAGTGCACGAAACTCGGCACTGAAAGCGTCAGATAAGTTATAAAAATAAATTTGAAAATCCCTCCTACTAAAACCTGATTAATTTCTTGCAAACAGAACCAGAATTACCTCCGAGAATTTTAAGATAGACGAGGAATTGGTATCTGGCGATAGGTTACTGCCACCATTGGCTGCTTGTTGTGGGAGGGAATCAAGAGATTTGAAAGACTGCTTCGCTACGACTGCAAACGGGTGGAAATAAGGAATAGACGGACGATAACGGTGAGTCCTCTACCAGTTTTGATTGATCTTGGATTATGGGAGAAAAGGAGAAAAACGTATCCAGGTGGCAGGTTGGGATCAGACAATTAGTCAATTTCAGCCAGGTCTCGGTCAAATCAGATAGGTCTAGATTATCCTCAATAGTTATGTCATGTACTTCCATACTAGGAATTTATTGCACATGGACTGAGAACTCCAAAGGCAATCCTTAACATGGTCAGCCGTGGTTGTAGTAGGCCTGGTGGCCACTAAGTTCTTTGCAATTCAAAGCAGCATTTGTGCGAGGTCGCTCAGCTCGGCTCGAGAAGATACAGGAAATATCGAGCTCCCTGAGCCTCCGGCCACTGAGCCGCCGTTAAATTTTTTTGGAGATCAAGATGACCAATTCATGGACACTGGAAACATCAACCGAAACAGGAATGTATTTGAACGACGATTGCGAAATGATATTAGGCACACACGACCGTACCTAATAGAGAGGTTACTTGCAGTCGCCGCGGCTAATGCTGCAGCCTGTGTAGGGAGAGTACAGCGGATGTTTTTAGAAGCGGTTAGCGTTTAGATGTCCAAGGGCACGTAATGTTTACTCGCTACGGTCAAACGATAACCATGTGTGCTTCAAACAGGTCTTAGCTGTTTCGATTTCCGTATACCGTATTCCGTATACGATGTTCGCATGAGCTTCGTATTTCGAAAAGGTTCGTGCAACGCACAAGAAACGCTAAATGATTTTGTGAGGCGAGAATGCTTTTTGGAAATGGTTTTAGTAGAAGTTAGCTGGTAACACGCACATTTATCGAAAGGTATGCCGAGAGAGCAACTTGCTATATTTGCAGCAGGGTCAAGCTGGCATCCTGCCAGTAGCAGTCTAACTAAACCTTATTCGGCTCACTCTTGGATGTCAGTAACTGCTGGCTGACCGCAGACCCCACTCTCAAAGCTTTCGGCAAAATCCTGCGTCATCCCGCCATGAAAAGTTTGCCTGATTGACGCGTTCTTAGGGATTGTCACTATCACGATATCTGCCTCTGATTCCTCTCAAATCCTGATTCTCACTTAACAGCGTGCCAGTGTGCATTTCAGTATGCCACTGGGCTGATGCTACCCGCCACTCATTTACATCAACAAGTGGCTGTGGCTTCGCTGTTTAAGAGATTGGCATTGCGATGCGTTCTGTTGAAGACAGGAAAGAAAGAAATATATAGAATATATATATATATATATATATATATATATATATATATATATCATTCATTCATTTGTATAGCTCCTTAAGAGAATGTACTCTCTATTCGGGTGCTTCACATACGCCACGGGGCTCGTGCCTACAGATCATACCATCAGATTTTGTTGCAGTAATGACTCTAGATTCTGCAATTAATCAGCCAGAAGATTGAGTAGACAGTGAAGTACTCGAGAAAGGCAACAGCCGTTCTTGAATAGGTATGAGAAGTGCTCGCGCAGGTAAGCGGGCGACTATTGCAGATGTAGAGTACAGTGTCTGCAGTAGCCATTCGGATGGGTCCTTCTGCAGTGTCATTGAATCTTAAATAGCGGAATTCTGGACAGGGTGCAGAACCCGCCGCTGCCACTGCCTCGAAACTGGGTGCTTTATAATAAAAATTGTCATAGTAATAATTTATTCGCATAGCGCCCTCAGAGAACAAAATCTCTTTCCAAGTACTTACATAAGCTGCAAAGAAAGCTTGATCGAATGATTTGTGGTAAACAAATATCTGATTTAACAGCCTCATTGGCGAAGAGCATTAACGACTCACCGCTTGAAGTTGGCAATAAAAGATCGCTCATTTCAGGATGTGTACCCACGACATTGGCTGTGAAGAGCGAGCGCTTGCAGTCCCTAGCCGATCACATCCATCCGATTAAATCCGTAGTGGTCTAAAGGGCCATCAAAACGTCGCGCGACCGGTTGGTTGGGCCTATGTAAGTTATTGCTTTCTTCGAATCCTGAAAAATGATTAAAAAAAGCCTCGTTCGAGATGCACAACCGCACGCGTACCTCGAAACCTCCCGCCCTCCTTGCAGCTAGCATGGAAAATAATCCTAATACAGTTTTCAAATGTATTTCCTTCGTGATAAGGTGCTAACACTTTAGCGGCGCCAGGCTAAGACCAATTCATCCCTTCAGCCAGTCTGCATCAAGCTTTACTCGCATTCATGTCAAGCATCGCTAAAAAATCAATGCGAACGTGATTTGACATCAAGGTTGCAGAAACTAAAGTCATTCCTAGTTAAAGACGATGCATCGCCGATACCTGATTTTGACCGTTACAAGCTGTCATCGAGTCGTCCCCGAAGGTTCTCTCTTGACTGGATATGATTTTTTGGTCACGAGAAATTGTATGCGAAAACAATAATGGGATTTACTGCTCGTACTGCCATCAGTGTCTTCCTACAGGAGGAGTAATGCATATCTACGTAAGTCGTCAAGCAGTCCGTTATCTGATGGATTCATCTAGTTTTTTCATACGAGCAGAGCACTGAAACTATGACTTGACCACGTTTAAAAGAAACTAAAAACGCACCAATTTATGAAAGCTTTTAGTGGGTCCCTGGGATTCTTCCATTATGTGCCTATGCGTGCTGACACTGTTGCATGCTGCCACTTAGCTCACTTGCATGCTGACCCTGTGCATGTCACCCCTAACCATGTTATTCATGCTGTTTATCAAGCATGATATTACTCAGTATTCAATCGCGTTTTCCTTTGCAGCAAATTTAAAGAGCCTAGAAAGATCTAGAGGTCTCCGAGGATGCTTTATCAAGCACATTATTATTACTATTATTACCCCTAACCATGTTTTTCTTGTTGTTTATCAAGCATGATACCACTCATCAGTTAATCGTCTTTCTTTTTCAGCAAATGTAAAGCAATTAGAAAGAGATTGAGTTCTCTAAGGGTGCTTGATCAACTGTACTATTACTATTATTATTATCATATACATAGCTGTGTAGCTAAGTATTTTATATATGCTATATGGTACATCAATTGCGATGCGGACATGCCGGAGTGTCCTCGAACCAAATGTGCCTAGAAACAAGCACAGCAAGTGTTACAGAGCATGTCCTTAAACGCTCAAAAGAAATACGTTTTGAGCGTGCCCCTGAAAGCAAGGCTAAAGAGTCGTTGATGCTGCATGCAGGCTGCATGCAATACGTGCAGGCTGCATGTAATACATGTAGGCATGCCAATGGTTGCAGAAAGCAATCAGGAGCGCTCGTACCTTAATATAAATACATAAATAAATAAATAAATAAATAAATAAATAAATAAATAAATAAATAAATAAATAAATATATATATATATATATATATATATAATAATAATATATATATATATATATATATATAAATAAATAAATAAATAAATAAATAAATATATATATATATATATATATATATATATAATTCGCGTAGTTTCCGCCGACAGACACGAACGGATGGCCATCTAAGTACAGTGAATGACATGGAGTAGAATTCACTCATTGGAAGCCTAAAGTTCAACTGACCGACGGTCAATACGAATGTTCACTTCATTCGATCTATATCAAAATGCATGATATATCTAGTTCCTAATGGTTTTGATATAGAAACCACTGATAATCTTAAGCACTAGCAAAACCAGATCTTATATCAGGCAAGGATTTCACTTCGCACTCCTTAAATCAAAACAATCACTTTCGGTTACTGCCGGCGTGGTTTTGCCCTCGCCACTCTTCCTGGCTCTAGCGTACATGACTATCGAAGAATTTAACAATAATCTCTCCACAGCTTTCGATGTACCTGTCTTCTCTTCCCCTGCAGCTGTAGGCGTGTCAGCAGTGACGTAGGCCCCAATGCGATTTCTGAACCATCGGCTTTTCTAAAGCGCAGGTTACCAGCCCTTAACTTTGATGCTAGTCGGCGAGCGCCTTTAGCTTCAGCTTCATCTCAAAGGAGCCACCGTGAATGCTGAATAGCCTAGACTATGATTAGTGCACACAACGCACCCACGGAGGAGCAAATCTTTAAGCACCTTTGACAATTGATTGCTCCCGCGGCTTCTCATGTTCATCCTTGTCGTTGTCAAACCAATTCAGATCTCGTCAGCCAATATTCAGTTGTTCCGCCTGTTAGGTAGGATGGGCAGCAGAATCTAGCTGATTTCACAGCTACGCATCCACCCAGTATCCGTCATTCAATACGCAGAGATAAATTAGAGTATATGGAAGGTAGGAGGTTCAAAAAAGGCTTTTACACATGATGATTTGGTAGCTGTGGTATGTTCGTAAGTATACACAATAGTACATATAAAAAAGAAAAATACAGCATTGTACACAACGTTATCAAGTCTCGGTACAATTATCTCAGATATTTCCAGGTGGGTATCTCAATCAATCATAGCGACATGTTGCAAAATGTAAGAAAGTGAGTAGATGCATCATCAGAACGATGAACTCGCGACTTATACGATGAGTTCCTTCCATTTTTCTCAAGCGCGAGCATATCAAATATTAAATGTTTACAGAACTGACCATGAAAAAACATATTTGATCATCTGGATTATTCTGAGGACTGCCAACCATCGGGATTTAGAACAAAACATGCCAAAGAAACTGCTGTATTTTAGGTTTACAATGATTTCACAAACAATGCTGATCATGACAAGGCCACTCTGATCGCTCACATAGATCTCTCAGCAGCATCAGACACAATTCACCACTCACCGCTCACCAGGACCCCCTCCAGGAAAGCCTCTTTATCACCGGCGCCAGTGCTAAACTGTGTTTGGTTCTACGTCAATGGAATATGTTAGCGTGTAGATGTGTCAGCTTTCCGTCGTCTGAGGAGCCCTTAAATTATGGTGTACTGTTCTACTTTGCTGTGCAGTACATCTCTTCATCTTCATCGCTTAATCAATGAAAAAGTTGCACTACGTTCTTAAATTACTGGTTGTTTGTAAGAACTGCGTGTTTAATTAAATGTACAATCATAATTTTCTATTTGTAACGACTAATATGTCTTATTTTCTCCTATTTTGTCTAATATATTGGGAAATAAGAACGTAATGGTGACTTACGTAGCGGTACTTTATGTCCGGATGGCTCTAATAATGTTAAAAACTATATTTGTCTGTCATGAACAGATTGTCTATGCTCTAACTACGAAAATATTTGATTCATTAATAAAGAATCTTACTTCGTGGAAACTCACTTATTGCGCTAGAGTCTGGTACTGATTAATCTCGATAAACGATTGATGACTGTACACTGTGTTCGGTCTTGGGCCCACTTATTTCCACTATTCATATTTTCCCCACTTAATCGGTGTCATCGCTTATCACAATCTCGGGCTTTATTTTCTAAGCTAATGACGCTCAACTCTACTTATCCTTCAACTGTTTTAAGCCATAATCAGAATCCAAATTCCTTTTTTTCTTTTGTATCGACTAAAATAATCAATGCCATTCGCACTTTAGTGGTAACTAATTTCGGGAAGATTAATGATGCTAAGATAAACCTAATATTTACGGTAATGCCTGGTGTTACCCTCAAGCTTTTGAGACGTCACTATCAAGAAGGCATAACTCTAGTGACGTTTACTCGCGATCCAGGAGTGCTATTCCACAAAGACTTGTCGTCGAATGAGTCGATTGCCTCCACTGATATGTAGGCATAGTTCTCACAGAGGAACGTTGCCAAAATCAGGGCCTGAATAAAAAAGCGTGAAACAGCAAAACTGAGTGATGCGTTTTTTGCATAAATATATATGTAATTCACTTTTGTAGCATCCTAAATAACTGATTCTCTATTCGGGCGCTTCGAATACGCCACGGCGCTCAAGCCCACGACCTCGGTCATCAAATACATCAACCCTCGACCTTTGTCGAGGCGAGGACTTTAACCGCACCCTAGAATACTGCACTTGACTTAATTTGGGGCTAAAGAACCGTGGCTTCAATCATCGAAGAAAATCGGGGAAAACTCAGCTTCTTGTTCGACCTGTAGCCTCAACTTCGATTTATCATTTCTTCTTCGATATACAACTTAGATATACCACTTCTGCCTTACGCTTACCTGTTCGCTTTCAAGCTTTGTATCAGCTTTAAAGGAGCTAGCTGATTTAGCAGCCTCGTTATATAGCGGCTGGAGAGCCTTAACGGCTAACGCCACCGCTCCAAGTTGCCAACATAAGATGGGCCACGGCAGGACTCGAACCCGTGGTCTGACTCGTGAAGAGCTAGTTTTACCCCGGGCTAAGACCCAGAGGCGAGATACTCTCTCTGGCTTATAGGTCGCGACACCTGCTTGTACCAATCTATCTAGCAGAACTCCTTATCTCCCCTAATGTAGTTTATCTCCATCTGTAACTTCACAAAGTCATAAAGACCATGTGGGTGTTATGCAGGAGAGTTTTGTATAGCACGCTCACAGCCTAAGCGGCTTTCGGTACGCATTCGGTAGCCTACAGACTTCGTCTCACGCAACAAAGAGAACGTGAGAAGTATAGCAGAGTCAGGAGAGCAGTTGAGGTAGTGAGTAGCACGGAAGTAGCAGCTCAGGACCGCTGAAAAGGATGAGCCATAGTCGGCAGCAGGAGAGTAGTTGTCGTTGCGTAAGAATTGTGGAAGCGAGTTCCACAGTCTAGGACCTGCAGAGCTAAAGCTTCTGTCGCCAACGGTCTTTAAGTGGAGGAATGGAACAGCTAATTTATTGTCCACACAGAACCTAAGGGCGCGAAGAGGCTGAAACTGGTGCAGTAGTTCAGCTAGTTACGAAGGAGCCAAGCCGTGGCCGGCCTTGTGGGTCAGCGTAAGAACCTTAACTCCCCTATCGTATCCTTACTTCCATATCGTGCACTTGCAACGCCAGCAGCCACTTGGCTGCCAGTCTTAGTGCCGTTCCTTCCTGTCATAGAATTATTTTAGCGATAGAATTTTCAGATCCTATTCAATGAAGCGCTTGAGCTCGGTTTCAGCTTCTGTCACCAGCCAGCTGCCATAAATTTGCATCAGCCACACAAATGCTAGCGAAATACTGCGGCTATCACAGTGCCCCCTACATTTAATACAAAAAGATAGGTCGTGAGAAGTGAAGTGCGAGCACCTTAGCAAGAGCTATGACTCAGGATTGAGCATTTTAGATGCGGCCGTCGTCTCGCAATGCTCGACGGATGGCACATTGTCAGGACTTGCGCCAACCGCAGGAAATTGCCCTCTTTGCTATAGGACTGGTAGCCGGGCAGCGAAATGCGGTGGCCATAATCAACGTTGGGAACCAAGGTGTGAGTGGACAGGTCACGTTCTCGGAGCTGGCCGACTGCACAGTCGCAATTTCTGGCTCTCTAAGCGGCTTGAGGCCAAACTACATGCACGGCATGCATATCCATACATTCGGCGATGTTTCGCACGGCTGTGACAGCACGGGAAGCCACTGGAACCCAACGAATAAGAGCCACGGCGATCTCAATTCAAACGTGTCGCACGCTGGCGACCTCGGCAACGTTCAAACCAATGACTCGGGCATTGCCGTGTTCAACCTAACAAGCTATGCTGTATCGAAACTTGGCATTTCCTCGCTGTTTGGTCGGGCGCTTGTAATCCACAACGGAACGGATGACTTGGGCCTTGGCAATACTAGTGCCAGCCTCGTGAATGGAAACCCGGGGACACGTTTAGCTTGTGGCGTAATCGGAATTGCCGCTAGCTTGCAAGCGGTGGCGGACGCCTGCGGAACAACTAGAACGACCTTCGCCACGATTCCTCCGACTGCAATGGATACGGACAGAAGTATGCCGAGCCTTGCATCTACTTCAGAGTCGACGACATCCAGTTTTATATACACAGCCATCTCGTCGTCTCCGAGTCCTGACACGAGCTCTACAAGCATGCTCGCTGCTCACACCTCAGTCGACCCTGTCGGTAGCGTTTCACAAAGCTACTCACCGTCGCAATTATATCAGACAACGGCAGCAACTTCGTCTGATCAAGGCCCGAATCCACAGGCTCAAACCGGCGCTTCAGTTCAGAGCCTTACAAATTCTGTTCCGCGCTCTCACATCATGCCAGAAGGCATCGCTTTGACTGTTTGCTTTGCTACGGCTCTTGTGGCAAGCACTGTGCCTTGCATTACGGGCAAATAGCTCAGTCGGATCCCGGAAGTAGCCCGGAAGCACTCCCACAGTGCCACTCTGCACTACCAAGCTATCCACAGCAGCTACGGTATAGATGACCAAAGCAGCATCGGCTAAAGCAGCTCTTTTCTGCCATCTGCATGGCCTTCATTCTTCTGCTTATGCTCACACACACATGCGCACGCGAACGCACACACACGCACGCACACGCACACTCTCTCACACACATATGTACGTAGTTTGGCCACGAGAGCCGATTTACATAAATACAGTATCACATGCAGATATTTAGACCGCGTCAATCTTCGCAAGAAGCTTGTGCAATTGCTACGCTGCACAGCTAAAGCACGTCGGGACAGTTTTCCGATTATAAATGATAATATTCATCTATCAAGGTCTCCCATCTCCATCGACGGAGTATTGAAAAAGCTCTCTACAAATAAAGAGAAAAGCGTTTCATTTATACACGTGAAACATTGCTTAGTCTTTTGCCTGATTTTTGACTCAATTCATACTCAACAGGTTTCTTGATGGCTAACTGGCCTACCGGCATGTGATATCAGGCGATTGCAGCTGGTGCAAAACTCTGCAGCTAGGCTTGTCTGTCGTGAGCATCGCAGTTGCCACATTACTCCACTTCTCGCCGACCTGTACTGGCTACCAGTCAAGCAACAGATTGATGACTTCAAGGTTTTGTCACTCACTTTTAGGTCACTTCATTCTTTGGCTCCAGCCTATCTCTCAGATCTACTCCCCCACCAGGCCAAGCATCGTACCACCGGCTTTTCGGAATCCAACAGTTTACCAAAACCTCATACAAACCTCAAATCCTTTGGAGACCGTGCATTTAGTTCGTTTGCTGCCAAAGCCCGGAACTTACTCTTGAGTTTCGTCAGAACATGCCCTGAATTGACCACATTTAAAAAGAACTTAGAAACGCCTATTTAGGATAGCATTTATTGGGTCCCTGTGATTCGTCCTTGATGTGCTTATGCGTGCTGACACTGATCATGCTGCCACTAACCACATTTGCATGCTGACCCTGTGCATGTCACCCCTAACCATGTTATTCATGTTGTTTGCTTATCAAGCATGATATTACTCACCATTCAATTGCATTTCACTTTGCAGCAAATTTAAAGCGCCTAGAAGGAGATTGAGTTCTCTGAGAGCGCTTTATCAAGCGCATTATTATTATTATTGATATTGCGAGTATATTGTGTGGTGATAAGTGTCTGTGTATTTAATAATGAGGCTTTGGCTGGTGGGATTCAAGACTGCAAGCCTGCACGATGACGCGCGTATATTTACATTTGGAGTTCAAACAGAGTAGCTGTACTGGTTATTCTGCTCAAGGAGACAGCTGGGAGATCGGCCTCCGCTCGCCAGGCTAATAGACTCTCAAACTGATAGGCCAGAACACCGTTTTCTTCAAGACCAGTTTGAAAACTATGTGCATGTCGTCGAGACCAACCTGAAGCCTTTGCACGTTTCAAAGACCAGCTTGAAACCTCCGTGCATATTTGCAAGACCAGCAGGAAGCCTGATCTCACTGTTGCTTATAGGCGCACAAGACTTGGCTTATCTTGCAACGCTGGTTCTCGAAAGGGCTCACAAAAAAGAGCAACAATATTGACTAGAGACCGAAACAAAAAGCGTACAGTGCCAAAACCGAAATAAAAACTATAATCTGAGGCCAAACAATTAGCAGCTGATCGACACCTATACCGTCATAACTCCATAATCTGACTTTCAGTACTTCTCTGCCTCGGGTGTGGAGGTCCGCCAAGTGAGTCGGAGTACGACGGAGCGGCAGAGTAATGTAAGGTAATGTAACGTATCTCCATCTGTAGCTCCACAAAGCCACAAGGACGATGAGGATGTTACGCAGGAGAGTTTTGTAAAGCGCACTCACGGCCTAAGCGGTTTTCGGTACGCTTTCGGTAGCCAACAGACTTCGTCTCACGCAACAAAGAGAAAGTGGGAAGCATAGCTGAGTCAGGAAAGCAGTTTAGATATGAGAGTAGCATGGAAGTAGCAGCTCAGGTCGGCTAGAAGGGATGTGCTGTAGTCGGCAGCAGGAGCGTATTTGTCGTTGCATAAGAATCGTGGAACCGAGTTTCCTAGTTCTAAGACCTGCAAAGCAAAAGCTTCTGTCGCAATCGGTCTTAAAGCGGAGGAATAAAATAGAAAATTTTTAATGTCAATAAAAGACATGAGGGCGCGAGGTGGCTGAAACTGGTGCAGCAGCTCATCTAGCTACGGAGGAGCCTAGCTTCGGCGGGCCTTGTGGGTAAGTGTAAGACATTTGCCCTGTATTTTTTGATCAACTGGCAGCCCATCTAGCTCTTTTAGCAAAGGGGACACATGGTCAAACCTCTGGTATTTGCAGACTAGCCTTGCGGCGATATTCATAGCCCGCTGCAGTAGCCTAATGGCTTTTTTCGGCAGCCCAGCCAAAATGGAATCACAATCTAGCCGAGACAAAGCTAAGAAGTCAGTTACAATTCTTGCAAGCCACCGTGGAAGACAGTTCCTGATCATAGATAGGGATTGACCTTGACGACTAGCTGTGAAAGCAGCATTCTTAACGAAGCTCGCAAAATATAGACAGTTGTTGAAGACAGCTAAATTTCGATTACATGGTGATGGTCGCACAACAGCACCACCTATTAGAAGACCAAAGCGCCTTCTAGTCCAGCCACACGCTTAGGGTGTCCTAAGAGCAGCAGTTCCATTTATTTTATAGTCGTCGAGTTTGTAGAAATTTTCCGACATTCAGCAAGGCAAGCATTAAGTTTATTTGTCACTGCAGTAGATTCTAACGGTTTTAATGACAAATACGGCTGAGTATCGTCAGCATAGAAGTTATTACCTATTCTTTGGGCCCGAATCACTTTTCCCAGTGGTTGAGTATAAATAGAGAACAGCAAAGGACCGAGGACGGACCTTTAAGGGACTCCACGGGTAACAGGTCTGGCGGATGAGACCTGACCTCCACCCGACACGGATTGAACACGACCCGACAAGTACGATTTAAACGACACCAGTGCCTCATCTGCCAGACCGATCGTTGTTCTAAATCGTTCAAGTATGACACCATGATCAGTGGCGTCGAATGCAGCTGATAGATCTGGCAGCGCTAGGGCGGTGACATTCCCAGCATCGTTGCTGCATAAGATGTCATTGGTTACACGAAGTACGACGTGCCAACTACCAACAGGCTCATGCACGCAGGTCAACTCCCAACAGGCTCACACACGAAGATCAGCCCCAACTGGCTCACGTGTTCACGAGGTGCCACTTTCGCGTGCAACATCTCCTTGATTATGAATGGTGAGATATCGATTCGAGGTTCCTGTATAAAAACGATGAGTGCTTTCTTTGCAGCAATTGTAAAGCGCCTAGAAAGAGATTTGAGTTTTCCAGGGGCGTTATACCAAATGCATTATTATTATTATTAGGAACCGGTAACGTCACGATCAGAGGTCAGGTAGCATAAAGAAGCCCACGTCGAGTAACAGTCGGTCGGTCGAGCGTAGGCCTCCGAGCGATTCGGGAGTGGCTGACCTATGGCCGGTTCAGTGCACCTGTCGGAGCACACCTGTCTAAGCAAGAAAAGCAAGCAAGAAAACAATGACCGAGCAGTTCGGCTGGAGACAGACACTTATTTCTCTCTCATGTTCGATAAAAATTGCTGCGGCACACCGAGTTTAGACTTTCGAGACAAAGATCATCTGAAGTACCTCTGAAATATGGAGTACCTCAGGGCTCAGTGCTAGGTCCGGTTCTTTTCACGGTTTATACTCTGCCTCTTGCTGATGTGATTGCCAAGCACAATCTAGGCTTTCACTTCTATGCAGATGACACTCAGTTGTACCTTTGCTTTGATCCCTCCCAGCCTTCGAGCACCTCAAATTCTCTCAACTCACTAGCTGCATGCATTGATGACATCCGCACATGGATGGCAGCAAATTTTCTAAAACTTAACGATGATAGAACTAACTTACTAGTTATGGGCAAACCCAGTGTGATCCAGAGATTGGAAAGGCTGACTCTCAAAATTGGCTCTGCAAGCATATCTCCAGTTGAATCAGCTCGAAATCTAGGTGTCATATTCCAAAGCGACCTCTCGTTAGACGACCATATCAGCTCCACAGTCAAATCCGACTATTTTCAGCTTCATAACATTGCTAAAATTCGGGCCTGTTTACATAAAGATACCACGTCCAAGTTGGTCCGTGCATTCGTGACGTCCCGTCTCGACTTCTGCAACTCACTGCTTACTGGCCTACCAGCATGTGCGATCAGGCGATTGCAGCTGGTGCAAAACTCCCCAGCTAGGCTTGTCTGTCGTGAGCGTCGCAGTTGCCACATTACTCCACTTCTCGCCGACCTGCACTGGCTACCAGTCAAGCAACGGATTGACTTCAAGGTTTTGTCGCTCACTTTTAGGTCTCTTCATTCTATGGCTCCAGCCTATCTGTCAGATATACTACCCCATCAGGCTAAGCATCGTACCACCCGCTTTTCGGAATCCAACAGTCTAGAAATACCTCATACAAACCTTAAATCCTTTGGAGACCGTACATTTAGTTCATATGCTCCCAAAGCCTGGAACTCCCTCCCGACCTGCGTCAGAACATCCCCTGACCTGACCACATTTAAAAGGAACCTAAAAACACCTATTTAGGACAGCATTTAGTGGATCCCTGTGATTCGTCTTTGATGTGCTTATGCGTGCTGACACTGTGCATGCTGCCACTAACCACATTTGCATGCTGACCCTGTGCATGTCACCCCTAACCATATTATTCATTTTGTTTGTTTTTCAAGCATGATTTTACTTACCATTCAATTGCATTTCACTTTACAGCAAATGTAAAGCGCCTAGAGAGAGATTAAGTTCTCTGAGGGCGCTTTATCAAGTGAATTATCATTATTATTATTATTATTATATTCGGGCAAAAGCAAATAGAAAAACGATAGATGCGATAGGAAACGAAAACAGAAAAGCCGGCGCGTTGAGGTACTGTCGACAGGATTTATATATCGCAGCCAGACAACCCGTGTATATCAAGCTAGAATGAAAGAAGAGATTCTCTCGTAACGACCATGGAAAATGGACACCTAGACCACTGAAAGTGGAGGAAAAATGCATGAACTTACCTATTTCTCAAACGTAGGCAATTTGTAGTGTCGCCAGAAGGCTTCGAAATGGTTTAGTCTAAAGGTCGAAGTCGCCTGTCCGTGCGAGGTAAACTTACAAATCTCGTAACCGAATCCAGGGCGTAACGTCGGCTGTGTCGGCTTTTCTCCATAGAGATTGGCGAGTGGCAACACCTGTTCGTCTGTTCCGCTATTCGATTGAGCCCGCCGCTCGGAGGAAGTGATGATAGGTGCAGGCGGGGGGGGGGGAGTGGAGGAAGGAGGTTGGAGTGCTGTCGCACTCTGCAGAGAGCAGGACGCAATTATAGGAGCAGGCGGGGGGGGGAGAGGAAGTGAGGGAAGGAGATTAGAGTGCCGTCGCACTGTTCGGAGAGAAGGAAGCGATGATAGGTGCAGGCGGGGCGGAGGAAGCGGGAGAAGGAGGTTGAAGTGCTGTCGCACTCTGCAGAGAGCAGGAATGGGTCGGAGCCGAAAAGAGATTCGAAGCTGGGAAGTTCTCCAAAGAGAAGCCATTTATAGACAAAGCGCTCGCGTATTCTACTGAAATGAGACTCACACAAAGGCATCCTTTGCAAAAGATCCGGTAAGTTCTGTCCATGTGCCGGTCGCACAGTAGCCAACCAATCAGCAGGCTTCATAATAATAATAATTGAATTGGATACAGTGCCCTCATAGAAATCAATCTCTTTCTAGACACTTGACATTTGCTTGTTGGTTATCCACGAAGTATGTCCAAACATATAAGAGCATTAGCCAAAATCTTTGGGCCACTCACAACTTGTTTGCTAATGTTCTTTTTTTAGAAACTTTCTTGCTTCACAGTAATCGTTGTTTATAGTTAATGCTTGCTTACAAATCCCATTAATGGTTACATTACATATTTTTATTTTAAGGAAAACTATCTCATACAAGAGCATGATGTATCAGTTCGGCAAACGAGGGATTACCTAAAAACTAAAACGTCCAAGATGATTCGTGGTAAGGCAAGCGGAACGACACCTCAACGTGTGTCCCAATCGCTCGAACACTCGACATCGGCTAAGGTTTCATCGATACCAATGTGTGCAGCAAGAGCACCCACACGCAAGGCAGGATTCAGCCTGCCGTGCAACAGAAAACTCCACGGCAGTGTCAGCTCGGTGACATAAGGCAGCAAGCAGCTGCAGATGCAGAACTTGGCAGCTCATACGCTTGACCAGCACCTGGCCACGCGTAGCTGCACACTCCGACACCGTCAGGAGCCCCACTCTCTAGGACGAGCCTGCGTCGTCCGCCTTCAGGATCTCTGCCGTCACATCGCCCTCCATCGTCAGCTTAGCCCTATCGCGCATGGCCCTTCGCAGTGTGGCGTTGTGCTCGACGGCCTTCGACCATCTCCATCGACAGACTATCCTACAGAGCAGCGGAAGCAGCTGTACAGCTTTGAACAGAAGTTTTGAAAAGGGCAGGAGGCACATCATGCTGGCTGCCAGAGCCCGCAGGGGGGGCCGGACGCTAAAGAATGAAAATGTAAAATTAATATGATTCGCGTGTATAGCGCCCTAAGAGAACTTAATCTCTATTCATGCGCTTCACATATGCCCAGGGGCTCGACCCCTCGAACTCGGTCATCGACTGCATTCACTTTGACCTCGATCGAGGTGAGCACCTTCACCTCTGGCCTAAACCAGGGTTGCAACGAACGTAGCCGTCAGCGAAAGGCACGCCGAAGCCAAGCCTTTATCGATTCGTAACGAGCGATCGTAGCACGGCAACAAACTTCTTTCTCACACGTCCAAACATTGAAGAGATCCATCAGCACAGTAGTAGGATGAGAGAACGACTTAAAATTGAGCCCGACAGAAGCAAGATACTGGGCTGAGGAGAATCTGCCCCTTAACTGTCACACACTCGGGTATAAGTTATTCAAGAACGTTCATTTATTCACGAGTTTCAGCGAGTTAGGATCACAGGCCAGTAACTAGGTGAACGAGGATGGCAGTAGCAGCTATACGCCATTTGAACGAGCCGTTTGCAAAGACAGGTGTACTAAGGCAAACTTTCTTCTCAAGTGAAATCTTCCATGCAGATGATACTCAGCTGTATATTTGCTTTGATTCCTCAAAGAACCCGAGATCATCGAATTCTCTCAACTCCCTTGCTGCATGTACTGATGACATCCGCACATGAATGACAGCAAACTCAAATTGAATAAATGATAAAAAACCAACCTAGTGATGGGCAAACTAAGTGTGATTCAGAAATTGAAAAACCTAACACTCAAAATCGGCTCTGCCAGCGCATCTGTTGAATCTGCACGCAATCTAGGTTTATGTTCCAAAGTGACCTTTCATTAAACGACCACACCAGTACCACAGTCAAGTCTGCCTACTTTCAGCTACATATCATTGCTAAAATTCGGGGTTGCTTAGAAAGGAATCACACATCTAATTGGGTACACGCATGTGTGACATCCCGTCTCGACTTCTGCAGCTCGATGCTTGCTGGTCTACAAGAATGTGCAATCAGGCGCTTACGGTTGGTGCAAATCTCTGTAGCTAAGTTTGTCTGTCACGAGCGTCGAAGTTGCCACATCCTACCACTTCTCGCCGACCTGCACTGGCTCCCAGTCAAGCAGTGCATCGACTTCAAGGTTCTGTCACTCACTTTAAGGGCCGTTCATTCTTTGGCTACAGCCTACCTATCAGAACTACTCCACCACCAGGCCAAGAATCGTAGAACTCACTGTTCTGACTCAAATCGTTTAGCCAAACCTCGTACGAACCTCACGACACTTGGAGACCGTGCCTTTCGTTCGTAGGCTCCCAAAGCCGGGAATTCACTACCAATGCATGTCACAACATTCGCTGACAATACACGACATTGAAAAATAAGCTTAAAACACACGTGTTTATTACAGCCTTTGGACGATAAATGTGACTGTGCTTATGTGAGCTGACATTGCGCATACTGCCACTAACCATATTTGCATGGCAACACTGCATGTCACCTCTAAACATGTTAGGCTTCTTGTCATTAAGCACACTACCACTATCAATTCGATCATGCTTCCTTTGCTGCATATGTAGAGTGCCTAGAGATAGATTCAGTTCTCTGAGGGCACAATACAAAGGCATTATTATTATATTCCTATAACCCCAGATGGAAAGCACAATGCCGTCAGCTCACCTTATTTCATCACGAATTTACTGAGAAATATGGAAAGCAGCAGCACACATTTATACGCACGAGAAAATACTTCATTGCCAAGCAGCAGCGTCAAATGCCTGGCGAATCTCTTTCCTGGACGAGTTAAGATGTGAAAAGAGATAATGAGACCAGTTGGGAGCAAAGTGCCTAACTCTGAATGCTTGCCTCAAGAAATGCTGCCCACCCCTACAGGTTATGCACATTCATTTCGCCTCCGCCTTATGTGAGCTCACGCGACGAATGAAGTAGCTTTGCAGTGGCGGTGATGCACGAACAATGAAGAGACCAACCAGGAGAGGGGCGCAGAAGCGGCCAAGCTTGCAGTCACAGTGGGTTGTGCAACACGATGAAAGTGCTTTACTTGCACCGGAGGCCTACCAGTGGGCTTACCACCCATTACTTTCGGCTAAGCTCACAGCGAAAGGAGATATTGCACGAGTAGCAGCGAGTGCTGTGGGCAGCTACTGCTACATGAGCAATTAACACCGCCGATCCACAGACAAGAGCTGATGCACAAGGGCTGCTTCCAACGCCACTAATCATATGGACCCCCCCTGGACAACAAACAGGAGTGAGCCAGCAGCTGAGGCAAGTGCATTATTGATTGACCTGAATGAGAACCGGGTCCGCAAGAAGATGAGTATCCGAGATGGCAAGCTAGACATGAAACTGTGGATAGCGCAGATAGCCACAGCAATGGACTGCAGCATGGTAACATCTAGGCGACCATTACATTAACGTAACGTCTTGGCGATTTGACCATGCACTCTGCATGGCCACCTCAACCGGAATCACAAACATGTGGAACCAATCGGATCAATGCTCTGCAATACACCACACAAGTGGCACTAGATTTCCAGCTACCAATAGAAACCAAATAAAAGAGTCATCTGATCTGAATTTACAGCCGCCTGCCCCATGCTGCCCCTTTACGAGCTCCCAGTCAAGCAGCGCATAGACTTCAAGGTTCTGTCACTCACTTTAAAGTCCCTTTCGGCTCCAACCTACCTACCAGAACTAGCCCCCCCCCACCAGGTGAAGAATCGTACAACCTGCTGTTCTGACTCGAATCGTTTAGTCATACCTCGTACGAACCTCAAAACCGTTGGAGACGGTGCCTTTAGTTCTTATGCTCCCAAAGCCACTACCGAAGCATGTCACAACTCCCCTGACATGACATTTAAAAAGAAGCTTAAAACGTACCTGTTTATCATAGCATTTGGCCGGTCTTTGTGATTCGTCCTTCGTATGCATGTACCTGCTGAGACTGTGCCTGCTGTTTGCGAATGTTACCACCAAATATTTGGTAATGCTTTCTATGCAGCATACGTAAAGTGCCTATAGAGAGATTAAGTTCTCTGAGGATGCTATACAAATGTATTATTATTATTATGAGGGGGTTCACCAGTATATGAGATGGCTGGCTTGTAAGTTCTTACTTGCATTGAGTGACAACGAGGCTCAAAACCAGAATTTTCCAGTTTGCAATACAGGTATCTGGATTTTTTAATTATCGAACTTGCTCATAGCATCCGTATTCAAACCGTGCAGGTCTTGACCGCGCTCACATATTCCAAATATTTACAGCGATATACAGTATATTTGGCGCTTAGCTGGGTAGCCTAGCAGTTCAGTAACATTTTTCTCATCGCTATTAGGTACAGCCTAAGCAGGCGACCTGTAGCTAGGCTCTCTAATCGTTAAGCAAAGGCCCAAAGTAAGAAGGGGCGTCACCGAGAACATGGCTGAAGACAGAGAATGCTGGCCGTGCGCTTCTGAGGGGGTGGATAGCTGGCACGTACCAGACTGCCGACGTGATTATGGCATATCCATAGAGACTTCTATAATAGGACTTCCTCGTGTCGCCTAGAAAGAAAGATCGCGCCTAATCCACCAAGTACGCACTTCCGCTACGATGACCGCTATAATGCAGCGTTAGCCAGTCATTGGAGTCATTAAGGGGCACGCACGCGCTATCACCAGTACCGGCCAAGCTTACTTGTAGCTAGGAAATTTACGAGCCCCACACCGATACCACCGCTGATGCCGTACAGAAACGACTCCCTGAAGCACGGGATGGATTTAATCCGATCAGAAAGCGTCTGAAAATGAAGAGCTCAGTCATCACATCTCAAAGAAGGGTTTAAAATAAAAGAAGGCGCCAGCTTGGAAGACTGACGAGCACCGCTCCGACCGCAGTCGGAAAAGACCTGCCGAAGCACGACTAGTGTCACTTCCGCGCATAAATGAATCACACAGCTATAAAAATCAACATACTTGCTCTTCAGGGGATGCCATATTTTTTAGGTTAAACTCGCAGCAGTCCGCATAGATGTTCGTATTTCAATATCCGCGCGCAACACGATACGACTGAACCGGCGAGCTCCGCCTCTGGGGTTGATATTACAGCGCCGCGATCGAGAACTTACATAATAACTCCTGTAATAGTGTGCACTTCTTTTCGGTTATAGTTTTATATATAGCTTTTTAGAGAGGTGTTTTTTCTTTCAGAAATATCCATCCTATACCCGGAAGTGAATTCCTCAACTGCTGTTGCCTCTGCACTCAGGGCGAGCGGTTAAGCCCAGGCGCGTTGCGAAGTAAATCCGCGCCGTGCCGTGTGTCACTAAGCAATAACAAGGCGTGGCGTGCTCGGCGTAGAATCTAAGCCGGAACGATTATTTAATGCGTATATATGCAGTCATTTTAATGTGCCAGTTACCTGAAGCTCGTCCATCGCAACTGCCCTACCGTTGACGTCACTAGACGAAACAACCCGCCTAGCAGTCAAAAGCCTGAAGCCATATCATGGAGAGCGCCGACGGAAAGGTTCGCGTAAATACTTACCATTGGGGCTCGCTGTCTTCTCCTGATAACGATGCGACCGTTGCTTCGTCGCCGGCATCCGCAGGTGATGGCAGCCTTGTTCGCCCGGTCGACAGTAGACCTGGGTGCGAGTCACGTGCGGCCGCCGCCTCGTCTTGCGCGTCCAGCGAGTCGCGTTACTCAGTGAGGCCGAGCGAAGACGAATCCGAGGGTTACTGCCAGGCAATGGCGGACGACGGCGACTCCGACGAGAGCGCCTGCTCGTGCCCGGACGCCGCCGGCCTGCGGGCTATGCTCGAGAGGCTGGCCAAGTCCAAGGCCTGCTTTGTCAGCCAGCAGCGCGGAGAGAGGGATTTGAGCGTCCGGGAGAAGATGCGCGCTGCTCACGGATTGCTGCATCGCAGTCCTGCATCGTTTCTGAACAAATTCGGTCCGTACTGTGGATTCATCGACGTCGAGTACCTGCGCAATTTCCGCGGTAAGGGCAGCTCGCGAATGCGTGTAAAAGGGAAGTAGTTTTGGTAAGTAAAAGCGAGAGAATGGCATGCCGTAATAGTGGCAAATCCTTTAGGTCGATACACTGTTTGACTAGTAATGTTGCTGGTAGTAGGCTGGTCGGTGGGACGTGGCTACTGCTCGGTTCGCCGCAAGCAACTCTGACGTCGCAGAGTTTTGCACCAATTGTGAGCCTCTTTATTGCACATTGCCAAAGCTTCTCGACATTTCAATATTCCAGAGAGCAGCCGAGCAAAAGGCCAGCTGCAACATCCTATGAAGTCGTGATGACAGAGCAAAAAATAATAATAATGCACTTGATAAAGCGCCCTCAGAGAACTCAATCTCTTCCTAGGCGCTTTACATTTGCTGCAAAACAGCAGGTAGGTCGAACCCTAAGAATCCAGAGAACCATCACATAGATTTTTTTCAATCCTTAGCTAGATGGGTGGGAGGCTGATATTTAGGGCAGGGGATTGCTTTAAGCAAGAGTTCGCTGCTCGACTGGAAGCCAGATCGTACAGCAGCAGCAGGGTGGCTAGTCGATGCTGATGTTTGCATGGTCTTGCGTTCGTATTGCCTGATTAGCACCAGCAACTTTACACTGTTGGCAGGTGGTGTGACACGAGCTATTTGCTGCGGTTCTCACACCCATGACCTGGGTCGTGAGCTGGCCTGCACTGGCCCAAGCCGAGCTTTGCCACTGAAACTGCCTAGGCAGGAATATTTTATGTGGGGTTGGGTTGAGCTATGCCTGGTGGGGCTAAGCGATCGTAGGAGCCATCAAGGTAGCTGACAGGCCCCTAAAGGGTTTTGCCACCGAGTCTCGAATAGCCTTACATAGCACATGTGCCTTCACTAAGGCCATCCATTGCTCATCTGCCTCCACCATGGTCACTGTGTCTGCCCATTTGCCTCTCAGCTCAGCTAACCACACTTGCATGCTGACCCTGTGCATGTCACTCGTATTCATGGTGTGGTGTTGTTTATCAAGCATGATACCACTCACCACTCGATCGTGTTTCCATTGCAGCATATGTAAAGCACTTCGAAAGAAATTGAGTTCTTTGAGGGCGCTTTAGCAAGTGTATTATTATGATTACAACACTTTACATTTGCTACGAAAGATTATAAATAATAAATACTGGATAAAAGCACAATACAAGTGATTGTATTGTAATAAACTGGTTTTATTGGATATAATATATAGAATTTACCTTGGACATCAGACAAATTTTAGATGCTGATGGAGTTGGAGAAGAAAGGCTGAAATGAATAACTAAAACTTATTCGCTAATGTTTGCCCTTTTTTAGCCACCCTTTCCTCACTTTCATCATCTGAAGGTGTTTTTTGATAGTAAACTGTCCAGCTAGATCTTTTTCATCCTCTCTTTCCGAATGTTTCTGAAATGAGTTAGCAAATCTCATTAAGTAGCTTCGTCACGCCCCCAGTTGCAACTTTTTCTATGTGTTTCCTTTGAATAAATCTGAAAGTTTCTCCCACATTTTCAACACTTTCTTTATCTCAGTTGTAGAGATAACCTCCTTCGTGTCACCTAATTCCTGAAAAATCCCGTGTGTTGCTGTGTCTGTAGCTCTTCCGGTGTCAGTTCCGGAGTGCTCCTCGATGAGCTCATCGATGCCACCCTCATCCATTTCCAGGCCTATGGACTTGCCGAGGGATGCAATCTCCTCCACTACGGCCGCTTCGGGTTCGAGTCTTTCAAAGTCTGTTTCAGGCACAACCTCAGGCCACTTCTTCCACGCAGAGGTCAGGGTCCTCTTTGTTACACCTGGCCAGACCATGTCGATCATTCCGAGGCATATTGCGATGTTATAGTGGTACATCCAGAACTCGCGAAGGTCGAGGTTTGTGCTCTCCTTCACATCAATGCAGAGGCAGAACAGATGCTTGGTAAAGAGCTTGAAATTGGGAAGTTACCTGCTGGTCCGTGGGCTTCAGGATAAAGTCGTGTTAAGTGAAAGGTTGAAAACCTTACAAACATGAACTCTTTGATGTCATCTTCGAGGTTTGGTGGGTACCGTAGAATTACTGCATACTGCTTCGCCAATTCGACTACACACACCGAAAAAAGCAACTAGGCCACTGCAGCTGGCTATGAATATGGCTGCAAGGCTAGTTTTCAAGTCCTAGAGGTTTGACCATGTGTCTCCTTTGCCAAAAGAGCTAGGATGGATGCCGGTTGAGCAACGGATCCAGAGCCAAGTTCTTACGCTGACCCACAAGACCCGCCACGGCTTGGCTCCTCCATACCTAGCTGAACTGCTGCACCAATTCCAGCCTCCTTGTACCCTCAGGTCCTGTATGGACACTAGATTAGCTGTTCCATTCCTCTGCCTAAAGACGGTTGGCAACAGAAGCTTTAGCTCAGCAGGTCCTAGACTGCGGAACTCGTTTCCACAATTCTTACGCAACGACAACTGCTCTCCTGCTGCGACTAGGGCATATCCTTTCCAGTGGTCCTGAGCTGCTACTTTCATGCTACTCACTACCTCAACTGCTCTCCTGACTCTGCTATGCTTCCCACTTTCTCTTTGTTGCATGAGACGAAGTCTTTTGGCTACCGAATGCGTACCGAAAGCCGCTTAGGCTGTGAGTGCACTTACGAAACTCTCCTGTGTAATACCCACATAGTCTTCGTGGCTTTGTGGAGTTACAGACGTACATACACACACACACACACACACACACACACACACACACACACACACACCTTGGTCATGTTTCCCGATAATTTATTTCTTTAATTAAATGTACTTCATCTGCCTCTTCTCAGTACTGTCCTTCGCATTCACTTTCTTAGATCCATGGCTGGAAAAACGAAGTTTTGCAAAGTAAGTGCAAGCACAAGCGTGAGCGTAGCACTGATGCTTTCTCTTCGAGCTAGCAGCTTAAAGTGAACGAGGGGGACACTGGATGCTGTGCGGGTGTTTACCCTTGCAGCGATCACTATGGCGCTCCCTATACCAGCTGGCGGTGGGATATCTGAAGCTGGTTCGGAACTCGAATTTTAGCTCTCACCTCATAGCGTAAAATCCGCCAAGAGACGGCTCGTATCTCAAAAAACTCGTTGTTTGTGACACACTTGAGTCAACGTAACACTGTATAGTTGGGTAAAGATTGACCCCCATCCTTCTCAATCGCCTAGTCTGCTGGCCAGCGTCTAGCAAATTGGAAATTTTACTGTTGCCTTCTACGTGCATGCCAGTGTACTCGCAGTCGCATGTACGTAGATGGTGCTGCAAAATATGTCCCGTGTGTCACGTCGAATGCACGGAAACTCGTTATGCTGTCATCGACATTCAACTGTTTATGATGTTGTTCCGGCAGCCTGCACGTGCTGGCCTTTTGCTCGCACCGACCTGCAGGCACTAGCGCCGCCACCCTCCCCGCCCCTCCGCCGCCTACCCCCCCCCCCCGACGTCTCGTTGCTGTGGGTGCATTGCATTTATCGCCGGTCGTTTCAGGGGACTACCAAGTGGACCATCACCTTAATCGACTGCTGAGACGCTTGACGCACAAGGACCGCGCCACAGTGGTGAAGAACAGGCGGTACGGCGCCGTGGCCCGACTGGAGGCGGACGGCTACTTTGACGAGTACGAGATGAAGCGACGAGATCCCCTGCTGTACGACCAGATGGTCGGCCGCTATCTGACTGAGGATGAGGTCAAGGCCGAAGCCGACCGCCAAATGAGAGACTATCGCTTCTCTTCATGGCTCATGCAGCAGGCAGATTCGAAAGGTAAGCTGCCGCCCCCTTCACCGCCCCTGCACGTGGTCATTTTCGGGAGGGCTGTGGTGCAGCGTAGCGCTGCTTTCAAAGGTGGGGGACACCATAGCACCGGGCAGAATGCAACGTGCAATGCTCGATAGCCGAGCCCTCAGCCTGGCCCCAAACTTAGGGTGAGTTGCCACGTCGGCTCACTAATTTTGACAGATCACAGTCTTCTGGGGCAGGTTGTGTTCTCCGAGATTTTGAAGTGGATCGAGAGAAGCAGAGAGGCAGCAGGGAGGTGGTACGCACTTCAGCCTGGGTCTCTCTGCCGCTGCCCGAGCAGCAGCTGCTGCTGCTACATCTTGGGTAAAGGAGGCTGGTGAGTGTGTTAAATTTAACACTATGGATATAGCTTTCCGTTAAAGTCTGGCAAGCAGAGGCCAGGCCACTCTACCAAGCTACCGAGAAGGGAATGGGCCGCCGGTTGAGGCATGCCTCAACAACCTCTTGAAGCATACTTTTTGCTAGTTGGCATTGACCTGTGTGTTTTGATGTCCTTGTACTCTGTGTGCCGCATTGCAGACTAAGAGCCTCACACTGAGTACCACTCGTGCATTGTTTGTTCTGTCTCGAGAATGCGTGCCGAAAGCGGTCGAATCCCAAAAATCGTTGATGCAGTGATGAGGTTGTGGAAGGAAGCAGCTCTACTCTATTAAATTGGTGACCGGTTGCCGTGCTTACCGAGGACTGGCGTTTTTCTGCCTTAAGCATCATGTTATCACTAACCCTGTTGCTTGACATGCTGCATCCCTCACAGCTCGTGTAAAAGTGCCTAGAAAGAGATTTAGTTCTCCGAGGGTGCCATGCAAATTTATTATTGTTGTTGCCGTTGTTGATGGATGCCCGTGGTTGCAACGATAGGAGCTTTTCTCACCAGTAAGCAGGAAGTGCCTGCATGCTGCTGCTGCTGCTGCTGCTGCTGCTGCTGCTGCTGCTGCTGCTGCTGCTGCCTGGGTCCCCTAAACTGCATACTCGACGCTCAGAGTGCACTTACCTCGGAGAGTGAAGTTTGTAAGATGTGTGTGTGTGTGTGTGTGTGTTGGCAGGTGTGTGTGTTTGTGTGTGTGTGTGTGTGTGTGTGTGTGTGTGTGTGTGTGTGTGTGTGTGTGTGTGTGTGTGTGTGTGTGTGTGTGTGTGTGTGTGTGTGTGTTGGCAGGCATGTGTGTGTGGGCGGGCATGTGTGTGGGTGGGCATGTGTGTGTTTGTGTGGGCGGGCATGTGTGTGTGTGGGCGCGAGCACGTGTGAATGCACACATTTGCGCATTTGTGTGTTTGATGGGAAATCAGTCATGACATGGTTTCTGTTGAGTCTGGGGTTAGGCCAGTGTGCTACCTTTTTTGAGCTGCCTCCTCTGAAGGCATTAGCGCGAAGTTTCGAAGCGCTGTGGGAGCTGCAATTGGGCGATTGTAGCTGGCTTCACAACGTTGAGCATCCTTGTTCATTTGTACAACAATGTCAGACTGAACTCACAATGGCCCTCGGTACCCCTCCCTACACTAGGCTGTCTGGAGTATGGTGGCCCGTTTCTCAGACAGCATCTAGCCCGGTTAGATTGTACCAACGGGGGGGGGGGGGCCGGGGTGGGGCATCCCGTCCCTGCTGCCAACACATTGACTTATTGACCCGTTTGCTCTGCCTCTACCTGTGCCCTGCTGTCTGTCGGACCTATCTGGCCTGGTGCTCACTATCGACTCACGTCGCACCGTTCCCTGACATGGCGGCATTTAAAAAGAAGTTTAAATGCACCGGTTTATTACAGTATTAAATGGGTCCTTGTGATTCGTCCTTTGTGTGCATGTACCTGCTTACACTATGCCTGCTGCTTGTTACCACCAAACATTTGGTAATACTTGATATGCAGCACCTGCAAAATGCCTAGAAAGAGATTCCGTTTTCTGAGGGTGATATAATAATAATAATAATAATAATAATAATAATAATGTACTTGATAAAGCGCCCTCAGAGAACTTAATCTCTTTCTAGGCGCTTTGCATTTGCTGCAAAGGGAAATGCAATTAAATGGTAAGTAAAATCATGCTTGAAAAACAAACAAAATGAATAGCATGGTTAGGGGTGACATGCACAGGGTCAGCATGCAAATGTGGTTATTGGCAGCATGCACAGTGTCAGCACGCGTAAGCACATCAAGGACGAATCACAGGGACCCACTAAATGCTGTCCTAAATAAGTGTGTTTTTAGGTTCCTTTTAAATGTGGTCAGGTCAGGGGATGTTCTGACGCAGGTCGGGAGGGAGTTCCAGGCTTTGGGAGCATACGAGCTAAATGCACGGTCTCCAAAGGATTTGAGGTTTGTACGAGGTATTTGTAGACTGTTGGATTCCGAAAAGCGGGTGGTACGATGCTTGGCCTGATGGGGGAGTATGTCGGAGAGATAAGCTGGAGCCATAGAATGAAGGGACCTATAAGTGAGCGACAAAACCTTGAAGTCAATCCGTTGCTTGACTGGTAGCCAGTACAGGTCGGCGAGAAGTGGAGTAATGTGGCAACTGTGACGCTCACGACAGACAAGCCTAGCTGCGGAGTTTTGCACCAGCTGCAATCGCCTGATCGCAGAAATGTATTGTTATTATTGTATCATTATTATTATTATCTGACTGTGATTGAGCAGATGACTTGCTCACCTCACTAACCCTTAATGGACAGCTGGTGCAAATTATGTCATTGCCATTTGTAGACACCAGCACGTTGTATCAATGGCAGCTGCAGCAAGAGCAGCAGCAGACAGAAGAGGCCGAGTCCGACGATGAAGAGGCTGACGAAGCAGATAAGCTGGAGAAACCCTGCTCAGGTAGCAGCTCTGCCGATACCAGTGACTGCATGCTTAAGAAGCAAAAGCCGGGTTGATGAGTGTAATCCTCACTCTCTCCTCTGTATCTCCCTCGCTGTTTCTCTCTTTCTCTCTCTCTCTCTCTCTCTCTCTCTCTCTCTCACTCTCTCTCTCTCTCTCTCTCTCTCTCTCACTCTCTCTCTCTCTCTCTCTCTCTCTCTCTCTCTCTCTCTCTCTCTCTCTCTCTCTCTCTCTCTCTCTCTCTCTCTCTCTCTCTCTCTCTCTCTCTCTCTCTCTCTCTCTCTCTCTCTCTCTCTCGCTCTCTCACCCCTCCTCAACTGGTCTTGTGCATTTGCTTTTGTACTCACTTTTTGATTGCAGTCAGTGGTATTTTTCAGCTGTTTGGGGCTCTGTAAAGTGATTCGGCTTGCTCAAGTGGTTTATTGTGTCATCAACAGCCGATTTAAGCTTTTTACTTGCCTGACATCTTCCTGCCTGCCCGCCAGACTTAATAATAATAATTATAAAACACTTGATAAAGCACCTTTAGAGAACTTAATCTCTTTCTAGTCTCTTTACATTCGCTGCAAAGGAAACACGATCGAATGGTGAGTGGACTTATGGGGACCAGCAGGGATCTGGCCTTGGAACTGACCCGAATAGGCAAGTAAAAGGTCTTGCTTCCTCTCTAGCTTAACCCTGACCACGTGTGCTCCTCTCAGAGGAGACACCGAATGGGAGTTGGCACTAGTTTGTTCATCTGTGATTAATCTCATCAGAAAACGTACGATTACAGCTGCCATCATTGATTGGGAGTTAGCAAACGTCAGCAGCTGTAGTTTTTAGATTTGCATCATTACATGTGGCCGTATGTTCTTTGACGGACACTGCCAGGGTTGGGCCTCATGAGATGCCAGGCGACGACCAGATGCTAGGTCTGAAAATCAAAGGAAGATTAAAGGGGGTGTTGAGTAGAATTACTGTCTGGCATGTCCTTTCAGATCGTTTAAGAGGGACTGAGGGCCATTTCTATATCTCGGCTGCGCGAATGCGCTATCGACACAGGGGAGAGGGTATGGCTCTCACCTCGAGTTTCCAAATCGTCGGTTTAATGTCTATTTAGGACAGCATTTAGTGGGTTCCTGTGATTCGTCCTTGATGTGCTTATGCGTGCTGACACTGTGCATGCTGCCACTAACCACATTTGCATGCTGACCCTGTGCATGTCTCCCCTAACCATATTCATTTTGTTTGTTTTTCAAGCATGATTTTACTTACCATTCAATTGCATTTCCCTTTGCAGCAAATATAAAGTGCCTAGAAAGAGATTAAGTTCTCTGAGGGCGCTGTATCAAGTGCATTGTTATTATTATTATTATAAGCAAATACATTCGGCTACGTTTGGTTCAACGTATTGTTGATCTAATTTACTCTGTTTACGCAGTCAGCTTGCTATCAGCTTGCTTGCTATTGTCTGGACACAAGATTGATATGGCTGGCCATACTGTGGTGAGCCGTGATGGCAACTACGTAAGGTGGTTGTTTTTGCTACCTTAGTTCCGAGGTCATGGGTTCGAATCCTTCGGTGGGCAATCCATTATTGCCACTGCAAGCGGTGGTGATAGCCGTAAAGGCTTCTTCGCCATTTTCAAGCTGGCATGTATAAAGTACGCAAAGTCAACAAACAAATCCCGGCAGAATATGGCTGAAGCTGTTGTGGTTGCAACTCTGTTTAGATAAGAAAAGGGTTTTCCATTATGCCAGCGATACTTAATTTGTGTTGAGAAGGTGAAAATGTTTGTAGAATGGCCGAAAACAAGCATATAAGCTGTTGGTATGTATACTCTTTAGTGTGGCTTTGTCCCACCTGGACTCTTAATGAACTCTGTCATCTGGCCATGCATTAAGGCCACAAGCTTTGGCAGTGTTTCTTCTGCTGCAGCACATTTCACAAATCCTTAGTTAGCTTTACTGGAAAAGGCAGAAAAAAGCCTCCAGCTACAGATGTAAGCAGGACAACCTGCCTCTGCTCCCCCTCCTACCCTCCCGTCGATATCGTCCCATAAAATTTCTATGGTTTCCGATCAGGCGACTGGATGGATCGTTGCATCAGCACCGCCGAGCTGGTTTTGCCCAGTGGTTAAGGTGCCCGCCTCGACCAAGGTCTGGCCGAGGTCGTGGGCTCGAGCCCTGAGGCTTATGTGAAGCACCTGAATAGAGATTAGGTTCTCTAAGAACGCTATGCGTATGAATTATATTTATTTTATATTTACTCCGGGTTCATCACAAAAAGCTACTTTACTCGAGTTGCTGTTGGTCATGCGAGCTGGATACCATTGCTCAAATACTTTGCTTGTGGGGTCGTTATATTTGACAGCAAGATAACTACCCTAGCACCCAGATCAGTAAAAGAGCCAGTCGCCTGACCGAACCCATAGAATGTTAATGGAACCGTATTCAGTGGTAGAATGGTGTGCGTAGTGAGTGCCTGCCTAGTAGGTGTGAGGGTGTGGTGTGTGTGTGTGTGTGTGTGTGTGTGTGTGTGTGTGTGTGTGTGTGTGTGTGTGTGTGTGTGTGTGTGCGTGCGCGAGCATGCGTTAGTGAGTCAACAAATCCCGAGAATCTAATATTCTGAGAGGGTTACATGTGCTCAGCAGAATACTTATATGATCCCTACTTCTTTTGATGTAGGCAGTGTTAATTGTATCTAAGACTGTCCTCATATGGGCAAGCACAACTTCTTGCCATCAGAAATAACTAAATATGTGTCATCGACCATGTCCTTGTTGCAGACGCCCATATTTTGCATCAGCATGTTTTATCATCCAGCCGCAGTGCTCACTCAAGGACTAGTTGAATGCTCGTGCGAGTTACCACAAGTTGTTAATGAAGGACGCCTTCGTGTCTCCTTCTGCAACGCTCTTTCCTGCCACTGCCAACCCCTCATGTTGCAGCAGTATCTATCTACTTTAGTGTAATTTATTTTGACTTTTGTTGCTCAAGCGTAGCCGCCGAGTTAGTGAGTGGCTGAAGTACTCCTCCCTTCAGCCGTTCATCGACACTTTAGGAGCTTAGCTTGCGCACATGCTTCGGTACTTTTGCCCATGTGTCAGCTTTGCAATATTTCAATACCTAATCCGGTCCGCGGCATAGGTATACACCAAAGCCGGCACCTGGTGGTAATGCTTCGTATGCTTTGCTGTAATGCCCGTGTGCGCCGGAATCGGACACAATTGCTTCGATCACGCATGGATTTTGCGACTGTTGCTTGGTTGGGATAATTTTGATTCTCCTTGCTTGCCAAGGTGGCCACCCACGACGACCCGATGAGGCGGAACGGAATGCCTTGCGTGAGGAGTTCTTGCACATTATGCAGGAGCGGTTCATTGATGGCGAAGATAACGACTTTGACTACGGGTCGGTTCATTGCTTTGTGTTTACTTATCCAATTGATTAATGCATTGCCTAGACCTGAGTAGTGTGCACCTATCTTTCACTGGCAACCAGACACTTTGCCTAGCATTATGTGATTGTATTGGCCTGGGGGGAGTTTAAGCGTGCTACGACTCGCCCACCCCTTCCCTAGTGCAGCAGTCCACTGCTTCTCCTCAGTCTTAAAAAGTCAAGAGCTCGGCTGATTGTGCAGCCTCGTTTATATTGCAACCCCACGGGGTCTTGACGGCTTTTGCCTCCTGCTTTCGCTGCCGTCTCGCTTGCAGCGGGCAATGCTGGAATACCCGTGGCCCATTGCGCAGAGTCTGGTGTTTCGTGCCCGCGCTGATGCAGGCAGTGCGTTGTCAGAGTGCTTTTGCCGTGGCTTGCTGTGATGTCGTGTAGCACAGTGCGCGCTCGAGCTGAAAGATGCACGTGCCTCCAGTAATCTGAGCTATGACGCTCAGCGCTGACTGCGCAAAGAGCATGCCTGCTCTCTGCTCGCCTGCTCTCCGACGCTCCGGTGCTGCCGCCGCCTTACTGCAGAGTCCCTTGCCGAAGCCGCTTGCCTGGTGCTCGTCTCGCGCTCGAGGCGGCACGAGGCGGGTCCTGTGCACTTGCTCATCTTCCCAACGTGGTCACCCGGCTCTACAGGCTGCCTGGCACGACTGTCCCGCTAGCTTGCCCTCTTGTGGGCGTCCGTGATGTCATCGAGTTCAGTGCTAGATCCTTGCATTGGCTTCGGCTTCCTTCAAAGCATCGCCATCTCGTGGTGTGGTGCTTCTCGTGTATGTCCTTCCTCCCTCCCGATTAGCTGGATGTGTCTTCTTGTAACCCCGAGGATTTGTGAAGGAAAAGGCATTCGAATACTCCTTAACTGGTTGCTTCAGTTTGCTTGCTCGCGTGCTTTTAGCGTTCCGACCTGCTGCCGACCACTCGTGATCGCTGCGCTCGAGCCATACTGTCACCTGCCGAGCGACCCCGAGCAGGTCCTCCGACGGTTTCTTATGGCAGCTTATTGCGCTAGTTACGTGCAGCGTGCAGCTATGCTGCTGACAGCGAATAATGGTGATAATGCGGCATTTGTAAACCGTCTAAGACTGGATACTATGCATAATGTCAGTGAAAATAAGCACCCTCGGGACAGCTCTCACAGACTCACTGTGCTGGCTGGTTAGGGTTTTAGTTTATTTTTAGAAGTCCGCGGATGTTGTGATGTCAGTCAGTAGTGAGCTCCCGGTTTTGGCTGCAAACGAACTGAATGCATGGTCTCCCAAAGGTTTGAGCTTGATTAGAGGCACTGCTAAACGACTCGAGTCAGAGTAGTGCTTGGTACGATGCAAAGCCTGATTATGAAGTATTTCTGTTTGGGAAGGCCACAGCAAGGGAATTAAGGGGCCAAGAAATGAGTGACTGAATTTTGAAGTCGATGCACTTCGTGACGAGAAGCCACTGTAGCTTGGTGGAAGTGATGTAATGTGGCAGTTAGGACATTCATGCTGGACAAGCTTAGCTGCAATTTTGCGCAAGCCTTTGATCCTTTTATATGCTCAGAAAGACCTGCGAGTACTGAGCTACACAAGTCTAGGCTTTGACAGGATCTCACAAATAATACTTCAAATAATAAGACGAAATTTGTATAACACTCAAAAGGAACTAGTTCTATATCAAAGCAGGCAGACTTAACTGTGAAGCTGGTGTGATCACATGATGAAAATCCGCTGTGGGACAGGACATTTTAACTGGATTGCTGATGCCCCTGGAGATATATATATATATATATATATATATATATATATATATATATATATATGTATATATATATATATATATATATATATATATACATATATATATATATATATATATATATATATATATATATATATATATATATATATATATATATATATATATATATATATATATATATATATATATATATATATATATATATGGTGGTCGATCCTATTACGAGGTTTAAGCGTTCCAATTTGTGAATAACACAAGGTTTGTCCATAACTGGTAGTGTGATTTACTCTTTTGCTTCTATCCAAGTGGAAATAATAGCAATACATTTTGCAAGGGAGTTGAGAGAGTTTGACTTAAATGGGATGAGGCACGGGCATCAAAGCACATGTCCAGCTGCGGTTCATCTGCCTGTGCATGGCTGTTGTATCGGGAAAGAGGTAGAGTATGCTTTGTGGAAAAGTAGATCTTAAATAGATCCATTGGTTAACCTATACTTTAAAGGCTCCCACCTTTCGAATAATTTTTGCTCAGTGATATTGACCTGCTGAGTTATCCCACTGGGTTAGGATCGAATCCGTCGCTGCAGAGTGCCAGAAATGATAGGTGCTCAAGAAGATTTTGGTGATCAACGGTATCAGATGCTGCAAAAGATCCACCAAAACAAGCAGAAAAACTACCTGAGTCAGCATTCCCGACAAGTGTGTGTGTGTGCGCGTGTGCGTGCGTGCGTGTGTGACACAGACAGACAGAGACATAGAGAGAGGGGGAGAGAGAGGGAGGTAGGGATTGTTTGTGCTGGGAGTTGACAAAGATATTGCTTGATCTCGTTCGGGTAGGTTGGTATCAGGTCATCGTGGCAGACGTCAGCTTTTTCATCTCAAGCCTTATCCTTTCTATCTATCCTTTGGTAGCAGTAGACTGCAGAAGTGCCTATGTTTTGTATATACCTTTATAGGAGTGCACATGCAGCCTTGCCAGCACACTTACTTTCATCGACTCGGGTTCACTTACTGAGTTCCTGCAGATTGTTTTCATGTCGCACAGAGCCATCGGGAATAGCTCATTCATTAGCCCCTATAAGTGCTAGCGCTGAGCTGCTCCCAAGATGGTCAGTCTCGTGTTCCTTAAGTAGTCCGAGCTTGTCTGCTTGCAGGCAAGTGGATGATAATGATGAATATGATGATATTGAACTGGAGACCGCAGATGCAGAAGCTCAATATTTCGACGTTGAAGAGCCTGAGACAGTGGATAGTGTGTCCGAGAGCAGCTCCCCTGAAACCAACGGCAATGCTGCTGGCGATGGACAAAATGGTGACAGTGGCTCAGTTGTTGAGTATGACTATTAAACCTCGCTCATCAGGAATGGATATCAGCTTATTTTGTATTATAGAAATTTTTCATTGTAAACAATGAAATTTCGTTTTGTCCTTGGTATTATATGCAGTTGTAATGTGTAGTTGGTTTACAACAAACCTTTTCAAACGATAACTAAACCTTATCCGTGGGCAAGTTTAGTTTTCTGAATTCCTGCAGATTTTACTGCATTCCCTAAATATAATTGTATCTATCTTTGACTCTACAAAGCCAGAAAGACTACGTGGGTGTTACGCAGGAGTTTTCTTTTGTTCACTCAAAGCTTCAAGGGGTTTTTGGTACTCGTACGGTAGCCAGCAGACTTCATCTCACCCAACAAAGCTGATTCAGTAGAGCAGTTGAAGAAGTGAATAGCATGTAAGTAGCAGCTTAAGACGGCTGGAAATGATATGCCACAGGAGAGAGACAACAGGGGAGTAACAGGAGTAGAGAGTAGATATCGTTGTGTAAGAATTGTGGAGATCAGTTCCACATTCTAGGACCTTCGGAGCAAATGCTTCTGTCGCCAACAGCTTTTAAGCCTAGGAACCGAAGACATAATTTATTTTTTATAGAGTACCTAACAGCACGATGGGGCTAAAACTTATGCTGCAATTCAGCTAGGTTAGGAAGAGCCTAACCATGGCTGGCCTCGTGGGTCAGACTAGGAATTCTCTGTATCAGTTGATCAATCGGGAGCCATCACAGCTTCATTAGCATAGGAGACATATGACTGAAGCTTTGGAATTTGTTGACCAGCCTTGCAGCCATTTTTATCATCAGTTGCAGAGGCTGAATGACTTGTTTCGGTAGCCTAGCTAAAACAGAATTGTAGTAGTCCAGGGCAGTCAGAATCAGGGAGATAGTTAAAATAAAAATTTTATCAAATCACCGTGGTAAAAAGTCCCTTTTTTATAGGGATATGACGTGATTGCTATCTGTGGTGGCAGACTTTCCTAATAAAACTTTGAAAATGTAAGCAGTTATCACAGACGTCACCTAACTTACAAGCACATGATGACGGTCACGCAACAGCATCACCTATTAGAAGAGCTAAGTTTCCTAACCTAGCCAGGAGTTTGAGGTGTCATGAGTTGGAGTTTAGTGTTATCATAGTTAAGCAAGGAATTTGCGTGCATCAAGGATCGAATGTCTGTAAGGCGATAAGAGAAATGTGGGATTAAGGAGGACTTGGAACCTGTGGGGGGGGCAATAAATTGCTGCCAGCATTGGCAGCTTGTTGTCGGAGGGACTAAAGACAAGAGATTCAAAAGTGCTTCGAGGGGAGTGCAAACGGTTTGAAATTTAGGGAGGAACATGCGACAAGGTAATGTATCTCCGTCTGTAACTCAACAAACACTAAATGGGTGTTATGATAAAGAGTTTTTAAAGCTCACTGAAGACGTAAGCCACTTTCAGTAGGCATTTGGTAGCCTGCAGACTTCGTCTCAGGCAATAAAGAGAAAGTAAAGAGCACCTGAACATGGAGAAGCAGAGCCAGGAGAACACCTTAGGTAGTGAGTAGCATGAAAGCTGCAGCTCAGAACGGATGTGCCACAGTCGGCAGCAGGAGACTAGATGTTGCCGGGTGTTAGTTCCAACCTTTAGCAATGCGTGAACTAAATGCTCAATCTCCGAAAGATTTGAGCTTCGTTTGAAGGCACTGCAAGACTCGAGTCTCTGGAAGAGGTGGTGGCTGGATGACCAGTCGGATTGGGGGAGTGAGTGACAAAACGAATGATGTGTTGATTGATATGTGAAGGTCGCCGAGAAGTGGTGCAACGACACAGCTCGGGATAGGCAAGCGCTGTAGCAGAGTTTTGCATCATTTAAGTTCGCATTTGCAGGCCCGTAGACCAGCTCATCTGCGAATCGCTCAAGTCGAGACGGGATGGGTCACACGTGCTTAGATCAATTTCAATGTAGTATTCCTGTCTATGCTGGCCCAACTTTTTTGTAGTGCAACGTAGCTGAAAGTTGGCGGACCAGCCGGTGAGCTGATGTGGTCGTCTTGTGATCTTTCATTGAACGACCGACAACATCAGCTCCACAGTCGTCTGCCTTCTTTCACCTACATCGCATTGCTAAAATTCGAGCGCGTTTAGACAAGGATACCACATCTAAATTGGTCTATGCATTTGTGACATCCCATCTTGACTTCTTCTGTAACTAACTGCTTGCTGGACTACCGACCTGTGCACTCAGACGTTTACAGCTGGTGCAAAACTCTGCAGCTAGGCTTGTCTGTCGTGAACGTCACAGTTGCCACACCACACCACTTCCCGCCGACCTGTACTGGCTTTCAGTCAAGCAATGCATCGACTTCAAGGTTTTGTCACTCACTTTTAGGTCCCTCAATTCTTTGGCTCCAGCCTACCTATCAGATATACTCCCCACCAGGCAAAGCCTCATATCATCACCTTTTCGGAATCTAACTGTTTAACTCTACCTCGAACCAACCTCAAATCCTTTGAAGACTGCCTTTAGTTCGTATGCTCCCAAAACCTTAACTTACTCCCGACCTGCGTCGCAACATCTGACTTATCCACATTTAAAAAGAAACTAAAAGTGCATCTATTTATGACAGCATTTAGTGGGTCCCTGTGTTTCGTCCTTTATGTGCTCATGCGTGCTGATACTAACCACACTTGCATGCTGACCCAATGCACGTCACCTATAACTATGTTATTCTTGTTGTTTATTGAGCATGCTACCACTAACCGTTCGATCGTGCTTCCTTTGCAGAAAATTTAAAAGTGTAGAAAGAAATCGATTTCTCTGAGGGCGCTTTAACAAGTGGATTATTACTATTATTATTATTGTTATAATATAACAATATACAAATAAATTATTGTTATTTTGTGCAGAGGCTAGACGAGATTTGCTGGCTGAGCCAATTTTGAGCGTTAAACTTAGTAATTTTATAGTCGCACTCTGTTGGTTCAGTATTTGTAAATAGTTGGTTCTGTTATCATTCAATTTGACAGAGTATTGACAGCGATCATGTTGGCCTTAATCAATTTCCCCGTAGGTTCAGTGTAAAAGGAGATTAGCGAGTGCCCAAACAGAATTTAGAAACTCGGCGTGTGTCTGGACTGCTGGATTAGACTTGACCACTGCCCGATGCAAATCGCACCCGGTCGCACATATATATGCTTTCAAGATCAGCTCAAAGGCAGGGCAAACGGATGCGAGCTATTGTAGTAGCCGTAGCATGCCGTCTATGATAATAGAAGATTGATAATAATAATAATAATAATAGTAATTAGACATTTTCAGAGCACACCCAGAGAGCTATATGTCTTCATAGGCACTTTACATATGCCATACAGCATGTGTGTTAATACGAATTGTAATAAACATGCGCAGAGTCAGCACGCAACCATTCAGTTGCTTCTGCTTTGCCCCAGCCTGTTGTTGCAGAATCAATTAATCAGAACCTTTTTAATAAGCTACACTAGTCACACGTTAAATGTTCGCATTTACAGCTTAGCGTTGGCAACTGATATTGTTAACATTGTCCGATTAAAAATACTGAGGGCATCACCAGTTGAAGATAGTACTCATTCATTTACTATTATTCTAGTTTGTTGAAATATTTAAGTAAATTGTGAGCGTTTGCAAGAGATTTCTCCGATATCAGTTTTATCTCAGCTCGCTAAGCCGCGAGGAAAAGATGAGTAGGCTGCCGAGATCACTATTTTTTCAAACTTCCTTCGATTTCTGATCGTGTCAAATTGTGATATTGATATTGATGTTATTCCTCTGAGTTAAAAGAAATGTGTGGCTACACATTATTTAACTTTACGTCCCTCTGCAGCTCTGCAAAATAGCAGACTGAACTGCAATTACGCGGTTTAGGTGGTTTCCCATTTCGCATTCAAAGCCTTAAGTCGGCTTTTTGGTTTGCATGCGGTGGCACCTGCTGTGGCACTGACTTGATCTCAAGAACTACGAGAAACGAGTTCCTAAATTATTCACGTAAATTATTAACTAAATTATTAAACTAACTACATTTTATTTTATTTATTTTAAATTTTTATTAACGTAAGCATTACACGCTCAAGATGGTTAGAGTTGATGCGCCGCTACTATCAGCAGCAGCGAGAGAGAAGATGGCGTCAGCGTCGCGCAGGAACTGCGTAGGCGAGCTTCGTAGGCTAGCACTCGCGGAGCAACCGATTATGCCACAAAATGTCATTACAAATGAAAGGCACGTGCGACCGGTGATTTAGTACTCCCAGAATTTCGCTGAGCACGCGAATGGGTGCAGAAGTTTCACCATTTTTTAAAGGTGTTATTCTTGTTGTTTATTGAGCATGCTACCACTAGCCACTCGATCGTGCTTCCTTTGCAGCAAATGTAAAGTGCCTAGAAGGAGATTGAGTTTTCCGTGGGCGCTCTATCAAATGTATCATTATTATTATTATTACAACGAGCTACGCTGCAGTGGGGGTTTCGGTACTCAAGAGAGGACGGCGCTTCGCATTCGCGCGTAAACCAAGCGCCGCAGCAGAGCTCTTTTTGGCGAAGGCGACAAAAGACACTCCTGGCGCGTTTTAACAAAATCCGAGTGAAACCCGTCAAGCCCGTCTCGCGATCAACCAACGGGACTCCCGGAAAGTGCTATGGGTCGCCGGGGCTAAACGAATCGGATGACTCTGCCTGTTGTCTCATTCGAGGACAGGAAAAATTGGTCCTTTGCCTCTGGAACTTGGAGCCAGAGTGGCAAGTTGTAACGAAGAATCCAAAGTTGGACATCCTAGGAGATGTTCCTACCGAGTGCAACGCACGGCCGTGCGTTGCGGCGACGCCAGCTAAACGGCTCTCTTTAAAAGCAATGGCGGCGAAAACTAAACACTCGTTAGCGAGAGCAATAAAAGCAAATCCTGCGGCTGAGAGTTGTGAGACGCGCCCGTACGGCTCGCAGACGAAGCCGCTCCCGCCTCTCTAGCCGGAAAGGCAATTAGCAAATACACGCCCGAGGGCAGACGCTCTCTGTGCTCAGCTGCAAATAGAAAGCTTAAGCGCGCTCATGCGACGCCTAGTGCGAGCCAGCGGAAGAGACGCAGGCCTTCGGCTGGCGGGCGGCCGACGGCGGTGGCGGTGCGGAAGCCGTTTCATTCGGCGCCGGCGTGGTGGCGCGATAGTGCGGCGGTGCGGCGCCGAAGCGCAATCGGCAACCGCAATCGCAAATCGCAATCGGCAATCGCAACCATATTTCAACGTGAGCCATGCACTGAGATTGACGCGAGTACTGCTGCAGATACTGTGTCACTCTAGCTTTTTCAAATTAGAGAGAAATCAAATTAATGAGTTGGTTTATAATAAAGTGTGTACAATGAAATGTGTACAACGAAGTGGTGCACAGTGCATAGCACTTGTACTCTATTTAATCAGAATGTGGTATGAAAGCAGCCAAAAAGTCTCCAAATACCACTTCATTATTTCTAGTAACGGAGTAGCTGGTAGCTTAAACTCTCAACGTAGCCTGTTACTGCCGCTTCGAAACTCTTAGCAGTGAGTGACTTGCCTCAATTGTGTAAAAAGACATTGTAATCAATTTTCCCGAGGTTGCAGCTCTGGGCAATTATATTGGCTGAGTGGTTACAAGGGCAAGGGTGAAAATTGACCCTAGCTCTAGTGCGACACCTGATTGGCACATCTTAACTTCATCACGACCATCGGCCGCATCGTCGGGGGAATAGAAAAGACCTGGTAGTATCGTCTATCACAGCATTAAAAGTCGTATAGTGCCATGACACAGTGTAGTGCCAGAGAAAAACGGGTCCCATAAAATCACAACCAATGTCTTGAGTGCATTTTCTAGATTTAGCCGGCATGTCATTGAAAATGAGCATGCCGTCCAAAACCATGAAATGACCGGCTCTTGGAGCTACGCAGAACTAGGCTTATGCAGCAAGCTAAAAGAGAAACGCGAGAAAGCACAGCGTACCCATCCGAAATGAAACTGAAAAGGGTTGCCATATTTGTGAGTAAATAAAGTCGGGATATTTCCTAGATGCTATTTAAAATAGTGCCACAGCAATTATCTAAAGCACAGGCACAGGCAGATTACCTGTTTTTATCTTTAAAGCATTTGGCAGCGCACGAGGACCATGAAATCCCTCGAGCTGATCAACATAGAAGCAGCCATCACCATCAGCACACGCTTGTCGTCCGATGGATATTCTAGCTCATCGTTAGGCACAAAGCTAAATAAATTCATTTGCGCGAATGGACAAAAACGTCGTGTGAATAGGTGCCACTGTCGAATGCGACCTGCGACCCAACTTCCTAGAGATGCCACGTCCCGCAAGTAGCAGCTTCCGGCGGGCCTCCGCTTCTGCTTTCTAGAACATTTCCCATCAATCATGTGCGGTCGGTCATTAGTCAGCTCGGTCAAAGAAATGTGCAGATTGGTGTGAGACATCTTGCAAACAAACCCGAATCAACCGTAACCTCAGCACTCAAGTCGATAGCAAACAATCAAAGTTCTCTGTTGGTGCTATGCAAACGTCATTATTATTATTTTTATTATATTTGCAATTGCAGTTGACTTGCAAAACTCAGGCAAGATTCATAGTACCAATTCAAACGCCGAATACAGCTTATGAACACTATTTTTGAAAATACTACGTATTTACAGATTCAGCAATGTACAGACTGCAGTAGTAGAGTGCGCCCATATATTTGTAACCGCGCAGAAGCTCGTCCCCCGGCTCTCTAAAGGTGGACGGTGTAGTGCAGAGCTGCAGCGCGGTTAAAACACAAGCGGCCACAACTGGGTGCCGAAAGCAACAGTTTGTTGTGGGCCAGTTAGTAGTGGTTACGCGCCGGCGCAAGCGCTTTACGCGGCGCGCACCGGACCGACGGAGTTAACTTCGCGAACTCCCGAAGCCCGATAATAATAATAATAATAATAATGCACTTTATAAAGCGCCCTCAGAGAACTTAATCTCTCTCTAGGCGCTTTACATTTGCTGCAAAAGGAAATGCAATTGGATTATAATAAACAACCCTACGCGTTTACGCGGCGCGCACCGGACCGACGGGGTTAACTGCGTGAGACCTCCCGAAGCCCGACTACAATAAGCCACCACACGCCTGCGTTGCTAGCAGTGGTCCCGACCCCGAAGGGGGACCGCTACAGCACCTTAAGATACGAGCAGCTAACTGAGTAGCCGGCAGAACACAACCGCGCAGCCTAAGTTGCACTTAGCTGTTCGCCGACGTAGGTTCGACTCTCGTGCTCTCGAGGCGTAGTGTCTTGGATCGACTACCGAAGCTGCAGCCCTGAGCTCTGTCAGTCATATCGTTTATACTCTCTCTCTCTCTCCTCTCTTTCTCTCTCTCTCTCTCTCTCTCTCTCTCTCTCTCTCTCTCTCTCTCTCCTCTCTCTCTCTCTCTCTTCTCTCTCTCTCTCTCCTCTCTCTCTCTCTCTTCTCTCTCTCTCTCTCTCTCTCTCTCTCTCTCTCTCTCTCTCTCTCTCTTCCTCTCTCTCTCTCTCTCTCTCTCTCTCTCTCTCTCTCTCTCTCTCTCTCTCTCTCTCTCTCTCTCTCTCTCTCTCTCTCTCTCTCTCTCTCTCTCTCTCTCTCTCCTCTCTCTCTCTCTCTCTCTCTCTCTCTCTCTCTCTCTCTCTCTCTCTCTCTCTCTATCTATCTATCTATCTCCCTATCTCACTGCCCTCTTGACCTTGAGAGTAGCTGCTATTTTTGTCGGACCCGTTCTCTCGGTGTCCGCACTCGGCCTATTCGCTTCCGCCTGTAATTTATTATATGGCTCCTGCGCCGGCTTGCCATCTTTTCGCTCTTTGTCTAATGGAGTACAGTAGTCAGTCCACACCCTGACCGCTCTTTTTCTGACCAAAGCTCCATTCTAACCTGAGCGGATCTCGCTGTCAAACTGACGCCTTGCTCCGCTTCCGGTTAACTAATGCGTCCCCCAACCCAATTCTACTTGGCTAGTCCGCCCGCTACGGGTTGCTCTAGGTGCCCTAGTCAGACCTACTAAGACAAGGGCTAGTATCGCGGCTAACCTGAGAGCTGCCCCAGTGCATATTGACATTGCTATTACATATCTGCAGCGTGCAGGTGTCTATTCGACAGCCACAGAGGGTTGCAGGGGCCCAGCACCGGACATCATCTGTAAATTAAGGTAGGAAGAGATTCAGTTCTCTGAGGGTGCTATACAAATTTTTATTCTTATTACTGTGCCCAACTCTCGTGAAAGCCCAAAGCACAACTGACTTGACGGTACACGCGTAGGAGCTGTTAAACTACGTAAACAAAGATATTACATGGTTCCGGTAGATCGGTTCCGAATAATTAGATTCAGGAACCTCGAGTTGTATCTCGGCAGTCATAATCTAACCGACGTAGACCGCCAGCGTTACGCCACAGCACCCGGAGGAGGAGCCGGCTATTCGGTGCAGAGGTTGCCGGAAATGTTAGGGGATTGTCTCGCTCCCACGAGGAAGCCGGTAACACGCTTTAGCGAAGCCATTATTTGTTATGCCAAAATGTCAGTGTCCGCAGTCGTATGCGAACCTTCCGGCAAAACTGTCGAGTTCAGCTTGCCATGCGAAGATAAAAACGGTGTAGTGCTATATCAGACTCTGATCAGTGGAATTTTGAGGCTTAGAGAAGATTTAAATGACATTCTAACGGATTTTGTCAACACAGCCAGAGGTGTAGGCGACGGAATCCCTGGAGCCAGTTTCGTAGATGAAGCAGCCACAGAAGACGAAGATACCTCCGAAGAAGGTTCGTGAGGTTAGATTGAGCTTTTTTAATTGGAATTTTCTTATATTGTAGATGAATTATTGCTTTCTGTCGCCGTAGTTTGGATAAGCTAGCAGAAAAAGAATTAGTTCTGATCACCCATGATTGAAATGGACTTGGTGCTCTGAAAGAACAGTATAGGACATTCGCCATGTTGTACGGCTGTAAATACACCAAGGAACCAATGCCGTGCATCATTATGTTTCAGTGGAATACATTTGAGCATCGTCTGTCGATACCCATCGACGGAGTCTGTTCTAGACTTACCTTGGCCATCTATCGCGACTCGTGCATATCGCTCAATAGCTGGCCATCTAGGAGCTGTGGAACTAAAAGCCATGCTCTTTTCACGATTCGGATGGCAAGTGCCGTGCCCAAACACGTGGGTGGTCGCTCAGTGGACTGGCCGATGTGGCGAGCGCTCCCTGAAGTTGCAGATGACTAATAAGACGAAATGGTTTTCGCTTCAGTAGTCAATATCTAATCGGTCCAGTGACCGGATAACTTTCGCAAAGTGCGCCACTGGGATTTCGTTGTTTACCGGCTCCCTATGTCGTCGCCTCTGCGTCTAAGCCCATTGGGTAGGGGTGCTCACATTTAACGACCCAGATCATGTGTTTGAGTACAGCAGCAAGCAAGTCTCTATTGCCCACTGTAACTGTGGTGATTTTTGTTGCAGCTCATCTGCCGCTGTATTACTGAGGTTGCTGAATCAGCCAAACGTGCAGTGTATCACCCGTTTGTTTGGCCGCGAGTAGCTAAACTGCATTTGTTTCTGGTTCATAGTGTATCCTAAAATGAATATATCTGGCGAAAGCTTTTTTGCCTTGTAGATGTCTCGAATGAAGAACATCTTTCCAAGCGAGTAAAGCTGCAGTAACTATGCTTAACATCGACCGGACAGCACGAGAGCTGTGCCTTTGGTGCATAGCTCTCGTCTCTACCCGGCTGGCCACAGTTTATTTCAGTTCTGTGACTCTGTGAGTTCTGTGACTGTGAATTTTGCATTGCTGTTGACTCTCAGTGGTTATAATACTATTTTATGGCCTGGATATCTTTTTTTATGAGTGAGCCTGTGGACTCTCTTCGTTGAGTCATAGTAGAAAAACGATACTGTTAATAAATTTACATGTCTATTACCTCTTGGTACACTATATTTTCGTCGTAGAATGTGGCTAGCGTTTGAGTGCGACGCAAATGTTATTCTCATTTACTAATGAGATTTACAGTTACTTTCAATTTACGCTGTTGGTTGCTCACCAGTATGGAAGAGCTAAGGGCATGATTCAGTAAAGTTGATTTTGGATGGTGCTAATAGAGATCATGTCAATTCCAGAGATGATCACAGATAAAGAGCCGTTAACCTGTGTTGTTAACACAAAATAGGATTTTGCAGATGACAGTGGCGTCTGTGATGTGATCTCCTTGCCTGCCAGCTCGTCCAGTTCTCTTAGCTTTGTTGCACTGTATTGGTGACATTCCCACTTGAAAGGCAGCAAAGTTATCTAGTTCAGTGGCAATAAAACGTCCATGCTAGTTATAGCCAAGCCTAGTGTGCTGATCAGTATATCTCCTGATATCTTGCTCTAAAATGACCTTTCAGTGGATTACCTAGGTCGTGTGCCTACTTTCTGCTACATATCATCACAATCTTTCGGCATCCTAAGGCTCCAGAGCTAAGCTTATCCAAGCATTTTGTAAAATTCTATCTTGACTTCCGTAAGCCACTGCTGGTGAATCATCTTGACTCTGCACGAAGGTGCTGACTGCTGTTGCAAAACTCCAAAGCAGGGCTTGTCTGCCGTGAAAGTCGCAACTGCAGCAGCACACCACTTCTCGCCGATCTGCACTAGCTCCCTATTAAGCAGCATTTTAATTTCAAGGTTCTGTGTCTCACTTTTAGTCTCCTGCCAGAACACCGATCAGAAATACTTGCTAAAAAGAGTTATCTGATTTAACAGCTTCATTTATTTATCGGCCGAATACCTTTAAAGGCTATCACCACCGTTGGCAGCTGATAATGCAAAATCGCCCACTAGAGGACTCGAACCCACTACCCGGGTCGTGAAGAGCAAACACCTCACCCCTACCTAAGACCCAGGGGCAACTAACACTTTGCATCGTACCGCCAGCTCTTCAGACTTCAGTCGCTTTGCTGTGCCTCAAACCAACTTCAAATCCTATGGAGACATGCCTTTTATTTCGTCGGCTTCAAAGCATTGTCACTCACGACTGAAGTCAAGACATCCCCTAAGCCGAAAGCATCTGCCGCTAACAATTCGATCGTTCTTTCTTTGCAGCAAATGTGAAGTGCCTAGAAAGAGATTGCGTTAACTGGGGGTGCTTTTACCTTGCTTTTACCAGCCTAAGCTTGGAATTCGGCGATGCTCATTTATAACGTAGCCATCTTTAACGAATTGATTCAATAGCTTTCAATGCTGCTTAACGTTTTTGTAGAGAACAGTGATACATTTTTATAGCACCCTCAAAGAAATACATCTCTTTCTAGGCACTTTACAGATGCTCTTTAGAAACCATTACCAAATGATTGATGGTAACAGCCGCAATCAGCAGATACATGCACGCGAAAGACGAATCGCAAAGAAGACCCGCCAGATGCTGGTATAAACAGGGTCGTTTCAAGCTTCTTTTTAAATGTCGTCATGTCAGGAGACGTTGTGTCGTGCATAGGTAGTGAATTCCAGGCTTTGGAAGCGTAGGAACTACTGGCGCGGTCTCCAACGGTTTTGAGGTTTGTACGAGGTATGGCTAAAAGATTCGATTCAGAACAATGGGTTGTTCGAGAAATGAATAAATAGTACGACAGCACGACTCTCAGCTTTGGTGACTAAGCTGTTAGAAATGTTGTCGCCTAAGCAGGTGCTTATAATCCATAGTGAGGTCTGGAAACCATTGATCTTCATTGCAGCTTAGCGAACTGCTTTCAATATATAGAGCAGAATATATAAAAATTTACTTCTATTCACCATATCATGTTCGCCAGTATTCAAAAGCAATCTAGTGAAAATGGGTTCAGTTACGCTTAGCTAACATTAAGCTTTATTCTTCGGCAATGGAACATTCATTGCTGTCAGAGAAAAAAGCCTGAAAGGTGAACTTTATTAATAATGTTTTTTCGTCGGCAACTACACACAGTTACCGCGACTCAGTTGATTTTACGCTGGAGATTTTTCTAGAGCTCACTCAAAGGCTAAGCGGCTTTGGCTACGGTAGCCATCAGACTTCATCTCACGCAGCAAAGAGGAAGTGAGAAGCGTAGCCAAGTCAGAATGGCACTCACGGAAGTGGCAGCTCTTAGGACTGCTGGAAAGGATGTGCCGCAGTCGGTATCTGGAGAGCAAGTGTCATCGTGTAAGGAGTATGGAAGTGAGTTCCACTGTCTAAGACCTGCAGATACAAAGATAGGTTGTTGCCCACCTTTCGCTATACGCAAAGGAATGAAACCACTAACTTATTGTCCGTCTATCACCTAAGGGCTCAAGGATGCTGAAAATGCTGCTGCTAGAGGGTTTTTAATATTTCCGGGATTAGCATACCGAGTTCTTGAGGTTAAACCTAAAGATTTTCTATGGGGCTTGAAATGACCAATAATTACCAGTCATTATGGCTCAGGAATGGGGAAGTTGACGAGCTAAGACTTCTTTTCCACAATAATACATTCAAAAGGTTTCCATGTACCCGGTAGCAGATGTTAAAGCCACTCTGTACCCAATGGGCAGTTTTGGCGATCGATCTGAAAGAAGAACGATTATGAAATTCCACGTTGACATTGACTACTATCGCAATTTATTGCTTCTAATTGTACAATGTTTGTTTACTTACAATTTATTCAGATTATTCTTTAGAATATTTGCATGCTTATTTAGAAAATGCCAGTAATAATTGCAATAGCATTTTCCCGTCCCTGCTTGCCACTCAAAAAGTCCTGCCATTAGCGTTTCAGTGAGTCACTACATGTTATGTTTGTTGACAGATGAATGTCACCCATAAACATTAGATCGTGCTTTCTTTACAACATACGCAAAGTGCCGAAAGAGAGATTTAGTTCTCTTAAGGCGCTATGCAACTGCTTTTATCATTTTTATTTTCTTGATAGTCACAAAGTCAGCGCCGTTCTTTAATGGACTCCTATAGAGGCCGGGATAGTCCAAGAGATGAGGTGCTCGCTCCTCACCACCGAGGTCATGGGTGCGAATCCTGCTGCAGGCGTTCCTTTATTACCAAATGCAAGCAGTGGTGATTGCTGTTAAGGCTCCTCTGGTACAAATGAGGCTGTTAAATCAGCTAATATTTATATACTCTTAAAAGGCAATAAACGCTTAAGAATACATCCTACAATTCTTGCTGATACTTTTCTACCGTGAGCTGGCAGAAACAAATTTGACTGACTGCTTAAAACCCAACTACTTTACGACAGTACTCCTCAGTCACGTGATGGAGGTCGTGGTGATGGTGAATAAGGTGGTCTCTCGATCTAAAGCCAGTTGCTGTTCCGTCAAAGCTGCCCATTGAATATCTTGTACAGTTTTCAATTAATATCAAGTTAAAAATTGTGGAAGTAATCTGCAGTAAAGCGGTTGTCAAGATATACCTAAGAGCCAATTTTTCATATTTCATTCTGAATCAGCGATTAATAAATAGACCTTTCCGTGTACATGTACACGTATATTTACGCGTTAGGTGAATTTAACATTCTTTTCTGATAGCTCAGCTGGTCACTCTGGGGGGACGCCCACTTTGCTGGTAACTCGGATGCTCCCGCCTATGGGGGGCCCATTCCTAACCATTTTTTCTAAGGGTTCACTTGCACCACTCTCATTTGCACGAGCCCGTCCGCACTCAACAAAAGTCGATTCTTAAAAATAATTCCCACTAACACATGCCGTCAACTCCAATTATTACTAAAGCACGAAAACACTTGACAATAATGATTCTGTAGTTACAGTAGGCGTCTACTTTTCAATAAAAAATTGCTCAATCCTTCAAACTTGCTACTGATTCTGTCTACGAAGTAATGCCTATACTTGCCTTCTGCTCAATATTGGCAGAAACCTAGCGACCATCTGACAATAAACTTACAATAATAATACGTTTGTATAGCATCCTCAAAAAACTGGATCTCTTTCTGGGCACTTTCCAAATGCTGTAAAGGAAGCACGATCAAATGGCTGAAGCTAGCATGCTCAAGGCAAGATAGCATATCATTGTTAGAGGTGACATGCACAGAGTCAGTATGCAAGTATGGTTAGTGGCAACATGCACAGTGTTAGCACACATAAGTACACAAAGGATGAATCACAAGGAGCCACTAAATGTTGTGATAAATCGATGCGTTATATGCTTCCTATTGAATGACGTGAAGTCAGTGGATGTCGTTATGTCAGTCGGAAGTGAGTTCCGGGTTTTGGGAGCATACGAACTAAAGGCACAATTACCAAAGAATTTGAGGTTCGTACGCAGCGAAGCTAAGCGATTTAAGGCAGAAAGCTGGCCGTGCGATGGCTAGTCTGTTGGAGTAGATTTGACAGGTAGGCCTGAGCCAGAAAATGAAGGTAACTAAAAGTGAGTGACAGAATGTATATTCAGGCGCTTCACATATGCCTCGGGGCTCGAGCTCACGACCTCAGCCGGACCTTGGGGTCAGGGCGAGCACCTTAACCGCTGGACCAAACCAGCTCAGCACCTTGAAGTCGACGCGCTGCTTGACTGGGAGCCAGAACTGGTCGTCGACAAGTGGTGTGATGACAACTGCAACGCTCACGTCAGACAAGCCTGGCTGCGGAATTTTTGCACAAGCAGTAGCGCCTGATTTTACAAGTCGGTAGACCAGCAAGCTATGAGTTTCGGAAGTCAAGATGGGATGTCACAAATGCACGGAAAAATTTAGACTCATTTACCCAGTCTAGACAAGCCCGAATTGTAGCAATGTTCTGTAGCTGAAAGTAGGCCGACTCGACTGCGGACCTGATGTGGTCGTCTAATGAAAAGTCACCTTGGAACAGGATACCTAGATTTTTTTCAGATACAGTAGGAGATACGTTGGCAGAGCCGAATTTGAGTGTTAAGCTTCCCAATTTCTGATTCACGCTTGCTTAGCCCTTAGCAAGTAAGTTTGTTTCATCTTAAATACATTTGAGAAAGTTAGCTGTCGTTCATGTGCCGATGTCAGCCAAGACATGCAGCACATGGAGCTGAGAGAATTCGACGTGGGCGGGAAGAGTTCAAATTGTGAAAAGAAGCTCTGACCAACCACAGAGTCCCAAGGTATCAAATATTTCAACAGCTCCTTGGATGATCTTCGTCTTTTCACATCATCACTCTGGATTATCCCATTTAAAAAAGACCGACCTAAGCCATTGCGATGCAGTACAAGTGATGCCCAGGCGAGATGAGAGGCACTCGAGAAAGACTTGGTCATCAATATCATCAAAAGCTGCGTAAGGATCAAGCAAACAAGCAGAGATTTTACCTTGAGTCCTCATCCGTGATAAGATCGTTATACGATAATAAGCATGTGCGATTGTACCAAGCTGTTCAGTTCCTTCGCTTATAGACAATTGGCGACGAAAGCTTGCTCTACAGATCCTGTACTGTGGAACTCACTTCCACAATTCTCAGGTAACGACATCTACTCTCATCCTGGCGAGTGTAGCACCTATTCTCCAGCCAAACCCGGCTGCTACTTCCATGCTAGCCACTACCTCAACTGTCCTAATGGCTCAGCTACACTTCTTAGCTTCTCTTTGTTGGGTGAGATGAAGTCTGTTGGCTACCGGACGCGTAACGAAAGCCACTTAGTCTTCGAGTGAGCTATACAAAGCTCACCTGCGTAATACCAGCTTAGCATTTGTAGCTTTACAGAGAGATGCATTACATTATATTAATAGTGAGATCGCTAACGACCGGCGAAGCTAAAGCCGTAGCCCACGTGGTTGCGGAAGAGTAGCCGGCTAGGGCAGTGTCCGTACGGGTGACCAGCGACGGGGCAGGAGGCACCGGGCAGTGCCTTGGGGTTCGATGTTAATGGGCCAGCAATTTCATACGCGCTACACTCAAGCAGCAAGCAGACACGCTTTCCGCAGATCTTAGCTGTATCAGTTTCCATAATATATGTGCGAAAAAACTTAAAACTTTCGTAGGGAAATTCCGATGCGTACAAGAAAGCAGTAACAGAGCTTGGTATCCGGAGGCAAGAACGCGTAGTAACCTTTCTGTCGCAATCGCCTCGCTTTTCTCTGGTAGACTATCACGTTTCTCCATTAAATCATAGCACCCCTACACAGTAAAGCTCCTGACCGGATCAAGTCCGTTCTTGGGAATTCTGACTGGCCCAGTGAAGTCTGTTGTAACGCCGAACGCTCGGCCGAGCAGGCGTAACCTGCCGCTTACCAAGAGGCGTTGCCAGCTGCCAAATTCGGTTCGGTGGGCGCTAACGCGCAATAAGCAGGTCGCCACGCCTACTGCGTCTCCGGTGCCGAACTGAGCTCGCGGGTTGAATTGAAACGAGATGCACAAGCTAATAAGAAAATTTTACTGAACTTTATTCTCAAGAGAATTTGACTGAACTTTATTCGCGAAATGTCGCTGTGCGTCTAGCGTTCGGTTTTATCCTCACACTCCTCGCAAGCTTTCGCAGAAACAAGCGCTCTCAAGGATGAAATACCTCCCGTGCTTAGGCCGCCTGCGTCGACGCTGGGCATGCGTGCAATCCAAATAGAAGGAGGGCCCGAACAGCAAGGCACGCGATATCGACGTCGGAGCAGGCACGCAGTGGCTTCCGCGGAAGTGCTGACGTCCCGATCGTCGCTCCGCCGGAAACTAAACCTTGACAGGAGAACTAGGATTCCGCTTCCGCCGTCGCGAAAGCTGGTGCAACGAGGGCCGTTTCGCCTGCGAAGACAATTCCTCCCACCAATTCATCAGACTCTAATAATCCTAGTTCACACCGCCAAATCCTTACGCCGGAACCACGCGCACGTACGCACGAACGCCAAATGTGAGCCACGAGTGCTAACGGCAGTATTCGACGACGTCCGCCGAATTCTCCTGGCGCCGGATCTCGTTCTCGCGGCCATCGGTCGATCGCCGGCACCGCCCACTTCCCACGTTTTAACGGAAACGAGTCCGGCAACTTTCGGACGGCTCGCGGCGGAAGCAACGACCTTCAGCGAGCGTCGCCCTACTCTTAAATAGCGAGCCGGGACTATGCGGTTGACAGGCCAGCCGACAACAATCAGTCGCTCCTGCGCGGAGCGAGCCGATACCACGACATACGACATACAACATACGACAGCTGTCTCTCGAGCCTCGTGGATCGCATGACGTCCTTCCTAGCTGCTCCATCCACACTGCTGCACCTCTTGCTCGCTGCTTAAGGACGAAGGCGTTTTCGGCCGCACGTCTTGTGCGCCCTACAATTAAGCCCGACTACGGGCCTCGCTACACTGCAGTCGAGACGCGCTCGTGCGCAGATGCAGTTGAGATCTTCATCTTGGCTCCTTGATTTATTAAGATTTATCAAATTTATCAGAATTTATCAAGATTTATCAATTTCTCAAGATTTATCAATTTCTCAAGATTTATCAATTTCTCAAGATTTATCAATTTCTCAAGATTTATCAATTTCTCAAGATTTATCAATTTCTCAAGAATTGATTTATCAATCATTTATCAAGATTTATCAAGCTTGCTATCATTTCGGCATGTTTCAGCGGCCGAACAGAAAGCATTTTGCATAAGCAAGAACTCTATGCCGGCAATCTCCGGACGGCTAAGGTCCCACTCATCGGCAATTGCTCACTTGCCGCTTCGACTCGGCGGGTCCGACTCTTCTCTTTATCGTCTGCTGCGCGTGCTGCAGCTGCTCATCCCCCTTTACCAAGCACTGTAAAGTAATTTATCGTAGACGTTGATGCGATGCCTTGGTTTTCCGACATCCAGGATCGAATATCGGCAAGGCAAGCATTCAGCTTATCAGTTGCTGCAGCAGATTCAGACGGTTTGAATGACAAATACAACTGAGTATCGTCAGCATAAAAGTGATATCCTATTCCATGGGCCTTAATCACTTTTCCCAGAGGTCGTGTTTAAATGGAGAACAGCAAGGGACCAAGTACAGACCCTTGAGGGACTCCACAGGTGATCCTTCTCATGTGTGAGACATGACCCCTACACGACACGGATTAAATACGATCAGACAAGTAGGATTTAAATCACGCCAGTGCTTTGTCTGCCAGACCGATCGTTGTTCTCAATCGTTCAAGCAGAGCCTCGTGATCAATGGTGTCGAAGGCAGCAGACAGATCTAGCAGAGCTAGGGCTGTGACATTCCCGTCGTCGTTGCCACGTAGAATGTCATTGTTAAGACGGTGGAGAGCAGTTTTAGTGGAGTGCTGCCTCTTGAACCCTGATTGAAATGTTTCTGACATTCCATTATTTTCAATATGTTCAAACAGCTGTTTAGCAACAATTTTTTCAAGAATCAGCGATAAGAAAGGAAGAAAGGAAACAGGGCGATGGTTTTCGAGGACCGCTGTGTCTAATCCAGGCTTTTTAGGAATGGGTCTAACGATTTCCGATTTGAAGGACTTGGGGACGACCCCTTTTCCCAAAGAAGCATTAAAAATCTTGGTTATGGCCGGGCTAAGTTGGTCTGCTAGTGAAGACCACAGAGGTGAGGGTATAGGGTCTTCAGGAGACGAGCTTCTTTTGCTAGACCTTATCAAGGTAGCCACATCGCTTGAAAAAACGTCGGAGAACCTTTTAAGGAAGGTCTCAGGTTGAGGAACGGCGATTGCTTTAGTCGGAGGGGGCTTAATGGAGGCACGAATGTGCACAATTTTTTCAGTAAAGAAGGCTGAAAACATTTCGGCTGAGCCCTTAATATATCTGGGGAGTCAGACCTCACAGCATTGGCCAGTAAATGGTCTACTGTCTTATAAATCTGTTAGTGTCCGACTGGCAGGAATTCAGCTTTCGACTGAAAAAAGAAGCCCTGGTTTTTTTAAGCTTTCGGGTCGAAGGAAGTTTTTGAAATTGACTTGATCTGCATCAGACCCCGATTTCCTGAAACGTCGTTCAAGCCTGCGCCTAACCCGGTGCATCTTTGGGAGTTTTTTTTGTAAATTGCAAGGAATCTCCACGACTTTGAACACGGATAGAGCGAACGGGAGCATGCTTGTCAAAAGCACTCCTGAGTGTCATGTTCATCGCATCAGTGAGGGTATCGAGGCTGCCGGTCGAGTCTGAATGCAGATCAAGGAGATCTGCATTACAAACAGATTTCAAAAAATTGTCCATGTCAATGCCTTGTAAGTTACATCGTTCGACATAAGGGTCGCCCACCTCGCACTGATCAGCGCGAGTGGGAGGCACTGACCTATATGCGGGGCAGCGTTGGTAGGCGATCGAAGGCCAAGGCTGAACTATGCCGGGTGGTGGCAACAGCGCGCCCATTTAAGCTCGGTGCGCTGAATCGCTTCCGCTCGCATCGTCCGAGACCTGCGGCTGCATGGGACGACACTTGGCTTAACAGTCGCGCTGCGGCTCATGTTCGGCCGGGCGCATCGTCGTCAACGACACTAGCGTCATGGCTGACGACGAAGACGACTACATGTCGGACGCCGTCCTCGCCAAATGGTTTGTGCGCGTTACTACGCGCCGAAACTCGGGGCGCGGTCGCTGACTGAGCTATCGGCGAGCGCCGCGCGCCGCGCGCTTCGGCCGGAGCACGGATTATTCCGTGTATTCTCACGGTGAGGTGGCCGATACGTGCAGCCGTGGGCATGTGGCGTGTGTTCAGACCTCACCGTGAGGCAGGCGGCGATAGAAGCACGGCGCGCAACACGTCTCGTTCGCTGCGTTCGTCCGGTGGTCCACGAAATTCGTCGTCGCGGCTCAAAAATTGATAGCCAAGCCACAAGTAGGTGCGCGTAACAATCGCGCACCTACTGATCGCGCTATCAGTTATCGTTACCGGGCGAGCGCTCGTTGCTAGTTGGCTGTGCAGGTCGACGATAGAGAGTATGCGCCTGAGCCGCCAGCAGGAGTTACGCAGCACTAAATACGCCAAAGCGTCATCACTTGCTGTAAAAGCAAAAAGTGTCGTACCTTCTCGGGATTTGTACGCACAACCTCCGAAACTAGAGCAGACATTCATACGAAGTGGTGCACTCGACTAAGGGCTAGCACGATTTATTTTTGTATATTTCCATGTTTAACTCCACAAAGCCACAAAGACTATGGGTTTTAGCATAGGAGATTTATCCGTAGCGCACTCAAAGCCTGAACGGCTTTCGGTACACATTCGGTAGCCAACAGACTTCATCTCATGCAACAACAACAAAATTAGAAGCATTGCTGAGTCAGGAGAGCTAGTAGAGGTAGTGAGTAGCATAGAAGTATAAGGTATAAGGTACATACTAAGGTAGCAGTTTAGGACGGCTGGAAATTATATGCCACAGTCGGCAGCAGGAGAGTAGATGTCGTTGCATAAGAATTGTGAAAGTGAGCTCCGCAGCCTAGAACCTTCAGAGCAAAAGCTTCTGTCACCTAATGGTCTTTAAGCAGAGAAATGGAAGAGCTAATTTGTTGTCCGTACAGGACCCGAGGGCACGAGGAGGCTGGAACTGGTGCCACAGTTCAGCTAGGTAGGAAGGAGCCAAGCCGTGGCAGGCTTCAAAAAAGGAATAAAAAAAGGATTGGCAATTCAACAAAGGATTGCTCAACTACAGAATTCGAACCCACGACCTCGAGCGTTAAGAGTGAGCGAGCACCTTACCTCCTGGGCTAAAACGGCCCAAAGCAGACGCACGGTCAAACCTCTGGGTTTGTAGCACTTCATTGAGCTTCTGTTTGATCATTTATGCTGTGAGTGCTTACCTGTGGGGGATTGTTACTAGCCAGGGGTCTTTCAAACTAGCCGTCAGAGTGTCTTCCTGTGGGCTTCGGCATGCTTGTATCAATATAAGCATGACATTTATATGCTTTCGCATCGTACCTCAGCCTGGCACCACGCTTGTCATTGACGATTGGTTATTGCTACTCATGCAGCAAGTTGGAAATTGCCTGAATGAATATTCCCTTATCTTAAGCATCTAAACAAAAGACATTATTATTCTTATTTTTATTATCATTACTGTTATACCACTAGGCCTCTGGGTCTTAATGTGAACATGCCCTACCTCTCCGGCTAAGAGCCTGTCTTAATGGTATGATAATCATAATACCATTAATTATAATAAAGTTTTTCTAGGGATGATGTGGATGTTATTCACCATCCAGGTCTCGGGTTTGAGCCCTGCTGTCTGATTTATCTCTATTGCCTCTCTGCAAGCAGTAGTAATAGGTCCTAAGGCTGTTGTGCTGCTATATAAATGAGACTTTTAAATCAGCTGATCTTTGCTTCTTTTTTTTTTTACACCAACTCCTACTTTTCTGCAGACACGGTGGCTGAAAGACGTGAAAGCTGGCAGGTTGATTGCTGGATGGATCTTAATTTTGTCTGGAATTGCGATGATCTTCAGATTTGGGCTTTATGCTATTATCCTATCTCTTGTACTTGGCATTTCCCTAAAATGCGGTTACTGACGTAGTATCTGGAAAGCAAAGACCGTAGATCGTGCTGCATTAGCTTGATGATGCTCAATGTCTCTGACTGGTGCTGTGCTTTAATTTTTGCATTTTGCACCTTTTATCGACGGCATAGGCACCGTGCTTCTAGATTTTACTGACCTTTGATTGACAGTATATTTTCACCTATCCATAAAGTCTTGTAGGATTGTGGACTACTTTTTCTGTTGTGACAGGTCTGCTATAGAAAGCAGGGGCATATTTTTTGCTGTCATACTTTATTCATTGGTTAAGACCAACGGTGTACGTCTACTGGTTTATCTTATTAGATTTTGCTGTGCTTAGAGTGCAGGCTGAGCCAAGATGCTGTGCCTTGTACATCTAGAGTAGTGTGTGTTGTGCTGAGGCCCACGCAATTTTGTGGGGACTCTTTACTTTCACAAGCTGTGTCTTTCCTGATCAGCGTAACTGCCTGGTTCTCTTTAGTGCTGTCCTTTTTAGCTCCGACACATTTACAGCTCAAAGTTACGAGAGAAGTTTTGATTGCAATAGACAAGTTAAGACGAGCATTTGTAAAGTGTACTTAGAGAACTTGATTCCTTTACATATGCTGTAAATGAAGCATGATCCTGTGGTTAGTGGTAGCATGCACAGTTTCGACAAGAATAACAGGGTTAGAGGTGACATGACCAGGATCAGCATGCGAATGTGATTTATGGCAGCATGCAGAGTGTCATCCCGCTTAAGCACACAAACGACTAGTCACAAGGACCCACTATATGCTGTGAAAAGTAGGTGCATTTTAGCTTTTCTTTTAAATGTCGTCATGTCAGGGGATGTCGTGTCATCAGTCGGGAGTGAGTTCCAGTCTTTGGGAGCATACGAACTAAAGGCACGTTCTCTAAAGGATTTGAGGTTCGTACGACGTGTAGCTAACCGATTTGATTCAGAAAGGCATGTGGTACGATGCACAGCCTGGTAGGTGAATAGTTTTGATAGGCAGGCCGGAGCCAGAGAATGAAGGGACCTAAAAGAAAGTGACCGAATCTTGAAGGGCCTGATTTGCCCTGATTTGGGCTGTTTATAAACGTGCTGCCTTGTACTCCGAGGCTATGCTGCTGCGTCTATGCTAATCGCGTCCCTTCTGACACTTTTTGCAGTGGACAAGGTGGTGCCGGATCGTCAGCGTCATCGGGCCTGTGCTGGGACCCTAAGGTGCAGCGTAAGCGTAGGCTGGAGGAGAGAAGATCGTGCAGACGAACGCCAAAAGCCGAACAAAGCCGGCGCGTGCCATCGAGCAGGAGCATCGTGATGCCGGGCTCAAGGCTGTGCTGGACGAGAGGAACAAGGGCTTTGCTCTGCTGCAGAAGATGGGCTATAAGCCGGGCACGGCCATTGGGAAGGCAGGTAGTAGCGCCGTGTCGATCTTGCCTGAGCGCAGCATCGTGTCAGAGAGCTGGCGGTCGGCATCTGCAAGATCGATTGGCAGCGATCGGTTGGCAGTGCATACCCGTTTAGCTGAGCAAAGCCCTCGTGCCAGCCGAGCCATGTCGGTATTAAATAGCGACTTAGCGGTGATGAAGGCCTCCTCTTCACTAAGCGTGCCGGCAGGTTGTATTAGTAATAATCATCGTGACCAGCACCCAGACCATGTTTGTATAGCAGGATTAATGCCCCAAAATTTGTTGTGCTCGGCAAATGCTTTAGGCAGGTGTGCCTTATCGAAGCTGTTTGACTAGCCAGCTGGTGGCAGTGCATATTGTTTATGTAGACAGTTGGCTGCTACACACATACTTCTCAGCGATTCTAGTCTTTTGACTACTATTAGAACACAAATTTCCTCCATCCGACCACATATGGATCTCATTCAGTCAGCAGTTCGTTTTCTCTGCAGTATCAAGCATCATCGCAGGGCTCACTGCTTGGTCTGCTTTTTTCACAGCTTATAGTCTCCCTTGTGCCGATGTGATCGCAAAGTACAATCTAGGCTTTTATTTCTGTGCACAGAACACTCTGTACCTTTGCTTTCATTCCTCCTAGCCCTCCAGCATGTCGAATTCTGTCAACTTCCTTGCTGCATGTATTTATGACATCTGCACATGGATGGTAGCAAACTTTCTTAAATTGGATGACTATAAAACAAGATACTAGTTAGTTATTGGCCAAACCAAATGTGAATCAGAAATTAAAAATGTAATGCTCAAAATCAGCCCTGTGTTGGTTACATTAGTATGCTGATCAGAGAGTGTGATACCTTGCTTGCCATTAGCTCTAGGGTATTGCTTCTCTTGCAGTTGTAAAATGCCCACATGTATATTGTGCTCTCTTAAGCCGGGTTTACAAACTTGATGAGTCTTATTTCCTACCTGCTTTCTATCTACTTCTCCTACTTAAATCTTTTTTTTTGTTGGATGTTAACACGGCCAGTCTTTCTCTAAGTCTTGCTTCCTACTGGCTCTGCCCCTCCCGTGTTCATGGGAAAATTGCCTTCGTAAGGAAGGTAAGAAATAGCCGTCAGAGATGCACCTCCCGGTGATTTTTAGCCATCTCAAATTGCTATAATGCTCGCCACCTCACTCTCTGATTCTTGCTAGAGTCACTCTTAGATTCCTATAAACAGGGACTATCAGGGAACGATTTTGCCAGAAGCATCCACCATGCTTTTCAAAGCAATGAAGAAGGCATGCCTTTGATTGTTCATTTTCTAAGTCTTGCCAGAGTCTTGGCAAAGAAGTAGCACCACGGTTGGCTGCTGAATTGTCTTCCCCTTTAGTCTTGGACCGCCCCCAATATTGGTGACTACACCGAAGACTCTAGTAGGAAGGAAGCAGGTATGAAGCAAGACTCACCGTGTAAACCCACTTTAGGGCGCTGTACATAAGTCTTATTATTACAATTATTATTATTAATTTGATAGACTTCATCTAAGTGCATTGCTAGAAATAAAAGCTGCACGGTATTTAAAAGAGAAATTGAAGGGCTGGAGTGCTAGGAAAGATTGAGGCATAGATAAGTCATCTGAATAGAAATTAGAGCCTGCATTGGGCCTCACGATTGCACTGGTAGGACAGGTGTAACTTGCAAGAAGTTGATCTAGATCAGATCTCTGAAATACCCCAATGATTCCGAGTCTTATCGGATGACCGTAGCCATGCACGTCCAGGCTATACATGATCTCACTTGGAGAGGTTGTAAAGCACTGCCTTCATGTCGAGGTTAGACGAGAAGTGATCAAGAAGGGCTTGTGGGTCAAAGACATGAGCTACTTGTTTTTGTGTGAATGCCCTTGCTGCTGAATCTTTCTTTAATGCACCTTCGACAATGGGTATAGAGTCTAGAGGACTAGTAGTCATCTTAAGACTGGGACATTAATTTAATATAATATATTTTTGTGGCACACTTTAATTTAGACATTAAAATGCAAGGAGCTGAGGAAGAGGAGTACTGGGACGATTAGTTTGAGAGTAGAACTTGTGATACATTTTTCTGGCTTAAGGAATAAACGATTTAATAGATTTCCAAAAACATCAACAAGTAAGATGCTGACCTGGGAGCAGTTAAGAACACGTTTGTTGATGATAGGCACCAGCCGATTTGAATTGTGCACCTGTCGATTGAAAATCTCGTGCTAGACTTGGCTTTTGCTATTATAGATTGTTACGATCGACATTAGTCCTCGAATGCCAGTCGATGAACAGTAATTCTTAATCTGTTGTGTGCTATCTGAAGGTGGCACTTATTAGTCATGCCTAGGTTAATGTCTGAAGTAAACCATAGGCAATCAGGCTGAGAGCATTCAATGTGCTAAGTTATAGGAAGAAGCTAGCCCATGACATCGACTTGTCTTTATTATTTTAGTATTCCACCAGTTAGGGGTGGTTGAACTGAGGTTTGACCAGCAAGGCCAAGAAAGATATTTTTTGGGATCAGGATTCTCAAGTGTTTGCAATTTGTGATTATTTTGGGTACTGACTGCAGGGGACACAATGAGATCTGCACGTGCTCAGATATACAGTTTGGCGATATTTATAGTTAAAAAAAATTCGGCAGAATATTTGATACTGTGTGACTTAGTTATGATTTGGGGGTTGGCATAGCCACAGTAGAATAAGAATTGGCTAATGTGCACATTTCGGCTCTCATGGGTCATTCGTGTTGTCGAAGTGATTGCTAAAAATATCCAATAGGAGTACAGGACGATTTTTGGAACACAGAATCAAAGTGATGTAAGAAAATCTTAAGTTAAGTCAGACTATGTATATGGAATGCCATAGATTGTGACACAGTTGGCAACTTGCTCTCGGGGTGGGGGTGAGGGACTCAGAGCAAGAGATTACAAGGTTTGCTTAGAGGGGACTTGAGATGGCTTGAAATAGAGGGAGGACCGTGCCACAATGGCTTCTGCCTACCTCAACGCCCTCAGTTTTGATGGATCTCTGGAAATAAAAGAAAGAGAAGCCTGTAGGGGTGGCATTGGTTCCAGGCATGCAGTTAGTCGATTTCAGCTTTGTCTTAATCAAATCAAACAGGTCGAGGGCATCGTCAAGAATTGTGTCACGTGTTATTGTGGGTTTATTGCATACTGAGCATGAATTCCAAAGGCATTTTGTAAAAGTGGCTACTGGACTTGTAGAAATCCTGCCGACCACGTAAGTTAAGAGTGATTCACAGCAGTGCTTGAGGGAGAGCAAGCTGGACCGCTTAAGACAATACTTTTTATAACGCATACATAATATTTAAAAATAATATAATATAAACAATAAATATTACTTAGCTGATTTTATGGCCTCATTTGTATATATGGCAGAAGAGCCTTGACGGCGCACCGCTTGCAGTTGGCAATAAAGGATCACCTGATTGCTGGATTTGAACCCAGACCTCGGCCTTGAAGAGTGAGCACCTTACTTCCTGGTCTATGTGCCCCTCGCCCCCTCTCGTGCTACGACTGGCCTTCCCACAAGAGATTTCTTATACGCAATGCTGGCGTAAGCAGAAGCAACCTGTTTTCAAAAGATTCTGAACTGGTCAAAAGAAGCTGCTAGTGACTCCGAGTAAACAGGAATGGTTCATAATTAAAAGTTATTGCAAATGCCAACAAGTCAAGCGTACAAAGCAAGTTTTTATGAGCACAGAATGGAGCAAACAAAATGTAGATGTTTGCTGAAAGGAGTTTCTACTAACAGACTCCTGCCTTGCTAGTTCGGCTACTGCTGTCACTTCATTTTGCCTTCGATGGTTAAATTTATTTTCCTTACCTGCGCTTGTGAATCTTGATCGACCTTGAAGGAGGATGGATGAGTGGTCTGTTGCTGCAATCGTCGGGGGGGAGGGCTAGGCGAGGGGTTTTGGGGTAGAATGATCAGCGGACGTGTTTTATTATTATTATTATTATTATTATTATTATTATTATGTATCTCCGTCAGTAACTCCACAAAGTCATAAAGACCATGTGGGTGTTACGCAGGAGAGTTTTGTATAGCACACTCACAGCCTAAGCGGCTTTCGGTACGCATTCGGTAGCCAACAGACTTCGTCTCACGCAACAAAGAGAAAGTGGGAAGCATAGCAGAGTTAGGAGAGCCGTTGAGGTAGTGAGTAGCATAGAAGTAGTAGTTCAGGACCGCTGAAAAAGATGTGCCATAGTCGGCAGTTGGAGAGTAGATGTCGTTTCGTAAGAATTGTGGAAGCAAGTTCCACAGTCTAGGACCTGCAGAGCTAAAGCTTCTGTCGCCAACTGTCTTTAAGTGGAGGAATGGGACAGCTAATTTATTGTCCACACAGGACCTGAGGGTGCGAACAGGCTGAAACTGATGCAGCAGTTCAGCTAGGTACGAAGGAGCCAAGCCGTGGCGGGCCTTGTAGGTCAGCGTAAAAACTTTGCTCCGTATCCTTTGCTCAACCGGCAACCATCCTAGCTCTTTCAGCAAAGGTGACACGTGCTCAAACCGCTGGGACTTGAAGACCAGCCTTGCAGCCATATTCATAGTCCGCTGTAGTGGCATAATAGCTTTCTTTGGTAGCCCAGCCAAAAGGGAATTACAATAATCAAGCCGAGACAGAACTAAAGAGCTAGTTAAATTTTTTACAAGCCACTGTGGGAGACATCTTCTAATCTTGGATAGGGATCGGATGTGATGGCTAGCTGTAGAGGCAATCTTCTGAATGAAGCTTTTGAAATTGAGGCAGCTGTCAAACACGACACCTAGATTACAAGCACGTGGTGAAGGTCGCACAATAGCATCACCTATTAGAACAGCAAAGCCTTTTAATCCAGCCACACGCTTAGGGTGTCCTATGAGTGAGCTGTGTTGGCACACTAGGTAAGGCGGTTGCTTTCACGATCTCGGTCCCGAGGTCGTGGGTTCGATTCCTGCAGTTGGCGATTCTTTATCGCCACTGCAAGCGGTGGTGATAGCCGTTAAGGCTCTTCTGTCGCTATACAAAAAGAGGCTGTTTAATCAGCTAGGATTTATTATTATAGGATGGTTAGCAGACGGGGGGGGGGGGCTCGCGGGCGAGCAAGCACTCGGCCGCGAGCATCTCGGCAGTAGCGGCCTCAGCAGCATTTTTTATCGCTTGCCCGTCTGCAGCTAGCCTGCCAGCCCTCCCCTTTGTTTTGACCGTGCTGACAGGCGTTGGCCTGGTGGAGCCCATCGCCGTCGAGCTGAAGCTGAGCCGCACCGGCCTGGGCGCTGAGGCGGATAGCCGGCGGAAGCAGGACGAGGCACGCTCACGTCTGCAGTCGCTCGCCTCGAGACGCACGCACCTCGAGGCCAGCCTGAAGGCCGACTTCCTCGGCAGCATGAGTGCGCGCTTCAATGTCAAGGCCGTCGAAAAGGACCTCCATCTGAGCCAGAAAGTGTGCGAGCAGCTGGACGCTGCCAAGGTACGAGTGGAGGGCGGGGCAGAGCAGGGAGCTGGGTGGAAGCGGCACTGCCCGCGGCCGGACTCCCACAGGACTCCGAGACGCGCGCGTCCACTGCTGCAGCTTCCTGCCGCTGCTGCCTCTGCTGCTTTGCACTGTCGCACCATGCAGAACGTGGACGCGTTGGCAGCGCTCGCTTCGCCGATGCAGCTTGTTCGGTTCTGCGCCGCCGTGCCTCGAAGTGAGGACCCCTCGCGTGGCATGGTGTGATAAGTAGCGATATAATAATAAGACACTTGTGTCGCACCACGTTATGGAGCTAAATTGATCTTGGCCATTTAAGATAAGCTAGCAAGGAAGCATGTCAACTGGTTAAGAATAGCATGCACGATTTTATATCATGTACGATCTTGAGGGGGCAATTTAGGCAGAGCTTGAGCCAGTGATATGGGGAACAGAAGGCTTCTTAACTTCCTTTCAGCCGTCTTTAAGTAAGAGGCTGTCGTGATCTCAGTGGTGCCAATTTGCAACGAGTTTCTGGCACGAAAGTAAGAAACCGGAGGCTTGATTTCCACAGTATGTGAGGTTGGTCAGAGGCAGAGCTAAATAAATGGCTTTAGTTAGAGGCTAGATTGCTATGTTGGGAAGGCTAGGGAACGAGTATTTTAGATAAGTAAGCTGCTTGATGTGTTGATTGAAGGAAGCGAGTACAGATTATTGCGATGCAAGTGCTGTAACTTGGCCGTTTCGGTGCTCGCGATCGACGAGTCTTGCTGCTGCGTTTGGCATCAACTCAAAGTGTTGTATTGCACGGAAGCAGGAAGCCGCCGTGCATGTAGTGTGCAAGGCTTAGAGTTCAAGGTCCATTGATCACTGTACTGCACGCTTTTCTCATTACTGTGCGCCAAGCTTGTTATTACAATGTTGATACACCGTAGCTCTCTGGTCTTAGTAAATGACTGCGAAATGCACATGCCGCCCGAATTCCGAGGTTTTTTTGCCTTAGCGTACCCAGGGTGCCCAGCAGCTACCATCATGACTGCTGCTTTGATTGCATTTGCTGTAGTCAACGACCTGAGACTGCTGCTCCACTCATGCGGGCTAGGTAGGTGGGGATAACTCGTGCATGGGCTGCCCACTATTTGAGCCAAGGCTTTAAGCCTTGTGTTTGGAGCAGAAGAATAGCCTCAAAAAGAAAGAAAGGAGGTAGCTGATTTAACAGCATCACTTTATACAGCAGCATATTAGCCTTTACGGCTATCACCACCGCTTCAGTGGGGTTAAAGAATCGCCCACTTCAGGACTCGTACCAACGACGTGGGTCGTGAAGAGCGAGCACCTCACCTCCTGCAAAGGGCCTCACCTCCAAGACCTGGGTGCCCAAACGTGTCAATTAGCCCAGCAGTGGCTGGGTAGACCAGAGGTTGCCGGATCGTCACGTGGTCAGAGATCGGCTCTCAATCACTCTAAACGACCTTCGGTCTGAGTGTATACAAAAATAATAGCCGGGCTGTTGTTTCGTGTCATAAATTGTCTCCCCATTCTTTTTAGTATATGCTGCACTGTGCCGTTCAGCCGCCGTGTCGTCTGCTTGTCACCGGTAGTATCTTACAGCTGTCGTGTCATTGTACAGTTTAGCACCACCGTTGCTAGTTTCTTATTCTGTCTACAGGAAGTATGAATCTGCCCTGGGAGATGGAGAGAGAGAAAGAGAGAGAGAGAGAGAGAGAGAGAGAGAGAGAGAGAGAGAGAGAGAGAGAGAGAGAGAGAGAGAGAGAGAGAGAGAGAGAGAGAGAGAGAGAGAGAGAGATAGCTGCAAGTTTCGTTTTCCTTCTTCAGGACATGAGCTGCCACTTGTTTTGGGCTTAGGGCGATGTGTGTTGTTAAAGCATAAGAGCTGCGTAGCTGATTCAGTTTGTGCAGATCCGTGTAGTTGCTAGGCACCCCAAATGGATAGTATAGTTCGAGAAAGAAAGAGAAAAGGGATGGTGCCATGTTGTCTTCGATAGCTGCACCTATAATATCTGAAACCAGAGGCACACACTAAGTCACTGCCAACGACGAAGCAGGTGTAACTGCATACAGAGCAGCTGGGTCTACACATGTGTGGTGCTAGGTAAAGAACTTGCAGAGCTTTAAAAGCAGTGCGTGCACGTTGAGCTGGAAAGTCACCGTCTCGAAAGTCGAATCTGCCAACTGTGTTGCAAAATCCCGGTGTTTGGACAGCCTTTGTTGGGAGGGAAAAGTAAACCTGCGCTCGTTCAATAGGATCGTTTGCCAGCTTATGTGAAGTGCCTAGAAAGAGTTTTAGTTGTCAGAGGGTGATATGCTAACGTCTTTTGCTCCTGAATTTTAGCCTAGGGGTAAGGCACTCATACTTCACGACCCAGATCGTGGGTTTGAGTCATGCCGCAGGCAATTCTACATTCCCCATTGCAAGCAGAGTGATGGCCTCCATGATGGCTCCTCTGCCGCTATGTAAATGAGGCTGTTGACTAAGATAGCCTTTGCTGCTTTTACTTTATTTACTTTCCTTTTATCATTATTATCATTGTTTGTGTAGCTTCAGAACCTCTGGTGAATTTCACACCTCGTTTAGTGGGCCATAACGAATTAATTTCCTGCTACTGGACTCGAACGCACGATTTGTGTTGGAAGTATTGCTGGGCTAAGACCGGTGTGGACATTAATATGTTATTGGCAATGCAGGGAAAATCCAATCGATATGAGACATTTCACATTTGTCTTCAGTCCATTGAGAATGATCGTGGCACCTGCCACTCTATGGAAGTTGGACAAGCCGCACTCATTAGCCGCTATGGCCATGGGAGAACCAGCTAGCCTGTACTAGGTCTGCTCCTTTGCTATGACTTGGCCCCCGGTAGTCGGGTATGTTCGGTTGGCCAGATCTCGGTAGGTACATGGGTCAGCATTGCAGATGAGAGTGGCTTCGGACATCATTCTATCCAAATAAATATATATATACATATATATATATATATATATATATATATATGTATATATATAATTCATTTATATAGCACCCCAAGAGAACTTAATCTCTATTCAGGCACTTCACATATGCCTCGGGGCTCGAGCCCACGGCCTCAGCCAGACCTTGGTCGGGGCGAGCACCTTAACCGCTAGACCAAACCAGCTCGGCAAAGGATTCAGCCTTGGGTGAGGCATCCAGGCATGCAGCTACCAGCCCTGCCTGCTCAACATTTGCTGGGGTTGGGTACTCTATAGAGTCCTAACTCGTGAAACGTAATGTCGTAACGCCTGAATAGAGATTAAGATTATAAATAATTAAGAGCTGCCAGAAGGTGGGTGGGAGCTCGAAGGCCTCCCAGCAAAGCCATCCGATGCCCACGATGGCTACTACCGCCCCTGCCACACATTGCAATACTAGCGACGACATGAGCCATCAGGCTAAAGCAGATGGCATGCCTCGGCCTCGCCTCCTTCCCACCCTGGCCGGACCTTGCCGGGCAGTTCGCTCATGCTCGCGCCTCAGCTCGAGGCTCTCGTGTCTCAGATTTGCGGTTGCGACGCAGCCGGGCCGTGCTTCGTCGTAGGGTGTCGAGAGGCCGCTGCGCTCGTTCTTCTGGTTTCACTTGCCCGAGCCTCTAGAGGCCGCCGCCAACGATGACGACGATCTCGGTGACTCGACCGACGATCGGCGCCCTGCTGGTGCTAAGGGAGCCGAGGCCACGGCTGAGAGCAGCGAAGATGCCCGCCTTGACGTAAGCAGCTGGTGTAGCGGCGGCTGAGACCGCCCGTGCTGCAGCTGCTGCCGATGCGTCTGCTGCTGCATCTGCTGCTGCTGCTGTCACCGTAGCTGCTACATGTGCTGCTGTTTGCTGATGCTGTCATCGTCGCTGCTGCATCTGCTGGTGCTTCTACTGCTACAGCTGCATCTGCTGCTGCCACCGAAGCTCCTTCTGTTTCTTCTGCTGCCGTATCTACTGCTGCTTCTGCTGCTACTCACTCGTGCTACTTCCGCAGCATCTGCTTCCGCCATGCCACTACGAACATCGACAACGTTGCCTCATGCTGCTCGAGCTGTCTCCAGCTGCCGAGGCCTCGGCAACTGCTGCAATGCGCCTGCCTAGGTGAATGCCATCATTTAAGCTCAGCCTGAAGTAAAGCGTTATGTGCCGTGATCGGAAAAACTGGACGAGTGTGCAGCTGCTTCAGCAGCTGCTGCATCTAACCCTAATCGGCAGTGAGCTGTATGGCTCAGTGGTCACTTGCTGGCTATTAGCATGCACTCGGGTGTCAGGTTAATCTGTGCAAGTCGACTTCACGTATAAGAATATCTGATGTAGGAGTATTCTGCTTATAGGAATAGCAGTTCTGCATTTCAGATATTTAAGCAATATTAGTCTCATTTCACGTATGGGAATTCTCCACAAATACGAATGCCTATTCGCCCACCCGAGCTTTTTCATATAGCTCTAATGTAATACAGATCTTATAACAATCTTATACAGATGGAGGGAGAGACAGTAGACAATAAGCAGTATGAGCAGACCACGATAGTATCTCCCATCTGTAGCTTTAAACTAAGTTGGTTGTTAAGCTGGAAAGGTTTGTGCAATCCTGAGTGACTTTCGTTGCATATTGGTGGCCAACAGACTCCATTGCAAGACAGAAAGTAAGAAGTGTAGCAAAGTCTATACATCAGTCGAGAAAGTGATTAGTGTGGAGGTAGCAGCACAGTAGCTGGAAAGGATATGCCACAGTCGGCAGCCGGAGAGAAGATATTATTGCATGAGAATTGTGGAAGTAAGCTCCGCAGTCTTGGAACTGCAATGCAAAAGCCTCTGTGGCCAATTTTCTTTAATCAAAGGAATGAAATACACATGTTATTGTCCACAGAGGATCTGAAGGTACAAGGAGGTGAAACTGAAGCAACAGTTCAGCTAGGTATGATAGAGCCAAACCGTGGTAGGCCTTGTAGATCATAGTAAGAACCGAAAGCCACCACAGCTTCTTCATCAAAGGTGACACGTGGCTGAACTTCTTGATTTGCCCGGAATGATATTGTCCGTTGTCCGATCCTTCAGCAGTGATAGACCTGCATCTATCACAGCTGCTTCGGCAAAAGAGACACGTGGGTGGTGACCTAAAGTGTGAGCACTTGATGATTCTCACACTGTGGCACTTCTAATCAGGAGAGTTGCATCTCTTTTTCCAGCTTTTTCCTACTTTTATTGTACCCTATGAGGAGTTTGATTCTGTCGTCTTTAGCTAAAGGACATTGGCTGATGCTGAATGGTTGTAAGGCCGATATTCAGTTTATCGGTTGCTGCAGCTGACTTGAATGGTTTAAATGACAAGTACAGCTGGGTGTCGCTGGCATAGAATAAGCAGCAGATGCTACGGGCCACATCGCTTTACCGAAAGCTTCAATTAAGTGAAGAGCAAGCAGCAAAGGATCGCTAACCGACCCTTATGGAACCTCGAAGGTGACTGGTTTTCTGGATCAGACTTGATCACCTTGGACTAGACACGATCGGCCAAGTACGATTCAAACCTTGTCAGCGAGAACGATCGCAGTCCTCGGTCTTTCAAGTAGTTAGTTATGTTAAATAATGTTATGATAAATAATGTCAAATGCTGCCAATAGATCAAGCAAGAGCAAAGCAGTGACGTTGCTACCTGGAATGGTTTTGGTTGCATAGAGAAGAGCTATTTTAATGCAACGGTGTCGTTTCAATCCTGACTAAAATGTTCTAGATCAATAATTCTTGTCTAGTGATAATAATAGTAAGACCTTGTGTGTAGTCTCCAAAGAGAAGTGGTTTGCTTTCTAGGCACTTTACAAGTTCTGCAAAGGAGCCATCTCAATCGGTTAGTGATAACATACACTATGTCAGCTCACATGAGTGCATAAAGAACAGGATACTCGTCACAGCAAATGCTGTGAGAATAGCTTCTCTTTAAGTTTCGTCAAATCAGGGTAGGTTGTGACATAAGCTGGGAGTGAGTTCAAGGCTTTGGGAGAATGTGAACTGAACACGTGGTCACAAAACGATTCGAGGTAGTTAAAGGCACTGCCGAATGACTTGGGAGGCAGAAGAGCGAGTGGAACGGTGCCTAGCTTGGTTAGGAAGTATTTTGGATTGGTAGACGGAAGCAAGGAAATTAGAGCACTCACTAAAAGTTAATGGCACGACAGGTTCGAAACAAACTACTCCAATCTATTCTAGTTAAGTAAAAATTGACCGAAAATCGGCTGTGCAAAGCTCGAATTTTGAGTGAATACTGTACTGTATGGTCGTGTTAATTCGCATACCAACTTTTGTACTTTTGCACTTTCACGTTCTCATGCTCATGGGCTGCAAGATGCTGGCCACTACGGCTATCCATTTCAATCCGCTGCAAATCCACAGGAAATCGGTTGCTTGAAGTTCCTATTTGGATCGCATATTTAGCTAGACTTTCGTTCGATTGTTATGCAACCCACTGCAGTGACCAGGCTGAAACCGAAATCCCCCCCAGAGGTGCAATCTCTGTAGTCGAATGCAGTGGATTATTGCATCGGAACGCACAGTTGTAATGTCGCGAAATGTAAAGCGCCTAGAAAGAGATTAAGTTCTCTGAGGGCGCTTTATCAAGTGCAATATTATTATTATTATTATAAATGAAATTTTGTGAGTTACCTTTAAACAGTAAGTGTAGTTTAATATTCAATCTAGGTCTGAGCTTTGCACGGCTGATTTTCCTGTGGATTTGCGGCAGATTCAAGTTTATTTGTGGGCTTGGCATCAACGCCATATTGTTCCTCTCCAGCCGGACTCACAGGTTTCGCCAGGCCAATGGTGGTGCTGTGCAGTAGCGTGTGGCACTGCAGCCTGGCCGTATCCACTTACTAGGCAGATAGGTTTGTGAATGCCCGTGCGGGTCATGTAACCCAATCACCATTGAAGCTGACACTTGGTGGCAGTTCGCGGTTTGAGCGGGCACCATCCTAGCCTCTTAGCTTTGACACTGTGCATGTCACCTCTAACCTAGCCATGCTATGCTTGTTGACATAGTGCATGCTACCACTGTTTCCTTTACAGCATATGTGAAGTGCCTAGAAAGAGATGCTTTACAGCACATGTAAAGTGGCTAGAAAGAGATTTTAAGTTCTCGAAGGGTGCTATGTACATGTGTTGTTATTGTTAAGGTGCCATGCGATTTTTGGTGCACCATCTGCTGGTTAGCATCGTCGTTTTTTGCCTGGCAGATCCAGCAGAGCAGGTGTTCCTGCCTCTGGACCATCGTGCCGGCTGCGCAAGCTGCAGCCGCTGAGCAGCTTTAGGCCGTAGACTCCTCCACACTCTGGGAAGTCTTCGAGCAATCGCCGGCCTGCCTGCATGATTCTCTGCCTGCAGTCTGCTGCTGCTGTAAGGGCCAGTGCCTCGTTGCAGGTCAGCGAGAGGCTGGCGCTGCTGACGCAGCACCTCCGCGAGGAGCACCTCTACTGCGTTTGGTGTGGGACGACGTTCAACGGTAGGAGCCGTCCGGGTTCGCCCGGGGTGCTGCAGCGGGGGAGGCTTTCTGCAGTCGATCTCCCTGATCGGTCGTGATCGGTCTTCTTGACTACGGTCCACCTAGACCAGACACATCAGTCTTCTTCCTGCTGGGCACCGCAGCAGATCTTGGTGAGACCGGCACGCTCAGGAGCGGAAGGAAGTGAGAGCAGCTCCTGGCAACGGGTCAGTTCCAGCGAGGCTCAAAGTCGTGAGAAAGCTGCAACTAGAGGGCAGGCGCCGGCGCGCCCCAGTCTGATTGCGGCGGCTGCTTAGCCGAACGGACAGAGTGGGCTGACTGGCAGGCAGGGTCGCCCTTAAAAAGGCATGTCCGTGTGATGGGACGCAGGAGAGGATGTAAAGGCAGACGTGTCGGGCCCCTTGAAGTAGCGCACGCGTAGGATTCGCGAGTCTCTCAACTCCCTTGCAGCATGCGTCTTTGACATTTCTGCTTGAATGGCACGAATGACATTTCTGCTTGAGTAGCAGGAAACTCTCTAAAATTGGATGCCGATAAAGGCTACTTTGTAGTTATGAGCAAATCTAGTCACCCAGACATTGGAAGGTCTAGCTCTCAAACTTGGCTCTGCCAGCCTAACGTCATGGGCTAAGACCTAGGGTGTAAAGTGACAAACGAAATCTAGTCCCTTGGGGTGCTATATAAACGTTGTAATTACCGTTGTATCACAATTATCAGCCAGTATTACAAAGGGCCCATTCGTTCAACTCATAAGCTCTTGCACGGAACTCTCTCTCCCCCCTCTCTGTCTCTCTCACTGTCTCTCTCTCTCTCTCTCTGTCTGTCTTGCTGTCTGTCTCTCCTCTCTCTCTCTCCCTCCCCCTCACTGTCTCTCTCCAGATGGGCGAGTTTCAAAACTTTTGGTCATCATGTGGTCAAGTTGGAGCTATTTAAGACACTAATGGCTTTAGTAGGTGAGATGCCAGGATCCCATTTATAATAGCTGACTTCAATGGGAAGTGGCACCGTTGAGATTAACAACAGCCTCAATAATTAGGACGACTACATTGCCGTGGCAGTGATTCAATCTTTTGTCGGCCACTCAAATTATGCAGCAGTTGGAGCCCGTGTGGCCATTCTCCAGTGGATCGGCATGTGCAGTGCCCTTCACACGGTGCAAAAACTGGTGCAAGCGCAGCAAGTCCTCGCAGCAAGTGCCCACTATTGCTATCGTTGCTGCCAGGAGAAGTAGAGCCACATTCCCTTCGATCGCGTTCTCTTGTGGTTCCACACTGGGGTTCCTCCGAGCGTTGCCGGAGAAACCAACGAGAGGCTGGCATATATGGGGGGGGGGGGGAGGGAGTGACAGCTCATTTGGTAGCCTCTCAAAAAATAGGCCGAGTTGGCCGAGCATGGTGAGACGTGTCGTGATCGGTTAGATGCAGCATGGAGCAGGGCTGGCTGCCTGCGCCCATAGTACTGCGTGCTATATAGTTAACTATCTGCTTCTGCTGTTTCAGATGCCGACGACATGGCCCAGAGCTGCCCCGGCAATACGTCTGAGATGCACGATAACGTTTGAGCTCTGCAACCACGTCTGACCCTGTTCTCTCTCTCTCTCTCTCTCTCTCTCTCTCTCTCTCTCTCTCTCTCTCTCTCTCTCTCTCTCTCTATCTCTCTCTCTATTCACTACATCCAGCAGGCATGCTCGCATTCTGTGGATCAGTGTCGAAGCTTGCCTTTATCGGCAAGCTGGTCGGTGTCAATTGCCTGAAAGCCGCCGTACACGAATGCTCTCATCACATAGAATGGTAAAATTCCACATTCTAAGAGCAAAATGTTTATGAGTTGACTATGATTTACATGTCTCATTACCTTTGTGAAAACAACAACCCCCTCGACCGAACTTGTGTAGCAACATGCTGTGCCAATAAAGTTGGAGTAATTACACACTTTACTCTGTATCAGTACACGTAGCTTACGAGACCAGTGCACCCAGCCCAGACAAGAAACGGCCTCAGTCTACCTGTACTCACATTAAAGATCAATGTAGCATGTACTCCGTATGGTATTCCAAATGCTACGCATGCAAACTTAGCAATTGTGCCTCCATTTTCCTGAGCACCCTGTGGTTAAGCTGATAGTCTGAGGCATCATCTAAAGCAAGTGGCCTCACCTTATGTACTTTAAAAGTACGTACTTGCCATAAAAAGTCGCTGTTGATTCTTAAGCTAGCACTAACCAATAGAAGAGATTCCGTGCATTAGATTTAGATATATATATATATATATATATATATCTAATATATTCTCAGTTTTCACTGGTTTTTCTAGTGAAAACTGAGAATTATAAAGCTATCTAATTTTAAATGCGAGTGTACATGTTCCATAAATGGAAGTCACTTCTGTTTTCCTGAAGTAGTCATCAAGCAAATGTAGTGGTAATAAAACTTATGTTTATGATCGTGTGATAATAAAATTATTAAAACCTTTCGTGAAATACTGTCTGCTATAAATATTTTGCTACATTAAGCAAGACCTGCAAGATTGCCCTCAGTAGAGTTGCGGGCTCATCAGCTTGGTAAGTAGACAGACACTTGGGCTTGCCTTTTAAGGCCAGGTTTTTCTTGGGATTTTTTCACAGGTACAGGCCAGCTATAGAGTAAATATGGCTGAACCTCACGACTGCAGAGGATCTTCACGAGTTAGCCGTACAAAAAGAACCAGTTCCGACACAGCAGCAGCAGTGGGAACCTGGACCATCGGGGATCCACCAGACGCCTGACGACAGCCATGCGGTAGTGCTCGACACGTTCGCGTTGGCACGAGTCAGGGTTGCATTTGGACAGGCTTCACACATAGCGTAGTAGCGTGTAGCCGATGTGAGCAGTGGGATATCAGCTGAAACTGCTGAGTTTGAACGTGCATCACGAGAAGCCTCTCATTGTGCCACGACTCACGCTTGGTACGCGGTACAGCAAGCGCACCAGCAATCCCGAACACGACGACTGTGCAGATGTGCTTGGTGAAGACTGCCATAAAATGGACATCCCAGGGATATGTCGGGATTCGACGATGGTGTGCCGTAGTTCCACGTGAACTGTTGCAAGGTTAGCATCTAATCGGTACACTCACAACTGCTAGTTTAATTTCAAAGCAAGCAGAACCACGGGTGCCCACAATTGCTAGCTAAATTTCACAGTACGCAGAACCACCATCATCCAAAGATCCCCTAGTGTGACCTCAAATGCTTTAAGCACGAGTGCTTAAAGCATTTGAGGTCACATCATATGAGGTCACCATCTTATTTGCCAAATGAAACGTATAAACAGCCAATTAGGTATATCTGCATTTGTCCTTATGCTCTTCTGTTGCGACTTTGATTATTTTGCAAGTTATGAAATTAATAAACCCATCGAATAAAATATTCACACAAAACATTTGGCTTAAACCACAACGTAAGCTTTGACGTGCCATCACCGACAGGTCCATCAACAGATGTCATACCTAGCTGAACTGCTGCATCAGTTTCAGCCTGTTCGCACCCTCAGGTCCTGTGTGGACAATAAATTAGCTGTCCCATTCCTCCGCTTAAAGACAGTTGGCGACAGAAGCTTTAGCTCTGCAGGTCTTAGACTGTGGAACTCGCTTCCACAATTCTTACGCAACGACATCTACTCTCCAACTGCCGACTATGGCACATCTTTTTCAGCGGTCCTGAACTGCTACTTCTATGCTACTCACTACCTCAACTGCTCTCCTAACTCTGCTATGCTTCCCACTTTCTCTTTGTTGCGTGAGACGAAGTCTGTTGGCTACCGAATGCGCACCGAAAGCCGCTTAGGCTGTGAGTGCGCTATACAAAACTCTCCTGCGTAACACCCACATGGTCTTTATGACTTTGTGGAGTTACTGACGGAGATACATTATATTACATGTCGAAGAAACCTAGCGGTCGTGAGGCTACGTGCATTACTAACGATGGGAGACTACTATTGCTGTTGCCAGAGTTAAGGCAATATGCTCATTCGACTCTTTCTAACATTATCAAATTAAGCAACAGTCAAATAAGTATTGCTGCTTCACTTGTTTTGTCAGGATCAACCAAGCAGAGTGCACTCACATCAACACTTGGTTAATAGTATTCACTCTCGTAACATGCCAAAAGTCTGCAATTTGCAGTACCAAAGAGGTATAGTGTTGCATCTGCGCTGTTCTTTAAGCTGCCTCTCGTTGCATTCCAAAGGTAACGGCAAATATTCAAAGATCTAAGAAACAGCGTCCAGAAAGCAAATGCCAATAGCGGAGCATTAAGAAAAACCACTGTTCAGCAACCATTATCGCCACACGATTGTGTTTGTGCTGGGTTAATCTTTTATCAGATAATCTGATCAAACTCAGCACGAAACACATGCTGCATCGCAGTTGCCACATTACTCCACTTCTCGCCGACCTGCACTGGTTACCAGTCAAGCAACGGATTGACTTCAAGGTTTTGTCGCTCACTTTTAGGTCTCTTCATTCTATGGCTCCAGCCCATCTTTCAGAGATACTACCCCATCAGGCAAAGCATCGTACCACTCGCTTTTCGGAATCCAACAGTCTAGAAATACCTCGTACAAACCTTAAATCCTTTGGAGACCGTGCATTTAGCTCGTATGCTCCCACAGCCTGGAACTCCCTCCCGACCTGCATCAGAACATCCCCTGACCTGACCACATTTAAAAGAAACTTGAAAACATACCTATTTAGGACAGCATTTAGTGGGTCCTTGTGATTCGTCCTCGATGTGCTTATGCGTGCTGACACTGTTCATGCTGCCACTAACCACATTTGCATGCTGACCCAGTGCATGTAACCCCTAACCATGTTATTCATTTTGTTTGTTTTTCAAGCATGATTTTACTTACTATTCTATTGCGTATCACTTTGCAGCAAATGTAAAGCACCTAGAAAGAGATTAAGTTCTCTGAGGGCACTTTATCAAGTGCAATATTATTATTATTATTACTATTATGCTCCACATCAGGCAAGAGATTAAACCTTTACCATGTATTTGATCAATATCTGATCACAAAATCGATTGTGGCACACTGCTAAACGACGAGCCCGAACTAGACAACTATGACCGTCTGCCAGCGATGCACATGCAAAAAACCAAGCACACCAAGCAAAAATTGCAACATCACAAGTCCAAGACAGCAACAAGTCGATTGGATGCGGTGACTCGATAACCCGTTCAGCAGTCAAGTGACTCGTCGCAAAGCAGGTGCCCAGGCACCAAGCGAACAGGGCGAACCAAACTGATATGACACAACTGGCCAGAAATACCCGAGAAATGTGCACTCGCTAAAAACAAGAGCCACTGAAACAGCGCTCGCCAGCACCTGACGATCTGGAAGACGCTGCGCCCGCAGGGAGGAAGCCGCCGCCTACGCGCGAGCCTCTCAGGCGAGGCTACTCACGCTGCTGCCCGAGCTGGTGCTCGAGCAGCAGACAAGCGGCCCACGCCGCCGGAATGCGCCGAAAGAGCTGCGTCGCGCAGCCGCGACCGCGTAGCGGCGCCGACCTGTCTGCGATGGCTGAATGCGGCTCATTCAATTTCGAGCAGCAGGTCGTCGCCCTCCAGCTTCATGCCCGGCTTGACGGAGATCTTCTTGACGACGCCCGACGTCGGCGCCGTCACCGTCATCTCCATCTTCATGGCGCTCAGCACGATCAGAGGCTGACCTTTCTCGACGCGCCCGCCCTCTTTGGCCGCGACGCTGACGACGGTGCCCGGCATGGGCGAGCCCACCGAGCCCTTCACGCCCTTCAGCGCCTTCGGGTGGAAGTGCAGCTCCTGTGCCAAGCCAATCACCGACGCAAGCTCAGCAGCGTCAGAGAGGCAATGGTGGCATGGAGGCAGGGTGCTCGCGCCGGTCTTGCTGGACGGGGGGGGGCCTTGCTGAGCCCATGGGTTTCCGGATGCAGCACGTGGGTCCAATGCATGCAGCGGCGGCGCAGCAGCGTTCGGTCTCTGCGATTTTGGCGCCCGCTGGAAGGATTGCCGCACCAAACGACGCGTCCTCGAGGATGCAGCTTCGCAGCGAACGATCTTACAGGGGGGGGGGGGGGTGGTGGGGTGGAGACAGAGGCCTCGAACCGGGCGTTAATAAATGAGGTGCAGCCAGAAACCGAGGAACAGCATTCTAGTGGGGAGGTTGTCATCGCAGGGACAGATTCCCTGATCTTGTCTATCTTCTTTGTGCAGAAGATAAAACAAGATAAGGGAATCCATCCCTGCGATGACAACCTCCCCACTAGAATGCTGTTCCTCGGTTCCTGGCTGCACCTCAATGTCTGCATTTAAGCAGGTCACCAGTGATCTAGTCCTAAAGTTCGTATCTCAATCAAAGAAGATAACAAGTCCTCTGAACCCTATTCCCACTGTCCTGCTCCTACGTTGCATTGATCTGCTGCTGCCATGCATAACTAACGTCATTATTATGTCATTAGCCTCAGGTCATGTCCCAGCACCTTTCAAACAAGCTGTAGTCAGGCCACTTCTCAAGAAAGCGACAGTAGACCAAGAGAACTTAAGCAACTACCGCTCAGTCTCCCTTCTACCATTCCTATCAAAGACACTAGAACGGGTCGTGGCAGACCAGCTGAACTCATATATCGAAACCTCACACCTTGCTAGTAAGTTCCAGTCTGGCTTTAGAGCTAATCACTCCACAGAGTCAGCATTGCTTAGAGTATACAATGACCTACTTAGGAATGCAGACTGTAGAGTGTCTCTGCTTGTTTTGCTTGATCTTTCGGCAGCTTTCGATACCATCCATCACAAAGTTCTTCTAGAGCACCTCTCATCTCGCCTGGGCATCACTGGCACTGCCCTGCAGTGGTTCAGGTTCTATCTCAGTGGGAGACTCCAAAGTATTGACGTGAATGGACAAAGGTTATCTGAAGTACCTCTGAAATATGGAGTACCTCAGGGCTACGTGCTAGGTCCAGTTCTTTTCACGGTTTATACTCTCCCTCTTGCTGACGCGATTGCCAAGCACAATCTAGGCTTTCACTTCTATGCGGATGACACTCAGTTGTACCTTTGCTTTGATCCCTCCCAGCCTTCGAGCACCTCAAATTCTCTCAACTCACTTGCTGCATGCATTGATGACATCAGCACATGGATGCCAGCAAATTTTCTAAAACTAAACGATGACAAAATTAACTTACTAGTTATGGGCAAACCCAGTGTGATTAAGAGATTGGAAAGGCTGACTCTCAAAATTGGCTCTGCCAGCATATCTCTTGTTGAATCAGCTCGAAATCTATATGTCATATTCCAAAGCGACCTGTCGTTAGACGACCATATCAGCTCCACGGTCAAATCTGCCTATTTTCAGCTTCATAACATTGCTAAAATTCGGGCTTGTTTAGATAAGGATACCACGTCCAAGTTGGTCCATGCATTCGTGACATCCCGTCTCGACTTTTGCAACTCACTGCTTACTGGCCTACCAGCATGTGTGATCAGGCGATTGCAGCTGGTGCAAAACTCCCCAGCAAGGCTTGTCTGTCGTGAGCGTCGCAGTTGCCACATTACTCCACTTCTCGCCGACCTGCACTGGCTACCAGTCAAGCAACGGATTGACTTCAAGGTTTTGTCGCTCACTTTTAGGTCCCTTCACTATGGCTCCAGCCTATCTCTCAGATATACTACCCCATCTGGCCAAGCATCGTACCACCCGCTTTTCGGAATCCAACAGTCTACAAATACCTCGTACAAACCTTAAATCCTTTGGAGACCGTGCATTTAGTTTGCACGCTGCCATAGCCTGGAACTCCCTCCCGACCTGCGTCAGAACACCCCCTGACTTACCACGTTTAAAAAGAACTTAAAACACACCTATTTAGGACAGCATTTAGTGGGTCCCGGTGATTCGTCCTTTATGTGCGTATGCGTGCTGACACTGTGCATGCTGCCACTAACCACATTTGCATGCTGACCCTGTGCATGTCACCCCTAACCATATTATTCATTTTGTTTGTTTTTCAAGCATGATTTTACTTACCATTCAATGGCATTTCCCTTTACAGTAAATGTAAAGCGCCAAGAAAGAGATAAAGTTCTCTGAGGGCGCTTTATCAAGTGCATTATTATTATTTTCATATAAAAAATTAATGAAAAAAATATTAAGCTGAGTTTAGCACCCTCATTTGCTTGGTGACAGAAGAGCCTAAACGACTGTAGCCGCAGCATGCGGTTGGCAATTAAGTATCGACCACTGCAGAAATCGAACCCACGACGCCTCGGTCGTGAAGAGCAAGCCCCTTAACCACCTGGGCTATCAGTAATAAGCAACTCGTGCCCGGGTAAAACCGTTCAAAGAGACAGGCGAGTCAATGCAGGCGACCCGCCAAGTTGCCTGGCGCGACTAGCTGGCCTTTCACGCCCACCACGCTGGCTGGCACTACGGTTGGCACACCGAAGGCACCCAGATCGGCGGTCGAGCCGTGCAGCTGAGCCGTGTGCGAGCCAGCCGATGCGTCTCAATAGGCTATCGTGTATCAGCGCTAAAGGAAGCTTGCGACAAGTCCACGTGACGAGGATTCAACACCGACCTTCAGCTTGGCCTGATCCTTGACGTGGACGGACCGCAGCTGTCCGTTGAGCTCGAAGAACACCTCGCGTGTGCCCGTCTTCGGATTCAGCCCGCCGACGGCAAGCGTCTTGATGTGCAGCGTCTTGCCTTTCTCAATGCTGACCTAAACAGAGACGGCCATTTCCAAAAGACCGTCAACCAAGCAGCAGCAGCCAAGCGGCCGCGCATAGACGCATGCTACGCAACGACAGCGAACCAGAGAGGGGCAGAGCCTTAAGCTGTACATCCAGCTCCGGTCCGAGCCCCACAACATTGCACACTCACATTCTCGGGAATTCGGGTGCACTGACCGAGGCCACTACAGTAATCCTCAGGAAATTCATCAAACAATAAATAAATATAATTCATTTGTACATCGCCCCGAGAGAATTTAATCTCTATTCAGGCGCTCTTCACATGTGCCTCAGGGCTTGAGCCCACAAGCTCGGCCAGACCTTGGTCGGGGCGAGCACCTTAATAGTTGGGCAACACCAGCTAGGCGCCAACACGCCAGAGCTGAGCTGCAAGATGCTCTAGTTTCGATTACATACCGCAATAGATTGAGATTTAAGGGTAAAAGAATAAGCAAAGCTGATTAAAAAGCCTTGAGGAGCCTTAAATACTATTCACTTTCATTTGTATAGTGGGCAATCGAGAATCGCCCACTGCGCTCACACCTCACTCACACTCACACCTGTGTCGTGAAAACCGAAGACCTAGAAAAGCTTTTGTGATTAAAGGGAAAATTAGTCAACCTATTAACTGGTTTAATACTACTACTGCTGCTGCTGCTGCTGCTGCTGCTGCTGCTGCTGCTGCTGCTACTACTACTACTACTACTACTACTACTACTAATAATAATAATAGCTGATGGAACACCTCATTTGTATCTCAACTAATTAAAGCAAGAAAGTCATTCCATCCATCACTGGCCAAAATGGCGACAAGTACTTATGTGAGTGAGTGTAATAGACGTGTAATTCTACTATGACAGCGATGTGAGTCCACAGGCAGTGAGCTCTAGTAGTGGCAGAAGAGCCTTAACCCTTAACCCTTACCACTGCCTGCAGTTGGCAATAACGGATCGCTCACTGAAGGATTCGAACGCATGACCGAGGTCCTGAAAAACAAGCATCTAGCCTTCTGGGCTTCACGGCTACCAAGGTCTTCAGGGCGTCTTTTAAAAGACAAGACCGTTTTATAGAGTGCCTTTAAAAAAAACTTGGAAGGAATAAAATCCGAAGTTTTGATATTTTCTTCATAAAAGGAAAGCAATAACGATGAGATGATTAAACGAACCATATTTAACCCGGAAGTAAACTGGAAGCATTATATATATATATATATATATATATATATTACAAATATATTTCTGATTTTAATTGGTGATAAAATTGCTACACATATCTTCAAAGGTCCGTGAACTTCATATTCTGCATTCATGCTATATTCCTACATGCTGTGAAGTTTTTTAAGGTTATATTATTCCAAAGCAGTGTCAAGACATCTTTGGAGAGGTGTGGCATAACTGCATAGTGCAGCACTGAATCTGTTTTTCTAGATAGCTACAATTTAAATTATGCCACAGACTGTGACCTTAACTTTCGCAGAACGTTAATGATAACAATAATAATACACTTTATAAAGCCCCCTCACAGAATCTCTTTCTAGGCACTTTAAATTTGCTGCAAAGTAAACACGATCGAATGGTGAGTGGCATCATGCTTGATAAAGAACATTATTAACATGGTTAGGGGTGACATGCACAGGGTCAGCATGCAAGTGTGGTTAGTGGCAGCATGCACGGTATCAGCACGCATACGCACATAAAGGACGAATCACCGGGACCCACTAAATGCTGTCCTAAATAGGTGTGTTTTAAGTTCTTTTTAAACGTGGTAAGTCAGGGGGTGTTCTGACGCAGGTCGGGAGGGAGTTCCAGGCTTTGGGAGCAAACGAACTAAATGCATGGTCGCCAAAGAATTTGAGGTTTGTATGAGGTATAGGTAAACAGTTAGTTTCCGAAAAGCAGGTGGTACGATGCTTGGCCTGGTGGGGGGGAGTACATCTGATAGGTAGGCTGGAGCCATAAAATGAAGGGACCTAAAAGTGAGCGACAAAACCTTGAAGTCAATCCGTTGCTTGACTGGGAGCCAGGGTAAGTCGGCAAGAAGTGGTGCGATGTGGCAACTGCGATGCTCACGACAGACAAGCCTAGCTGCAGAGTTTTGCACCAGCTGCAATCGCCTGACTGCACATGCCTGTAGGCCAGTAAGCAGTGAGTTGCAGAAGTCGAGACGAGATGTCACGAATGCATGGACCAACTTAGACGTGGTACCCTTATCTAAACAAGCCCGAATTGTAGCAATGTTATGAAGCTGAAAATAGGCGGATTTGACCGTGGAGCTGATAGGGTCGTCTAACGACAGGTCGCTTTGGAATATGACATATAGATTTCGAGCTGATTCAACAAGAGATATGCTGGCAGAGCCAATTTTGAGAGTCAGCCTTTCCAATCTCTAAATCACACTGGGTTTGCCCATAACTAGTAAGTTAGTTTTGTCATTGTTTAGTTTTAGAAAATTTGCTGGCATCCATGTGCGGATGTCATCAATGCATGCAGCAAGTGAGTTGAGAGAATTTGAGGTGCTCGAAGGCTGGGAGAGATCAAAGCAAAGGTACAACTGAGTGTCATCCGCATAGAAGTGAAAGACTAGATTGTGCTTGGCAATCGCATCGGCAAGAGGCAGAGTATAAACCATGAAAAGAACCGGATCTAGCACGGAGCCCTGGGGTACCTCATACTTCAGACGTTCCATCGGTTCTCGTCAAATGAATGATTCTTAAATATGGTGATAAATCCTGGGTTCAGCGAAAATAGCTGCCAAAGCATTTTTAAGTGCTTCTGTTTCTCTCTTACTTTTACCCTTGATTATAGGAATCGCTTTGTAAGGCTTGGGCATTCTAGTTCTCACGAAGCTCTGAGCTGCAAAGAGCCGGGCCACAACGAATGTTGCAAGGCCACTCAAAGTAGCCATAAATCTGCACGAAACCTGATGGAAGATGCTTGGTTTTTGATTGCAGATCGTATTGTACTGTTTAGAGAGTACTTAACATGTCGACGAACAGAGAGAGAGAGAGAGAGAGAGAGAGAGAGAGAGAGAGAGAGATAGTCACAGAAAAAAGAACTCGAGAGGAATAAGGAGGAGACCCGACAGGAATAATATAAATCCTAATATTAGAAATAATAGGATAGTTATACAAAGGGGTGAAGCAAGAAGAGGTGCGTGTAATAAATGGAGGAAACTCGGAATAAGTGAAAGCAGAATAAAGCCGCTGATAAGCCAATGCATTAACTCTATCGGAACCCAAAAAAAGGCTCAGAGGAACGTCGTCGCCGCCTCGGCGACGACGACGGGGTGCGGAGGCACCCACGTGACCCACCTCCAGCTCCTCGGCCATGTTGGGGCCGACGAGGAACTGCCTCGTGTCGAAGTTCTCGACCGGTCCGTACTGCTCGCGGAAAGCGCGGAAGTCGTCGAACACCTTCGGATAGAGAGCCGAGCTGACCACGTCCACGTCCCTGATGGTCGGACCGTGCTTGTCGACGAGCTCATCCTTGAGTTTGGCAAAGTCGAGTGGCGGCAGCGACGCGCCCGGCCGGCCCTCGATTGTTGGCCGACCCTTGAGTACCTGGCAGGCGGGTGGGCGAGCGTTTATGAAGTGGTGCGAGGCGGATCGGGCAGCCGGCTGGCGGCAGTGGCAGCAGCAGCAGCTGAGCGGCGGTGGCAGCGGCAATGCCTGCAACGCCTGCAATGCCAGCAACGCAGCACCGGCCGAAGCTACGCACTCTGCTCGCTGCATGCTGACGTTGTAGCAGGAGTTTTGACCCAGACGCGGGAGCGAGCAGCAGTTAGTGGGAAGTGGGAAGCGCAGATCGGCTGGGGGGGCTGCCGCGCTTCGGGCCGTCTCGAGAAGAGACCTTTCGGCGTCGCATTGGAAATCAAGCCGCTTGTTACTATAGTTCCCACGTCGTCGGCTACAATGGCCGTGCAGGACGAGACGGCCACGCGAGCACGAGACGGCCACGCGAGCACTAGACGGCCACGCGAGCACGAGACGGCCACGCGAGCACGAGACGGCCACGCGAGCACGAGACGGCCACGCGAGCACGAGACGGGCACGCGAGCACGAGACGGGCACGCGAGCACGCTACCTTGGAGCGCAGCGGCTCGGGGAAGCCTCCAGGCGGGATTCCGATGTAGCCCTGCATGAACTCGACCACCGAGTTGGGGAAAGAGAGCTCCTCTGCTCGCTCCTGCACCTGCGCCGCCGTGAGCTGGTTCTGCACCATGAACTGCGCCAGGTCGCCCACGGTCTTCGACGAGGGAGTCACCTGAAATGCGGGAATTCGGCGGCGACCATTGTGAAAGCGATTGCTTTGCACGATGGTAGAAGAGTGTCGACGTTTCCCTTTTCGACAAGAGTACGACTCTCGAGAGTCTTACTCTTGTTTCGTGCCGTATCTAAGCACAACGGGCGTCGCCGAATGTAGCAGCAGAGCTTCCTGAATCGTGTGCTCACATATAATGCAGGAAGCTCGTGCATTGTTCTTGGCGCTTACATACTCCTAGCACTTTGATTATATTCCTAGTGCTTACGCATGCCATTTTCCCGGCTATTTTCGAGCACCAGGAAAAGTGCTAAATGCAATTAGCAGCAAGACAAGACCAGTTCGAAGGACAGGCTCTAAAAAGTATTTTCTGGCATCCCTACTTGGGGATTGCTCTTTGCGTGCTTATGCACGCTGAAATCGTGCATCAGCATATCACTAACCAGTTGATATGATTCCTTTCAAGCATCTGCAAAGTGCCTAGATAATGATTTAGCTCTCTAATGGTGCTACATTTAAATTTTTATAATTACCATCATTATTGCTATCGTAACAGAAGACGACAAACACATGCAAGCACACGAACACATGTACCCATGCACACATGCACACGTGCGCAGGCTTTCCGTAGTGCTGGCACGCATTCGCGACCGTTCGCCACAGATTTGTCGAGCTTGCAATGGACAGTGGCCTTCACCTTGATGATGTCGCCGAGCAGCTGGTTGGCTTCGGCGAATTTCTTTTTCACTTGCTCGAACTGGTCGCCGAGGCCGAGGCTGAAGGCCTGGAACTGCAGGTTCGTGTACTGGCCACCTGCACGCGAGCGCAGACGAGATGAAACGGCCGTTGCCGCCGCCGCCGCCGACCATCAGCGAGAGCCGCTCCGCGCGACCAGCAGCTTCGGCGGAAAAGCGGGCGCCCCCACACCCGAGACCCGGCAGACGCGCTGCTGCTGCTGCTGCAGCAGCAGCAGCAGCGGGGCAGCGCTGGCTTTGCTCTCCGCCCGATACTGCGGCAGCTGCTTTGCGCCATGCACTGGCCCCACGCACGCGGCGGCAGCACAAGCGTCTCCGCAAACGTCTCAAACGTCGCAAACGTCTCCGCAAACGGACGCGTTGGCAAGGCAAGGCTGCGAAAGCGAGGAGCCGAGCGAGCGGGCGGGCACACAACTGCAGCCGCGGCAGGGGGGGGGGGGCTTCCTCCTGCACGCACCCGGTATCTCGTTCTCGTACACGTCGGCGTTGCCGCTCTTCATTGTCGCACAGCACTCGAACGGACCGTACAGCTGCCGCGTCTGCTCCCAGAAGGCCGAGTACTCGGACACGTGACGCAGCTTTATGCCTGCAACGAAGCGAGGGCACGGCGGGCAGAGGCGAGTCAGCGAGCGCGCGCGTCCGAAACGGCTACCGTCGTCGCCGAGGCGACGGTAGCCGAGCCATACGTCGCTACCGGCGAGGCGACAGTCCTAGCGCTGGCGAGCGTGGCTTCGACGGGGTGTCAGCGCTAGGTGGGGGAGGGGCTCCTACGGAACGGGATTCGAAGGCCTGTGGCGCTGAAGGGCGTCGATTCAACATTCGTAGACAGGCGGCCACATTCGTGTAGCACTCGACGCACACAAAACTACTAGCTGATTTAACAGCCTCTTTTGTATAGCCCCAGAAGAGCCTCTAAGGCTATCGCCGCTGCTTACGGTGGCGATGAAGGATCGCCCGCCGGAGGATTCGAAGCCACGTGACCTCGGGACCGAGGTCGAGAAAAACAACCGCCTTACCTAGTGTACCGTCACGGCTCACTAACTGTCGAGTTAAGCGAAGCTCACATCCGACCGGCAGTTCATCTACATTTACCTAGCTATTTATGACGACAAGACAAAGCATCGAACCTTAGTTTTGCCCAGGGGTATGGTGGGGCCCCCCTCCCCCCCACCTGGAACAGCCGAAGTCACAGGCTCGTGAATTAGGAGGTGTTTTTTGCATAAGTAGTAGAGAAACCAACGCAAAGCCTGATTGACGATCAGCATCGTACGACGTACGAGCAAGCACCTTCAGTGAAAAGAATATAAATGGTTGGCGAAAATAAAAGCAAAATAAAATAAAATGAAAATAAAAATAAAATAAAAGCACACCAACAGCAGCCCAGTGCTTGCCGGATCACCCGTACTCAAGTGACAGCTCTCGGACTGAAGGTCAGGGTCGTGCCTGGCGACGACTGACGTGTAAGGACACGCTGGCCACAAATGCATCGAGTTCTATAAGAGCGATAAAGCATACAGCAACTAGCTCACTAATGCCTCGATGACAACACGTAAAAAATACGACACACTGAAAAAAATGTGTAGGCTCATCTCTAGGCGACCACGAGTTCATTTGGTCGGCATGCGACAAGGCTCATTAAGAAAGAAACCGAGCATACCGAGAAATCAGAGGACACTCATGCCCTCCCAAACAAGCTAACCAGTTTTAACTAGGTCACACGTCTGTGAAAAAAGCCCTAGCTGCAAATAAAACAGCAAGCGCATGTAAGCGAAACCCTAATTCACTCCCTGACTGCACAACTGTCGCTGTACTGCTGCCGTTGGCATCAGAGCACGACCCTTGGGGAACCCTAGGGCCAGAAGGGGGCGTGGCAGACATTGAAGGTAGCAGCTATGGTGACACCTACCGGTGTCGATATCGGCCCGCTCCAGAGCGGCGACTACTGCACCCATGCTTGGCTGCGACGTCATGCCCGACATGGAGTCGACGGCCACGTCCACTATGTCCGCGCCGGCCTCGGCGGCAGCCAGCGTGGTGGCGACGCCCGCGCCGGCCGTGTCGTGTGTGTGCAGGTGGATGGGCATGTCGGGGAACTTCTCACGCAGCGCCGACACGAGCAGCTTTGCTGCTCGTGGGCGCAGCACTCCGGCCATATCCTGCAGCACGAAAAAAGTGCAGGCTTGCTGACTAGTTGACAGCGTCGCCTGAGTGGCAGCCATGACAGCCCTGGGAGCCAGCCATTTCGACTGCTTGCGCTGAGCAATCTCGAGTTCCCTGGTGCAGGACCCGAGCCCACGGTTTGACTAGCAAAACAATAGCGAACAGCCGGGCAGCTAGGGGTACGGCCAAGAAATGGCAGCGAGCAGAGGCGAGCTCCGAATAAGGGCACGCTGGGCTGATTTGCAAGCGCTTCGAGGCATCGCTCGCAAGTCAAAGACGATTCGAGTTTGCGTAACGCTGAGGCCGCATAGATACAACGGAGTCTGACAGGGACACAAAGAGCACGAATAGCAGCAGCAGCAGCAGCAGCAGCAGGAAGCAGCAGCGACGGTGGAAGCAAAGCAGAAAATATTTAAATTAGAAGAACTCTAACGACGATAGTAAAAAAAAAGAGCACATGACCTCGAGTGATCAAGAGTTGCTACGTGAGCAAGAGAAAGCACTAACTAAAGGCATGTTAATGGCAAGAAGTCACGTGACGGAAGTCAGCAGAACAGCACGACCAAGCAAGACCGCAAAAAAGCCAGGACATGGTAGAGGGTCAAAGGGTCAAGGAAGGATCCAACAGAATGAAGAGGGGTCAACGGTGTAACTGAGCTAAGTAACAAATGGACAGACCCATCAGAACGAGATTATGTGCATTCATCAGTAGAGAAATGCTTCAATTTACCGGATCCGAAGGGCAATGTGGGATGAGACTAAGAATGGGGGATGCAACCGTCGACTTGAACCTAAGCCTTCGGATTTTACTAGACTGCGCTCTTAACTGCTGACCAAGAGAAGTTACTATTTTTCCTACTCCTTTTTACGGGACCCGAAATGCTTCAACAGTAAGTTATTTGAATAGAAGAAATATTGATCGAACAATAGAGTTTTTGATTAAGGTGCCTTTCAAAAGACAAATCCGTTGCTTCTGCTGCATATGCCACCACCGAAGTTGGTACGCTGCTTTTGCAATCGCTGCTACTGCCGCAGTAACTGTTGCTAGTGATGCTGCCGAAACTGCTGATGCCACCACTGCAGTAGCTACTGGCGACTTGCAGTCACAAACTCTAAACTCAAGCTCACGTCAAGCAAGGCAACAAACAGCAGCCGATTTGGGAAGCTTGGTTGCTTTCTGGCCAGAGCCACCAGCCCCCCCCCCGGCAGGATTTTTTATCGGTTAACCAGCACCATCTGAGTATTGCTATTCACGGTGCACTGCTATTCACTGCCAGCAGTGTGTGACCAGCTAGGCTTTGTGCGATCACCGGCCGCGGTGCGACGAAAGGCTGGTGCACAGGGGGGTGCCGGCGCCGCACTTACTTTGATGGCTAGTATGTGAGTCCCAGCACGAACGAGCTCCGTCGCTAGGTCAACGTAGTACTTAAGATTGTACTTGGAGCGCGCCGGGTCCGACACGTCACCACTGTACGAGATGGCCGCTTCGACGACACCGCCTGCGGAAACCAGCACGACCGAAAGTAGGTACAGCACAGAAGAGCATATTGAGTGTGGGGAGCAGTATGATATACGGATCCCGTAGAAGACTAATTCGGGAGGCGTGCAGTACCACACGAGGCGACGCAGCAAAAGCGTTGTCAGCGAGTCCAACTCGTGTCATCTGCTAAGGCATGGCATTGCAGCATGTCAGCAAGCAATCTAGCCTAACAAGATACTGAATATCTATTGCCTTGGTGGACCCCAACGAAGTGCTGTGTACGCCCTCGTCACCAGGCTGCTGCCACTGCTCATATCAAGACCGCTTCAAGGATCTCGCACGTCACTGCTTTGGACGTGGGTCTGAGTCCTTCAGCAGGCACTTATGCTAGCCAATTCGGCTCATCTGCCACTATGTAAATGAGGCTGTTGAATCAGCCGATAAGAACTTAACTGCACTGAGAGCAGACTTTGCCTAGCCAGCTGCAGCAGCTCCACTGACGTATAGAAAGGTCAGTGGGCAGTGCCCCCCCCCATCCCGAGGACATGGCTCAGAGTCTTGATTTATACAGAAAGACGAGAGCTGAGGCAGGTTTAGGCCACACAGCCTCATTCCGTCTGCCGCGAGCACTTGGAGCTGCTGCAGATTGGATCCGAGGAGCTCTGTTTGACTGCTGGCAAGAGTGAGTGTAAAGGAGGGAGAAACGACTCGTGTCACTGCTGTGCGTGACAACGTGACACGTGACCCGGAACAATCCCTTGGCTTCGTCTGGCAACTGGGGGGGGGGATGATACCAATCCCTACGTGGCTGCATGGCCAAACAACAGCTGCAGGGCGAGATCTGAGAAGCCAGGCTGCAAATGCGTAACAGGCTGTAAATACCAGCCCCAGTAAAACTGCTTGTAATAATAATAATAATAGTAGTAATAATAAGCAGCGTGGAATGGGATCGTAGGATTGGATGCAAGCATGGTTCTTTCTCCGGTAAATTTTGCCCTGTCCTCACGAATGTAGATCTTTAAGGAAACTTCATCAGTAGTAACTCGATCACTAAAACAAAGCTAAACTGCTTAACTGACAAAAAATCATTTGATACAATTCGAAAATTTTCAATGACCTAGAGAACCAATCTGGTATGCTGCAAGCCACCTTTGGCAGCTGCCGTTAGTATAGTTTAGGTGGGGTCTGCTCTTCCCTCTTACTAGCAGAGGGTGGTCTTATCAATACTAGCAAGTGACATGACTAGCGTGCCGAGCCAATCACCGACAGCTACTCTCCTGCTGCCGACTATGACTCATCCTTTTCAGCGGTCCTGAGCTGCTACTTCCATGCTACTCAGTACCTCAACTGCTCTCCTGACTCTGCTATGCTTCCCACTTACTCTTTGTTGCGTGAGACGAAGTCTGTTGGCTACCGAATGCGTACCGAAAGCCGCTGTGAGGCTATGAGTGCGCTATACAAAACTCTCCTGTGTAACACCCACCTGGTCTTTATGACTTTGTGGAGTTACAGACGGAGATACATTACATTACATTACCAGCCGCAGGATGCGCACAGCAGCACATCGCGGCAGATCGCCAACGCCTGGAGCACACAGAAGCAGCTTACTGCAGGCATGCGCAAAGCAGGGCATCATGTCATGGCGGCCAGCTCGACACCGGCGCGCGCCAGCACCGACCTGCCTGGCCGGCTGCTTCGATACCAAGCAGCAAGTTGGGTACGTAATTCAGCGAGTCGAAGACCCGGAAGATGTCCATGCCGTACTCGACAGAAAGCTCGCAGAACCTTCGAGTTAAAAAGACCGCAAACTATTAACGACAGGCCAGCCGCAAGCTTGCCCACAGGCCAGCAGCAGCATACTTGAAAATGCCACAAAAAGAAGGGAGTCTCTGTCCACCGCTTGGCATTTGCAGATTATCGAAGGTCCTATCGATCAATTTTAGCTAAGGCCAAGTCCAGGATTATAGTAGGTCTTATCAATCCATTTTAGCTCTGTCTCCATTTAATATAATGTAATGTATCTCCGTCTGCAACTCCACAAAGCCACAAAGACTATATGGATGTTTATTGGGAAGTGATTAAATCACATGTCGATAAATCACAAGTGTCGATATCCACAGTCGACCATCTTAGCTACTCGCAAACAAGCATACCGCATAGTGATTCCAAGGCCGACTTAGAGTCGGAGAGCCACTCTCCGAACTCTTAGAGAGCGGCTCTCCGAATTCTTTGTGGGTATCATAGAACCAAGTAGGGACCTGATTCCCACATCTGCCGTCCCTGCCTGACTCGAACCGAACTCGGAGCCCAGCTTTTTTTCTTTTTGTTCCGTCACATCTGTGTCGAACTCGTCACTAAATTTGTCTCCCAGTCTCATAAGAAGATCGCTAGTCCAATTGACCCTATACTAACAGTTCTCCTTATGAAGTGCACAGACCTGCTGCTGCTCACTCGAGCAAAAGTTGCAGATACGTCCCTGATTGCCGGAGCAGTCTCATTTCCTCTGAAAACAGCTGCAGGCAAGCCACTCATTAAAAACCCAACGCTAGATCGTGTGAGCCTAAGTAACTTTGATCCCGTCCCTCTTCGGCCTTTCTCATCCAAGACACTTGAACTGGTGTTCGTACGGCAGCTAAACGACTACATCAGTTCATCAGATCTTGACAGCAAGCTACAATCGAATGTAGAGTTAACCATTACCGGGACACTTCTCTACTGCGGTTGAGCAATGGCCTTGTGGACAATGCTGAATGCGGTAGAGGCACTCTGCTAGTTATTGATACCGGCACTTGAAACGGTTGACCACCAGAACCTTTGGAGCAACGCTCGACGTGCCTAGATATAACGGGCACAAAGCTAAGCTAGGTTACTAGGTACTACTCAGTGTTAGATTTATGAGTTCGTATGTAAATGAATTTCAGTCACACGGGAGGGGGCCTTGAATGACCGTACTGCTTCCATTATCTAGTCGGCCTACTTTTAGCTGAGGAACATTGTCGAGAAAAAAGGTCCTACTCAGACAAGTGAAAGACTAATTCAGACTAGTTTACGTATTTGAGTGGGGCGGTCTTAGATAAGCAGCTAACACGGCAGCGCGGCATCCATGTCTCGGTAAGCAGAAATGCGCCGAGCTTCTCCTGTTCAATCAGGCCGCAGGTGAGTAGCTTACCAAAGTGGGCTACGCATACTGTAGCTTATAACTGTCCAATTAAAATTAGTAGCTGCTCCGGACTACAAAAGTTCGTTCTCAGTGGCCTCCTGCGCGTGAACTGGCGAATGGTGACTACGTAAGAGTAGCTCGATGTTCGAAATCTTTACTACTAGTCTGACTTGCCAAGCTGGGTATATTCAAACCGTCATCCATAGAAAGGTCGATTAAGGATAAGTAGTGGATAGGTCGTGGATGAGTAGCCCCGTGATTTCTTTGTGTTCGGACATTTAAGGGGCAGAGTTTAAGAGGCTGTCCTGTGACTCCGTGAGGACGATTGGAAGGGTGGGTGGGGGCTGTGGACGAGCACGGATGGCATTTCCGGCACATACGGCGACCGTAGGCCCAGGTCAATGTTGCATCAACTGGTTGTCCAACGACTTAGAGGGAGGTCGATTAGCTTCGACGGGAGGCCGATCAAGTGACCTGTATGCTAAGCAGGGCACCTAGTCGGTCGGGGCCGCAGTCAGGGGCGCTAGAGGCATTGGCATGGGGTCTCAGTGACGGCCAACAGTCTACATGTCGCTTCACACTGAGCTACTGCAAGAAAACCATTACCAGAATGAGTGTTGAATAGTGCATTAAACTTATGGTTTGTTTATAAATTTTCTGGCCAAGCGATTGATACGGCAGATGCAGAATACAAGGCGATTCTATTTGGGCCCACTGGTAGGAATTGACCAATGGTGACATCACACCTTCGGCAAAGCTACTTTTTTGGGAAGCCAATCTTAGGACAAAGAGCTCAAGAACAGTCACGTTAAACATGCCAGCGGAATACCCGAAAGTATAATGATTAAGTTAGGAAAATGTCCATCCGTGTCCTTGAAATACCCCGAGGCCACTATCTATCTAGCTCTGAGAGGATAGATACAATAGATTTCGACATTCGACATAAAATATAGTGATATAGGGATATAATAATATAAGTATATAAGTGATATAGGAAGCATTTGTAATGGCACCCTAAATGAATTAAATCTATTTCCATGTGCTCATACGTATAGCAGCCAACCATGCTTCCCAAGACTGAGAATTTGAATAGGGAATTTGGCTCCAATAAAGAGCTTAACCACTGCCACCAAGTTTCCTACTACTCCCACACACACTAGCCACATATTATTTAGAAGAACACATCTTGAATATTCAGGAAAAAACGACTGGTGCTCAGTGGAGCTAGCTTTTGACAGCTGGATTCCAACACGCGGCTGTCGCATGGGAGTTAAGCACCGATATCTTGCGGCAGCACAGTGCAAAGGTTAAGGTCGACCCGACTGGACAGGGTTGCCCTGGTCCGACTCTTTGCTTACCGACACAATGAATTTTCCAAGACGACAGCAGCAACACTCAACTCGACAGTCGTGGCACCGCATGCTCAGCGCAAATGCGCACACACAGGCAAGCCGGCGGTGAGGTTTATGTGAAAGGTTTTGCACTGAGCTGTACAGTACGAGCAAGGCGTGATGCCGCTCACCACGTGACCAACTCAAAGCATGGCTACCCTCCTCCCCCAACCAGGTGGTGTATGATTGCCTCGGCCGTCCATTACTTGGCATGCTGACAGGGCAGGATGCTCAGCTGTCGTTTGATAATAGTAAGAATAACACACTTGATCAAGTGCCCTCAGAGAACTCAATCTCTTACTAGGCACTTTACATTTGCTGCAAAGGAAGCATGATTGATCACAATGGCAGGCTTGAGTGAGAATAGCACGAGCATGTGACGAGCCGGTACGCCAGCTGCACGGATCTCCCGATCATGCTGGCGATGATGCACGAGAGGCACGGGAGTTTGCCAGCTGGCAGGGATGCAAGGCTAGCTTTCATGTCCCAGAGGTTTGAGCACGTGTCTCCTTTGCTAAAAGAGCTAGCATGGATGTTAGTTGAGCAACGGATACCGAGCTAAGTTCTTATGCTCACCCACAAGGCCCGCCACGGCTTGGCTCCTTCGTACCTAGCTAAACTGCTGCATCAGTTTCAGCCTGTTCACACCCTCAGGTCCTGTGTGGACAATAAATTAGCTGTTCCATTCCTCCGCTTAAAGACCGTTGGCGACAGAAGCTGTAGCTCTGCAGGTCCTAGACTGTGGAACTCGCTTCCACAATTCTTATGCAACGGCAACTACTCTTCTGCTACTGACTATGGCCCTTCCTTTTTTTTAATGTAATGTATCTCCGTCTGTAACTCCACAATGCCATCAAGACTTCGTGAGTCTTACACAGGAGCGTTTTCAAGTTAAGAGTTTAGGGTACCGGTACTAGAGCATGACGGGAGCATCCTATCGGCTGCTGGCTTCTTGCCTGCCAGGTGCCACGCACGTACAGGGACGTTGCGCAGTCACCGTTCAAACACTCGGGCTGAGTAAAAAGATCCGCTCGGAGAGATGGGGATCCTACCGAAATAACTCGAGACGACGATGAACCGCAGACACAGCGAATCGCTCAAGCACATGCACGGCCAATCACTCAAGCCCAAGCAACGACAACGGCAGTAAGGTAGCGAGAGGTAAGATGGTATGGAAGGATGCTGGGAGCTTGTGTCGGCTGTTGAGTACTTTCTCTAGGAGAGGCGGCTATTATCTATTGCTTGGGCTTTGGCTCAGGACCTAAGCCGTGTATACAGCAAGAACCGAACCGGGCTGCTCACCTGTGCACTACGTTGTCCGGGTAGCTGGTGTAGCCGACGGCATTGGCACCTCTAAGAAGCATCTGGAAGGGCACGTTGGGTATGAGCTGACGAAGCTCACGCAGCCTGTCCCACGGGCACTCGTACAAAAAGCGCATGGCAACGTCGAAAGTGGCACCTACGACAGAAAGCCATCGAGCGATTAGCGCGGCATCACCACATTGACGATGCAAGCCTTGACCGACTTGACAATGGTATCTAGATAAAAAAAAATGCTCCGCTAGTGGCAGCTGCTGGTGCACAGGCTAATGCAAGACACGTCCACTCCACTTGCAGCGACGGCACACTTTTGTGGCATATCCCACGGGTGTCGAGTCTCACACGATTAGGCAAAGAACAAGCATGGCATCCATTAAAAATCCGGTGGCATTGCTCGGCAGGCAGTTCAGCACGTGCCCATAGATGCACACAGACGTGCTACAGCCACATTAGTCAGCTCGATAGCAGCTGAATTCACCAACGGGTACTTGGAGTTATTAGGGCAGTTAGTTGGCCGACAAGCTAGCGAACAATTTCTCCTGAAACTTGTGTGGGCCTGGAGAAAAATACGTTAAAGGGGGAGATGGAGAGAGACAGATAGAGACATCCGCACCTACATGCATCGGCTGATTGACAGAGAAAGAGAGAGAGAGAGAGAGAGAGAGAGAGAGAGAGAGAGAGAGAGAGACAGAGACAGAGAGACGGAGAGACAGAGAGAGACAGAGAGACAGAGAGAGACAGAGAGAGAGAGAGAGAGAGAGAGAGAGAGAGAGAGAGAGAGAGAGAGAGAGAGAGAGAGAGAGACATATTAAGAGCAAGGAGACACCGTTGAAAGGCCGAGTCACTTGTTCTTTCAGGGCTAAGCTCGGCATACACTATGCACTACAATTACAGTCAGGATTTTGAAGGAGCAATGTACCGAAAACCATAATTTGTAGACTGCAGGGATGGACCCTCAAGATAGAATTCAATGATCAGGATAGATCAGCTTAATGCCAGCAATGCAGGTACTCAAAACAGGGCCTATGCCATCAATGATAAAGGGATGATGGGCTACAGCAAGTAGCTGTACATAGGACTGCACTGGGCCTACAAATACCGACAGAAATTCGATCCAGCAGAGGCAACTGAATGCATGGCCGACTATTTTCTGGGTGGATAAGAGCAATCATCAAGGCTCCCACTGCCAAGTAATAATGATTGTGGTGCAAGACCAATATCAGTTACTGACAGCAACTAGGAAAATACAAGTCTACGTGCCCAAGGATTGGATGGCAGGGAAGAGACTAACATAGGCTTGGATGGCAGGGAAAGGGCACAGATGGTGGCATCCTATGCTTCGAGAAGGCGGAGGAACTTAGTGCGAGTGTGGCAAAGCAGGAAAAAGGATGATGGTTGTGTGGGTCAGTTGGGGGGGGGAGTTCGGCCGGCCGTCTTCGTCAGTCCAGCACCAGCAGCTGAGGTCAGCCACTACAGCTAAACTAAGCCCGGTCACTACCAGCAGCTCTATCCCTTTGTTTTAATTATGGAGTTAAGGAGAACCGCAGAAAAGGCACCGTACCGAGTCCAAACAGCAAAAGGTCACGTGACAGCTCCCGGATCCCACTCTGCACGGGATGGTGGAGACATTGGGGAGTGGGTGAGGACATCGAGCATCACTTCTCCGAGCGGTCAAGTAATTGTCTGCAGGCCAAGTGGCCCGATAACCAACTTTTTTGCAACTGAAATTACAAAATTACTAAATTACTGAATTACAAAAGAGCGTAATTACCAAAGGCGCATCGGCCCATCTGCTGAGCTGAAGCACTGCTGGGCGGGCGAGGAGCTGCATGTTCGTTTCTTGCAGAACTCCAGCCGGCTTCGTCACAGCTCGGCAGCTACACGAGCCACCGCTCGGGGCTCGGGGCCTGGGGCGGACCTGCCAGAAAACGTCCCTTTTCCTCTCTGAGGCTGCGAGGCAGGTCGCTGTCGGCTCGAGGTCGGTCCTTTGGGGGCCTGCTTCACGAATACTTCATGCATCCGTCAAGCTCCTCATCATCGTCTGGTCTGCCAAGGCATTCCTTCCTTCTTTCCCTGAGCTGGCGGCTGACGGCACATGCTGAGGCGCAGCTGAATGCCACCAGTGCCCGGCCCGTGCCCATGCCGCGTCTGCACTGCCGTGCTCGCTGCACCGATCCTGCTGCCGATCCACGCACCTCCCAGCCGATCATCAGCTGACCTTTGCTGCCACGATGGCCACAACTTACATCCAACTGCTGGCACCCCCCCTCTCCATTTCAGCCACGATCCAGCAATCAATTTGTCACGTGAGATCGATGTGAAGCGGGCTGCTGGCCGTGAGCAATCACAAGCTGATCGAGTTTTGAGCGAGCTGCAGCAGACGCCCATATTGATGCCTACCTACTTAATCCTCATTCACTTCGTGGAAGCTACACACATGCAGACACATGACTTTCATTTACTGAACATAAGCCCTTCCTAGGCACCCCTCTCCCGGTAGCACACCTCCGGGAAGTCGAGCAGGCCCTGCAAACTCATCATTGTGCCCCGCATTGCCCAGACACCTGGGTGCCCGGGCAGCTGTCGGCACGGGACAAACTCACGAGTAACAACTCATGGACACTGGCCGGCAGGGCATTGAGACAGCAGGCATGCAAGGCAATGTAATGCAGGGCCGAAAACGCTGATCGCCGCTAGAAGCACTCTGCAGCGCTGATGGGCGATGGCGGCGGAGAGGAGGCTAGCAGTACTTACCACCCCAATTTTCGAGGCTGAACAGATTGTCAAACGTGTGCGCAACGTAGGGCGAGATGCGCTTGAGGTCATACGTCCGGATGCGCGTGGCCATCAACGACTGGTGAGCATCGCGGAACGTCGTGTCGGTAAGCAGCAGCTTCCGGTGGCTTCGAGCCGCCTTGGCAAAGCCCTTGGGTCCCTCTCGCAACAGCAGGTCACGCCAGCCGGGAGGCGGCGGGACGCCTGCAGAAGCCAGGAGTGAGTGGTAGCTCACAATGGCGAGGCACGGTCAGCACTGCAGCCAGTGGACGGCTCACCCGATGACCTCAGCAGAACCAGCCGGCAGCCGGAGCACCCAGAGCAGGCAACGGGGGAGGCAGGGGGAGGCGAAGGGCATGACATCCTTGACGACGACGCTTTGCCACGTGCGCCGGCAATAAGGGATCGAGGCACGACCGCAGAGCATGACAGAGCAGCGAGGGCCAAGCACTGGACGAGCGGGCAGTCGCACGCAGGCAACACGACAAGAGCGAGAGCAGGGAGCGGTGCGGGAGCGCCGCCGAGCTGAGCCGGGCTGCGGGCGAATCGCAGAGTCGGGGGTTCAGCCGAGGAAACCCGGGACCGTGACTCGATCGCAACCGCTGATCCACAAACCGGTCGGTGACTTTCGCCTCTGCTTTAGCAGAGCCGCTAGAGCTAGCGCTCAAAGGCTGATACCTCATGAGCCTCCAGCGCGAGATCCATGCTCCAAGCGGCCTTGCACAGAGTGCCACCTTGTCTGGACAGGCTCTGTTCAAGCTGGCTGACTGAGGCTTCGTGGAGCAGCACGTGGGCCGTAGGCCTAGCGCACAGCGGACCGACCGAGTGCAAGCGGCTGCACGAGGCGAGGGAGGCCAGAAGTAGGAGGGCATGTAGACCAAAACGAGGCATTTGAACAGCCCTAGCATGACGGTGCATAAGCCTGGCTCAACTGGGCGTGTGGCAGGGTTTCCAAACAGGAAGGAAAGCCAAGCAGATGACGCTTACGGCTTGTGCAATGGTTCTGCTTCCACCGCTGCTGCCAAGCGCTTCTTACCAGCTGGCACCGGTGGCACACTGGGCACAATGTTGGCGGGCTTTATGGTGGTCGCCAGTGGCGTCACAGGCCCGTTGACAATGACGTGGCCGAGGAAGTGCAGCAGCTTCTGGGCGCGATTGAACGACTGCACTGGGTCGAACAGCTGCGGGTTCTCGTCTATGAACGACGTGTCGACAGAGCCGGTGCGGAACGCCTCGTGTTTCATCACGTTCATCAAAAACGGTATGTTAGTCTGTGTCAGAAAATGAACGATAGACTCATGAATGGGCCTTGGACGTGCCCAGCACAGCCAAGACGCTTCCGCTGCCGTCTCAATAGCGAGGACTGCTGGGCCCGTACAGGCTTGAGATACTTTTTTGCAAATGTCGCACAGAGGACAAGCTAAAGGATCTCCCCTTTCCCCTCTTCCATTTTTTTCTCACTAGTACCTCTACATCGGGTTGAGTGAGTTGGAATGGTGGGCGGCAGAAGATTGTGCCAAAAAAACTCAGTCGAGCGAGCACTCAGCGTTAATAATAATAATAATAATAACGCACTAGATAAAGCACCCTCAGAGAACTCAATCTCTTTCTAGGCACTTTAAGTTTGCTGCAAAGGAAATGATAAACAACATGAATAACATGGTTAGGGGTGACATGCACAGGGTCAGCATGCAAGAGCGGTTAGTGGCGGCATGCACAGTGTCAGCATGCATAAGCACATGAAGGATGAATCACTAAGACCCACTAAATGCTGTCCTAAATATGTTTGCTTGTAAGTTCTTTTTAAATGTGGTCAAGTAAGGGGATGTTCTGACTCACGTCGACAGTGAGTTCCGTGCTTTGGGAGCATGCGAACTAAATGCACGGTCTCCAAAGGATTTGAGGTTTGTACGAGGTATTGCTAAACTGTTGGATTCCGAAAAGTGGGTGGTATGATGCTTGGCCTGGTGGGGGGAGTAGATCTGATAGGTAGGCTGGAACCAAAGAATGAAGTGACCTAAAAGTGAACGACAAAACCTTGAAGTCGATCCGTTGCTTGACTGGTAGCCAGTGCAGGTCGGCAAGAAGTGGTGTGATTTGGCAACTGTGAAGCTCCAGACAGACAAGCCTAGCTGCAGAGCTTTGCACCAGCTGCAATCGCCTGATTGCACGTGCCGGTTGGCCAGCAAGCAGTGAGTTACAGAAGTCAAGATAGGATGTCACAAATGCATGGACCAACTTAGATGTGGTATCCCAATCTAAACAAGCCCGAATTTTAGCAATTGTATGTGGCTGAAAGTAGGCAGACTTGATTGTGGAGCTGATTTATGGTCTAATGAAAGGTCACTTTGGAACATGACACCTAGATTTCGAGGGACTCAACAGGAGATATGCTAGCAGAGCCAATTTTGAGCATCAGCCTTTCCAATTTCCTAATCACACTGGGTTTACCCCAACTAATAGGTTAGTTTTATCATCGTTTAGTTTAAGAAAATTTGCTGCCATCCATGTGCGGATGTCATCAATACATGCAGCAAGTGAGTTGAGAGAATTCGAGGTGCTCAAAGGCTGGGAGGGATCAAAGCAAAGGTACAACTGAGTGTCATCCACATAAAAGTGAAAGCCTAGATTGTGCTTGGCAATCACATCAGCAAGAGGAAAAGTATAAACCGTGAAAAGAACCAGACCTAGCACACAGCCCTGACGTACCCCATATTTCCAATATTTCAGAGATACCTCGGATGATCTTTCTCCATTCACGTCAATACTCTGATTCTCCCACTGAGATAGGATCTGAACCATTGCAGAGCAGTGCCAGTGGTGCCCAGGCGAGACGAGAGGCGCTCTAGAAGAACTTTGTGATCGATGGTATCAAAAGCTGCCGAAAGATCAAGCAAAACAAGCAGAGATACTCTACCCATGTCTGCATTTTTAAGTAGGTCGTTTTACACCCTAACAAATGCTGATTCTGTGGAGTGATTAGCTGTAAAGCCAGACTGGAACTTACTAGCAAGGTTTGAAGTTTCAATTTACGAATTCAGCTGGTCTGCCACGACCCGTTCCAGTGTCTTTGATAGGAATGGTAGAAGGAAGACTGGGTGGTAGATGCTCAAGTTCTCTTGGTCTAGTGTCGCTTTCTTGAGAAGTGGCCAGACTACAGCTTTTTGACAGGTGCTGGGACATGACCTGAGGCTAATGACATAATGATGTTAGTTATGCATGGCAGCAGCGGATCAATGAAACGTAGGAGCAAGACAGTGAGAATAGGGTCCAGAGGACTTGCTGTCTTCTTTGATTGGGATATGGGCTGCAGGTCGAGATCACTATGGGCGTTGGGTAATTGTGGAACTGGACGGTGGCACAGACTTTAGCACCAGGCGTTATGAAGAACTGCTGAAGGTGCTGAATAGCAAGGGGCAGAGGAGGGTTCCTAAGCTGCCTTAGCGACCAGGATTCAGGGATGCACCGAGCAGCTTGCAGCCAGATGCCTCCCTTCAGTCTTTCGATTGGCTGCCCTAAGTTTGTCCCCTTCTCCTTGACCTACTTCGGGTTCAACAGTATGGCGCATCCGCGAGCATTCCGAAATCGCTCGGGAATTTGCATTAATCCTGAAGAACAAATAGCAACAGCACTGTGCAAAAGGATCCCTCCATCACAGCACTCACCTCTGTCTCTCTCTCTCTCTCTCTCTCTCTCTCTCTCTCTCTCTCTCTCTCTCTCTGTCTCTCTCTCTCTCTCTCTCTCTCTCTCTCTCTCTCTCTCTCTCTCTCTCTCTCTCTCTCTCTCTCTCTCTCTCTCTCCTCTCTCTATCTCTCTCTCTCCAATCACGTTGTGCATCGCACCAACCACTCTTCTGACTAAAGTCGTTTAGCTGTGCCTCTAAGCTCAAATCTCTTGCAGAACCTGTCTTTAGTTCGTATAATCCCAATGCCTGAAACTTACTCCTGCTTGACTGACGTCACGACATCCCCTGAATTACAACATTTGAAGAAAAGCTGTGAGGCTTTTCAACTCGTCAGCTGCTTCATCGGTTGTGACAGAGAGATCCTTCTGCATGGTACTGCTGCTATTTGCTTGCCAGGATTAATGCAAATTCCCACAAATTCCCTAGCAATCCTTCCTCACAGCGTTTGCTAGGTCCGAATAAATTGCCCTTCATCTGCTTATGCATCCTTATGCATTGAGAGGCTTTCTTTGCAGCATACGTAAAGTGCCTAGAAAGAGGTGTGGTTTCTTAAAGCGCAATGCAAAAGTTCTTTCGTTATCATTATTAGTATCATTATGACCCCGGTGGGCTCTAGCCTCGTGCTGTGCCATTCAGCAGTGAAGAAAGAAAGAACACGCTCGAAGCGCGCACACGATCTCGGTGCCCGAGCCCTCAGCCTAGTAGTGTGCAAGCTCCACTAAGCACGGCACACTGCATGACCTCGGCCGTCGCCACTGACACGCAGGGCTCGATTGCACGGCGAGCCTGTGGCACTCGCGAAGGCAGACTGTCAAGCAGGCCTCGGGGGGGGGGGAAGGAAGAGCCTCCGGGGATGGGACCTCCGTGAATGGGGCCTCCTCGGCCACTTTCGGGCAACACGGTCGCCAACGGAAGAGGCGGTAAAGCTACCCGTGAATCGCTGACACCGAATCAGCACTGACCGATCACGTTGCGAGGAACATCTGAGAAAGCAAACAGCCACGCCACCATCGAGCTTGCGTCACTCCGAGGCAGAGCCGGAAGTGGTAGCTGCGCTAGAGGCTGACCTTGACGCCACGAATGCGGAACTCCTTGAGGGCGCGAAGCATCTTGTTGCAGGCCGCTTCGTGTGTCGACGCGTGTGCGATGACCTTCACCAGCAGCGAGTCGTAGAACGGCGAGACGATGGCGCCGGCGAAGGCAGACGCGCTGTCAATCCGGATGCCCATGCCCTCACCGCTGCGAAACACCTGGAAGGCCGGCCGGAACAGGAAGCTCGAGCGTCAGAGCAGATCTGAGGCCGAGCTTTCTCAGCCTCGCAGCTGCGGCTGCTGCCGACAGAGACATGCCATGACATTTACTCAACAGCAAGTGCCTGGAATATTCCCACGACACATCGACTGACTAGCTTTTGTGATTGTTTGTACACGTACGCATGAGCACACACAGACACACATGTGCCCACACACACACACACACACACACACACACACACACACACACACACGCACTCGCACACAATCAAGTGGACATCGGGACATCATCCTGGACGACACTGTGCCACAACTGCAGTCCGGGCCAGTAAACTAAATACGTTCTAGCAGAGTCGAAAGCAGAACGAAACGAGCGTGCATTGATCAGCCGTGAACCGACCGGTGGCTTCTCCCCCTTCCAAACTTAGGCAGCCATTACGGCTTCCAATAATAGCGGTCTGGCCCGGGCTTCGTCACATCTACGCTGCCAATCTCCTCGGCAGCACGTTACCTCCACCAAAACGCCGTGGGTCAGAGTTATTAACTCAGACTCAAGAGTGAGCAACTGAGCTGAGGCCGGCGCTGCCGCGTGCGCCGACCGGCACGCCCTATTACCTCTATTCGACCGGTGTCCGGCTGAAAGTTCTTCGATGCATCCTCGGTGGTCATGCGACATTGGATCGCGGCTCCATTGATGTGTATCTTGTCCTGCTGCAGGTTGAGGTCAGCGAGGCTGTGGCCTTCTGCTATGCGAATCTGCTTTTGCACAAGATCGATCCTGCAGACACGGGGAGAAAGCGAGGTGTCCAATGGTGGGGAAACACGCCGCGAGGCGCTGTGCGACCAGTGCGACTCCGCACGCTGCAATGCCTTGCCGCCGCCCAGGCACCGAACCGGCGTCAGCGCAGCTGACATGAGAGCAACAAGAAAATGGCGCCAAGCAAGACGCATGTAGACGAAGGCGATGCAGCAAGCAGCTGGGCGGGAGGTTAGACGCAGGCCGACTGCTTGCAAAGGCCCTTGGGAAAACAAGCCCGGAAGCCTCGAGAGCTCCGAATCGGCAGAGCTGCGAACATATGCACATGCTTTCGCTGCCGATGGTCGTCTCCGGTGGCGCAGGGAGAGGGAATAGAATTTCGCAGACAGATACAAGCCAGCTGCCGCTTTCGGTTTCTTGGACCAATGCTCTAGCCAATGGGCAAAAGATGCTATTAATTCTACTCTTTGTAACATTGAGTTTAAATTGCTAATCGGGTAAAAATAGGGTCTCCTGCAAGCCACAGTAGAAACCCACAGAAGTCAGGAAAATGCTTGCAGGCAGTCGATTGAAAGACTGCACGCACACTAGTCAGGCCAACTGCTGTCATTGACCTACTCGTGGATAAAAGCAACCATCTTTGATGGTCGAGCAGCCTATCAGTTAGTGGTTTCTGGACCCTGAAATCCAATTTCAAACTCTGTGCATGCTTCCTCACCTCCATCTGTGCCATCTCCATACAATAATATCTAATCAAAGAGCCATGACAGTAAACATGTTTAGTCAAATCCAGCATAAGCAGATTCAGCGCCAGACAGAAAATTTCATAGTTGAACCGGTCCCCAGATTTCCCCACACTCCTGGGTACCGCTCCTGGGTACCGGCTCTCCGCCACCTCACCCCGCCCCATGGTGTTCGCACTTCACAATCGTTGTCGTGGGGTCGAGTCCACAAGAAGGCAACTTTGTATTGCACAATACATGCTGGAGTGAGTAGAAAGGTCAAGATTAGCTGATTCAGCAGCCTCATTTGCATAGCAGCAGACAACCCTTAACGGCTATCACCACCATTTTCAGTTGGGGCAAAAAGGATCGCCTTCTGCAGGAGTCGAACACACGAGTTGGGTCGTGTAAGGCAAGCACACTACCCCTCGGCTAAGAACCGAGGGCTCTTAGGGATTTCCAGTCACTATTAAAATTATGCTGCTGAATCAGCTGGTCTTTGCTTTACTTTACGAGCGGGTAACAGCTGCTCGCAGCAAGCAGTGCAAACTTTGCAAAGCTTGATGATCGCTGCACGACCGGATGTATAACGATCGGATTTAGCACGGCCGGATGTAGCATGGCCGGATGCAGCATGGCCAAATGTTGGCGACTGACCCTGTGATCTCTTCTGTCACTGTGTGCTCGACCTGCAGGCGAGCGTTCACCTCGATGAAATAGTAGTTTCCACGTTCATCGATAAGGAACTCGACGGTGCCGGCGTTCTCATAGCCCACATGACGTGCCAGCTTTACAGCATCGGCCGTGATGTGCCGGCGCAGGTCGTCGCTCAGGAAGGCAGCCGGCGCGATCTCGACCACTTTCTGGTGTCGCCGCTGCACAGAGCAGTCGCGCTCGTACAGGTGCACCACCTCTCCGTACTTGTCCCCTGCACAGACGAGGAAAGGAAGGAGGCTGCGCTGCTGCAAAGTAACGACTGCAATCAGCCAATCAGCACAAGGAGAGAAAGCCACAGAGAGAGAGAGAGACAGACAGACAGACAGACAGACAGACAGACAGACAGACAGAGACAGAGACAGGGACAGAGAGAGACAGAGAGAGATGGCCAGCAGGCAAGGGGCCAACCAAGCACATGCTTCTAGGTACGGAGACGTCTAAAGTACAGGGAGCTGCAGGTGGTGAGCAAGTTCCTGACGATACAGCTTCTAAGAGGAGGCGTGCGCACAAGCAGCAGCAGTTACACCAGTTGTGCACACAGGCGAGCAAGCCAGAGTAGTAATAATAATAATGCACTGGATAAAGCGCCCTCAGAGAACTTAATCTCTCTCTAGGCACTTTACATTTGCTGCAAAGAGAAACGCAATTGAATAGTGAGTAAAATCATGCTTGATAAACAAACATAATGAATAACATGGTTTGGGGGTGACATGCACAGGGTCAGCATGCAAATGTGGTTAGTGGCAGCATGCACAGTGTCAGCACGAATAAGCACATCAAGGACGAATCACAGGGACCCACTAAATGCTGTCCTAAATAAGTGTGTTTTTAAGTTCCTTTTAAATGTGGTCAGGTCAGGGGATGTTCTGATGCAGGTCGGGAGGGAGTTCCAGGCTATGGCAGCATGCGAACTAAATGCACGGTCTCCAAAGGATTTGAGGTTTGTATGAGGTATTTGTAGACTGTTGGATTCCGAAAAGCGGGTGGTACGATGCTTGGCCTGATGGGGGAGTACATCTGAGAGATAGGCTGGAGCCATAGAATGAAGTGACCTAAAAGTGAGCGACAAAACCTTGTACAGTAGAAGCAAGGAAGAACAAACATAAAATCAGGGTGGCACCAATGGCCGAGGAATGCACTCGGCTTCGTGGCACCTACCTTAATACAAGAAAGTAAGGCGCCATGCTTCGAAGCTGTGAGAGGATGAAAGCTGGGTGCCTAGCAACGAACGTTTCGGCAACTCTCTCACTCGCGAGTGCGTTCGGATGCACGAACCGTGTGTCTGCCACAGGGTGGCTGCAGTGAGGACACTAGATAAGGTTTCATGCCTACTCGAGCTGTATGCACATTCGCAGGCTGTTAGTATCTATGGGCATCAATCCAAAGTGCTAAGACGAGTCTAATTGGGCAGTCGATTACCAAATATGGCAGTCAGTGAAACTCGGTCGCAAGGTCAAAAGCAAAGCTTCGGAAAGGGCCACTTGGCTGAGCATCATTCTAGCAGCCTCACGTTGACGCTGTGTAGCCAACTGGCAGAAGCACGGTGATGCATTTTCACAGCGCTGCAGTGGTTAGAAACGACGGTTGGCACCTGCTCGGCGCCAGGGGTGCATTCGCCGGCTTGCACTAGTCGGAGCGCGAGAGTCTTGATGGCTGCGCATTGAGCAACCGGTTACTCACGACGAGGCTGGGAATTTTAAGAGAGAGCATAGAAACAAACTCTTTAACTGTGCGACATGTCATGGAGACGGTTCGTGACACAGGGCTGTGTACACTTGGCCGGCTGGAATAAGGCCATCTCTCGCTGGGTTAGGACTCCTCGTGCCTGCGCCGGCAACCGCAGTGACCGCAAAGCAACCGCAGCTGCCGTCAACCAGTCCAACCTACCCAGGATTTGCACCTCGATGTGCCGCGGGCGCACGATGAACTTCTCGATGAACATTGAACCGTCTCCAAAGGCTGCCTCGGCCTCGGACGACGCTCGTCGGAATGCATCCTCCACCTCCTGCAAAGTGCCGAGCACGGCAGTGCCACATCCAGCTACCCCAACCAGGTGGCTCTCTGTCTCTTTCTCTCTGTCTCTGCCTTATCTCTCTCTCTCTCTCTCTCTCTCTCTCTCTCTTTCTCTCTCTCTCTCTCTCTCTCTCTCTCTCTCTCTTCTCTCTCTCTTCCTTCTCTCTCTCTCTCTCTCTCTCTCTCTCTCTCTCTCTCTCTCTCTCTCTCTCTCTCTCTCTCTCTCTCTCTGCCTCGGCCGACGCTCGTCGGAATGCATCCTCCACCTCCTGCAAAGTGCCGAGCACGGTAGTGCCACATCCGGCTACCCCAACCAGGTGGCTCTCTGTCTCTTTCTCTCTGTCTCTGTCTCTGCCTTATCTCTCTCTGTCTCTCTCTGTCTCTTTCTCTCTCTCTCTCTCTCTCTCTCTCTTTCTCTCTCTCTCTCTCTGTCTCTCTCTGCCTTATCTCTGTCTCTCTCTCTGCCTTATCTCTCTGCCTCTCTCTGTCTCTTTCTCTCTGTCTCTCTCTGTCTCTCTCTCTCTCTCTCTCTCTCTCTCTCTCTCTCTCTCTCTCTCTCCCTCTCTCTCTCTCTCTCTCTCTCTCTCTCTCTCTCTCTGTCTGTCTGTCTCTCTGTCTGTCTCTCTGTCTCTCTCTCTCTCTCTCTCTCTCTCTCTCTCTCTCTCTCTCTCTCTCTCTCTCTCTCTCTCTCTCTCTCTCTCTCTCTCTCTCTCTCTCTCTCTTCTCTCTGTCTCAATCTCTCTCTCTCTTCTTTCTCTGTCTTCTCTGTCTGTCTCTAGCTCCTCCTCTCTCTCTTTCGCTCTGTCTCTCTCTGTCTCTCTGCTCTCTTCTGTCCTCTGTCTCTCTCTCTCTCTTCGGTCTCTCTCACTCTCTCTCTCTTCTGTCCTCTCTCACTCTTCTTTCTTCTGTCTCTCCTTCTCCTGTCTCTTTCTCTCTCTCTCTCTCTCTCTCTCTCTCTCTCTCTCTCTCTCTCTCTCTGTCTATATCTCTCTCTCTCTCTCTCTCTCTCTCTCTCTCTCTCTCTCTCTCTCTCTCTCTCTCTCTCTCTCTCTCTCCCTCTCTATCTCTCTCTCTCCCCTCTCTCTATCTCTCTCTTCTCTCTCTCTCTCTCTCTCTTCTCTCCTCAGTCTCTCCTCTCTCTATCTCTCTGTCTCTGTCTCTGTCTCTCTCTCTCTCTCTCTCTCTGTCTCTCTCTGTCTCTCTCAGTCTCTCTGCCTCTCCTCTCTCTCTCTCTCTCTCTCTCTCTCTCTCTCTCTCTCTCTCTCTCTCTCTCTCTCTCTCTTTCTCTCACTCTCTCTCTCTCTACCGTTACCTTCAGATCCTTCACGACACGCATGCCTCTCCCGCCGCCTCCGTGCGCAGCCTTCAGAATGATCGGCAGGCCGTAGGTGTTGGCGAACTCAATCACTTCTTCAGCTGTCGAGACAGGCTTGTCGGTGCCGGGGACGACTTGCACCCCTGGTAACAGTCCGAACAAAAACCGGGCAGCACGATGACAATACGGTGGCGCGGCCATGCACGGATGCACGCGTCAGACGAAACTCGCGGCAGGTGTGAGATTCAAAGATGGCGGCATGCTACGCGCGCCCCTACTGCTACTTGGGCAGGGCTACGTCTTGCGGTGCAATCGAGCAGCGTCTTTCGTTAGAGGCCGCCAGCACCTGCTCGGTGCACTCGCACGAGCAGATGCAGATGGCGGCGGCAGATGCAAAGGCAGCATACCGGCCTCGATGGCTGCCTTCCTGGCGGCCACCTTGTCACCCATCGCTGCCATGACGGGAGGTGAAGGGCCAACAAATCTGATCTTGTTATCTAGGCACGCCTGAGCGAAGCTAGCTCGCTCCGACAGAAACCCGTAGCCGGGGTGGATGGCATCCACATCGTTCTCCTGCAATTGAGCAGTAGCTCTCGCTTTACGTGAAGAGTGACAACAGCTAGACAGGATGTGCCAGAGATGGCACCAGGAAAGAAGATTTCGCTGTGCGAAAAATTGTGGCAGCAAGTTCAGCAAAGGCATCTGAAGACCGCAGACCATGAAGCAGCGAGATTGGAGGCACGCGCAAACATCCGCCTCTGGCATTTTCGGCTCTGATTTAACAGCCTCACTAAAAATAGCAGCATACAAGCCTTCACGGCTGTCATCACCTCTTGCAGTGGACAATACAGGATCACCTACCGAAAGACTCGAACCCATGACCTGGATCGTAAAGAGTAAGCGGGTTTCCTCCTAAGCTAAGACCTTGGTTCACTGCGTCATCAAACTGCCGAAACCGGCCAACCCGGCCTACTCTAAGGTACATAACAAATGTATTATTATCGCTACAGCAGAACTCTAGGCTAGGTCTCCGAAGTAAACTTCGGGTGGTCCCCTCAAAGTCGACGTCACAACTCTACCGATTCCCCTCTCTACCAAGGGCATGCAGCCAGTGCCTCACACTTGCAACTGCCGCAGCCGTTGCCGCCGAGACGCAAGCAGCAGCAGCCAGGCGACCCAAAGCAGACCATGAGTCAAGGCCACCACGAGCACGCTCTAGCGGTCAGGGCAACTAGGACGACCGGCGGTGACAAGGGGGCTACCGGCTCAGGAGGCGGCGGCAACGGCCTCGGCTTGCCTTGGCAATGCGAATGATGTCGGGCACGTTGAGATAGGCTGCCACCGGCGGCAGGCCCTGGCCGACGAGGTACGACTCGTCGGCCTTCTGCCGATGCATGTGCATCTTGTCCTCGTTCGAGTAGATGGCCACCGTTGCGATGTTCATTTCCGTGCACGCGCGAAACACTCGGATGGCGATCTCTCCTGCAGCGAGCAGCGGCGGCAGCGATAGGGAAAGTCGGAGTACGTGCACAAAGGTGAGGGGTGTGGAATGAGACGTTTCGCCATTTGTCGTAGACAAGCTTCGTTCGCAGCAGCACACCGCTTAGAGCCAAGACAGGAAACAGCTGCCTCTGCTTGCAGCAGCAATGAGGCTTTCCGGTGCGTGCCGAGGTGCGCGCCGAGGTGAGGTGCGTGCCACCTCGGTGCGTGGCGCCGGGAAGGGGCCTCGGTGTGGTGGCCCCTGTCGATACCGATGGCACCGTTGTCTGGCTGCTCCACATCATGCTTGTCTTAGCATGCCTCACTAAGCTTAAACAAGGATCGCGGTCAGTGACTGCCGACGGTAAGATGCTGCTAGAAGTTTTCTGCTGGTTGCTAAGGTCATGTGAAGGGGAGGGGGTGACCAGCCCCGGCTCCCTCTGGAACAAGCACAAGAAGGCAAAGTATGGCAACCTCTCAGCACTCAAGCAACTTTCTACCGACCTGCACTGATTCTCAATCAAGCATCGTACCGACTTCAATGTTCTGCTGCTCACTTTTAGGTACTTTCATTCTCCGACACATTCTCAGCCTACCCATCAGAACTACTCACCCACAGGCTAGGCATCATAAGCTTTTCTGTCTCAAATCGTTTAGCTATGCCACGAACCAAACTCATATCTTTTGGAGACTGTGCCGCTAGTTCGTATGCTCCCAATGCCTGGAACTCACTCCCGACTGACAAGTCACGACACAGCCCGACTTGACGAAATTTAAAAAAAAACTAAACATGCGCCGGTTTCTCACAGCACTTGCTGGATCCTTGTGATCTGTCCTTGTGTGACTTTACGTGCTGACACTGGAGCACGTTAGCATTAACCACATATACATGTTAACACAGTGCATGTTACCTCTAATAACATTATGCTTGTTGACACCATGCATGTTACCACTAGCCATTTAATCACACTTCCTTTACAGCATACGCAAAGTGCCTGGAAAGAGATCAAATATAATAATAATAATAATAATGTACTTGATAAAGCATCCTCAGAGAACTTAATCTCTTTCTAGGAGCTTTACATTTGCTGCAAAGGAAAATGCAATTAAATGGTAAGTAAAATCATGCTTGAAAAACAAACAAAATGAATAATATGGTTAGGGGTGACATGCACAGAGTCAGCATGCAAATCAAATTCTCCCAGGAGGGAGCCCCTCTTAGCTGCTGTCCTGGCTACGCCGCTGAGTGCTTGAGACAGCTGTGAGCACTTCGAGCCAGCTGATAACGTGCATTCGAATGGCAAAGTGCAACCTCCTTACACGTGCACCCGGGTATGACTAGCTACGGTGAGCTTTTACGTGGGATGCTAACTGCTCTTGAGCATTGCAAGTTGAATCATCGCACCAAGTTTAGGACAAGATGCCCACGGCTGGTTTTTAGGGGACGATCTGCTGCTACTGAAGTCGTTGAAAAGAGTAGGTAGATTCAAGTGAAAACACGTGATTGCAAAGTCATTGTAAAGGCAAGCAGAGACCGCTGCACACCACACCCCCAGAGCGGAGGTAGCTATATTTGTCGCACAGACGGGAAGAAAGAAGGATCGAACAAAATAACAACGATTTCTCCTGAGTTCAACGAAGCCGTGACAGCAATGAGGTCATACCATTTTGACGAGGGCCAAGACTGGTCGGAATCCAGCGTTTGGCTAATGACCAAATTCTGGCCCACGGGGGGGGGGGGAGGGAGACAAGGATGCAATGCAGTAGTCAGGCACGCTCTCATTGCAATGGAGCGTGGCACAAAAAAGAACTAATCTAACACACGGCAGCAATAAAGGTGTCAACTTAACGTGACTCTACAGCAGCAACGTCCAAATTTTGAGCTGGCACAGCTTTTTCCTTCATACGCGATACACAATGGAACGGAGCATTACGGTTGAGACAAAGTGATGCCTTATTACCTGCACATGCTAGCTAAGCCGACAGCCGAGAGCTTAACTGCTGCTAGCAGCTACACACACCCACTAGGCAGTCTTGGAGCACCCGACCAAGGAGCTGTAGCAAGCAGCTTCGTGTGAGGCGTAAGCTTCTTGTGGGCAGCAGCAGGCTGCGGGCAGCATCTGCTGGATGCTGGAGGTGGCAGCAGCGAGCAGTGACAGCTGGGTGCATGGCGCTGCAGCTCCTGCTGCAGACTTTAGCGAGCTGAAGGCAGTGAGTTTGCTACTGATCAAACTTTTTTTTATACACAACCTCAAGGAAAAGTGATTCAGGCCCATGGCTACCTCTTTTAATCTGACGACTGCTAAACCAAATGCTTGCCTTGCAGAGAGATTCGATCCCGGATGTCGGCCAATTTCCTTAAACTAAACGACGATAAAAAGGAACTTCTGCTCATTGGACAACCTAGGCATGTGGCTGGACTAGAAGGCTTTGCCCTTCTAACAAGTGGTGCTGTTGTGCGTCCATCACCGTGTGCTCGGAATTTAGGCGCTGTCTTCGACAGCTGCCAAAATTTTGAAAGCTTTACTAAGAAGATTGCTTTCACAGCTAGCCATCACACGAGATCCCTATATAAGATTAGGAACTGTTTTCCATGATGGCTTGCCAAAAATGTCACTAGCTCCTTAGTTTTGCCTCGGCCAGATTACTGCAATTCCCTTTTAGCTAGGCTACCCAAAAAAACGTGATCAATGAACAAAAAACAAAAAAATCATCAAAAATATCATCAAAAAACAATGATCAAAACCACGACTCGGTCTCATTTTGTTTTTCCTTTGGCCACTAAGACGGTGAGTTAAAAATTAAAGGCTGGAATTGCAGACTGACTGAGCACTCGGTTTCGAGTCAGGCGATTTAGTACCAGCCGGCAACATGCCTTGAGAGTATCTGGTCGCTATGTCTGAGTTGTAGCCCATGGTGAACCTTGCACACCCTAAGCAACCATGGTCGAGAATCTGAGTAAGGCAGAAGACAATCTCCTACCGCTGGCTGCAAGCCACCAAGGCTATTAAGCTGCAATACAAATGACGCTGCTGAACTTGCCGACCTCTACAGTACAGAGCGAGCGAAATCATGCTGTGAAGCTACCACTCGAGTGAACAAGGTTAAGGTCATACCACAGACCACCATGCTTCTTGCTATTTCTTTGTAATAACAGTTGCACTACGGAGGGGATCCCCGCACGCTAGCTGGGGATGGTGGGATGATCTGGTACAGCAGTGGACTCGAGCAGCTGTGGGCAGAGAAACCGACGCCGCCCACAGCTGCTGGGAGCAGCAGCAGCAGCAGGAGAGGCTGCAGCAGCAGTGCACTTGAATGCCGGCACTTCGTCTCTCACCTCGGTTGGCCACCATCAACTTCTTGATCGGCTTGACGACTTGGGCTGCCGAGGCGGCAGCGGGCCCGGCTGAGGCTGCGGCGGCACTGCCGCCGTGGAGTTGCCGCTCGCTGGCATAGCTGCGGCAGCCGATGGCGCAGCACTGCCTCAGCGGTGCGGCGGCCGTTGCAGCGGCGCATCCGAGCGCCTGTCCTCGCGCCAGCGAATGGCTGGCCGCTCGAAGCAGCAGCATGCTTCAGCAGCAGCAGCGACGACGCACGGCCGACAGCGAATTGGCGATAGCTGCTGGTGATGCGGGCAGATGGTGGCAGAGGCAAGCAGCACCTGCGTCTGCTCTGTCAGCGGCCGACCACGGCAGTGTCTGGAAGCAGCAGTCCGAAGCTGGCTGTGAGATCTAAAAGAAAAACGGGAAAACGTGACTGCACAAGCGTTGGGCGAAGGGGAAGGGGGCAAGTCGGTGGCGCGATGCAGCGTAAAAGCAAGTGAAGGCAGAGCAAGAGCCCCTAGCAACGAGGCCTCCTCAAAGCAATCGGTTTTGCGCAGCTTCATTGGTCTTGATGTGCACCACTGATATGCGTGGTTCTAAATAGGCCATCTTAACTATAATAATAATAATAATAATAATAAATCTTTTGTATATCACCCTCGGAAAGCTGAATATCTATTCAAGCGCTTTAAAACAAGCACCAGATCGCTTTAATAATAATAATAATAATCCACTTGATAAAGCGCTCTCAGAGAACTCAATCTCTTTCTAGGCACTTTAAGTTTGCTGCAAAGGAAACAGGATCGAATGGTTAGTGGAAGCATGCTCAATAAACAACAAGAATAAACATGGTTTGGGGTGACATGCACAGGGTCAGCATGCATAAGCATATAAAGAACGAATCACAGTGACCCACTAAATGCTGTGATAAATAGATTCGTTTTTAGTTTCTTTTTAAAAGTGGTCAAGTCAGGGGATGTCGTAACTCAATTCGGGAATGAGTCCCGGGCTTTGGGAACATACGAACTAAAGGGATGGTCTCCAAAGGGTTTGAGGTTTGTACGAGGTATTGGTAAGCAGGTACATTCCGAAAAGCAGGTGGTACGATGCATGGCCTGATGGGAGAGTGGATCTGATGGGTAGGATGGAGCCAAAGAATGAAGAAACCTAAAAGTGAGCGACAAAACCTTGAATTCGATCCATTGCTTGCCGGGTAGCCAGTGCAGGTCAGCAAGAAGTGGTGAGATGTGGCAACTGCAAGGCTCGATGGCAGACAAGCCTAGCTGCAGAGTTGGGGGTAGGTGTGGCCAGAGAGTCCCAAGACATCTTCTTGCATTGACAAGTCTTGCCGGCACCGGAAGCTTGTGCAGTAACCAGCTCCACGGCTGGAGAAGAGTAAGCTGCATTCAGCAGGCGACAGCTCCAATCTACAGTGCATCATTGTGCAGGCGACCCCTTTCTTCCACGTGCACTTCCGGCTTACCCAGGACAAATATATTGCATTTGATAATGCATACACACGATCCAACCTGTGTGCACGATCAAGCTGCCCATTATCCTTTGATTTGCAAGATGCTCTTAAACATATAGTTAAATACGCATCGCGCCCCAAGATCACTAAATCCCTATCCGAGCGCTTCACATTTACAGCAGGGCCTGAGCCAACGACCTCTTTGATTAAATTTGCTAGCCCTGACCAAGGTCTGGTTGAGGTCGTGGGCTCGAGCCCCGAGGGATATGTGAAGCGCCTGAAGAGAGATTAAGTTCTCTTGGGGCGCTACACAAATAAATTATAAAATGATATATATTTCCCCAAATTCCATTGATTGATTAACTGCCAGTTGGAGAGATGGTATGAAAAAGTCAGAGGAATGATCAGTAAAGCATTGGCTGAATGCAGCTGGTCGCACTCGGCAGGGCGAAAGAGAAGCAGACTAGTGCTGGGATATAGGTCGGCATCCATTATGCAACCATTTCTACCAGGGCAGTAGGGAGCAGGGTGCTGCTCAGCTAAAGTGGCTCCCTCGGACCGACCCGAGTGCGATCGCACCCGACATGCCAGCGATCAGAAGACAGACACAGCCTGGCAGACCGCCTTAGCGAATCAGCTGCAGCCCGGGCCATTCACGAGCTGCTCAGCTCGGCCATCACTGGACCTGGCTGCCTGGCTGTGGCAGTTCATGCAACCACTACCTGCACTTGTTTCTCATTGGCTAGCGTCTCCATCTGGTTCAGCACAGCAACAGTAGCAGCAGCTCGACGGCCTGTTGACCTTTTTTTGCATCTGTGTCAGTTCAAATCCGAGTGAGCAGAGACACACAAGTCCAGCGACCAGCAAAGTCACCTACCGGTCACGCACATCAGGGGCGCAGTAGCCTATCCAAAGGGTCTGCTCGTCAGCAACCTGCTCTAGCAGCAGCCTCCTCCAACCTCTCCCTTTCCTCCTCCTCCTCCTCCAACCCCTCCCTTTCTGCCTCCTCCAACCTCTCCCTTTCCTCCTCCTCCAATCCCTCCCTTTCCTCCTCCTCCTCCTCCAACCTCTCCCTTTCCTCCTACTCCAACCTCTCCCTTTCCTCCTCCTCCTCCTCTAATCCCTCACCTTCCTCCTCCTCCAACCCCTCCCTTTCAGCCTCCTCTAACCTCTCCCTTTCCTCCTCCTCCTCCTCCAACCCCCTCCTTCTCTGCCCCAGGAGTAGCAAAAGTGGACTGACTAGGAAACTGACACTTTACCCAGCCGCTAGTGGATGAAATGGACAATTACAGCAAGTAAACCGTGTAAGTACGACTGAGCCAACTGGTGGCAGACTTACACGGCTCGCGCCAGCTATGCTGGCTGGCAGCTCAGCACGACCGTACTGAGCGTGGCTCACTCACTGTGGCTCACTCAGTGTGGATAGCTAGACACTAATAATAATAATAATAATGCACTTGATAAAGTGCCCCCAGAGAACTCAGTCTCTCTCTAGGCGCTTTACATTTGCTGCAAAGGGAAATGCAATTGAATGGTGAGTAATATCATGCTTGATATCCAAACAAAATGAATAACATGGTTAGGGGTGACATGCACAGGGTCAGCATGCAAATGTGGTTAGAGGCAGCATGCACAGTGTCAGCACACATAAGCACATAAAGGTCGAATCACAGGGACCCACTAGATGCTGTGGTAAATAGGTGCGTTTTTAGTTTCTTTTTAAATGTGCTCAGGTCAGGGGATGTTCTGACGCAAGTCGGGAGGGAGTTCCAGGCTTTGGGAGCTAGAGTCGCTGCTCCGACGCAAGAGTCGCTGCTCCAATGCTAGAGTCAGAAGGCTAGGTCCACTTGCCGAGGCAGGAACTGACCACAGCAGTACAGCACCATTTGCAGCCTGAACCTTGAATCATGGTCTGAAAAGGAGCACCTTAACCCCTGGGCTGGTAAGATGCTCACACTTTACGATAGAGAATGAAGTTCGAGTCATGCGGCAGGCAACGTTGACCACTACAAGTGGAAGCGGTTGGCTCTGATGCTCTCCTGCTGCTATATAAGTGAGGCTTCCGCTATGCTTCTCACTTTTGCTTTGTTGTGTAAAATGACGTCTGTTGGCTACCGAATGCACCATAGGCCACTTAGGCTTGTTTCCCACTTAACTCCCGCTATTGCTCTCCCTCTCACACTCCCTCTCACACTGTATGCCAGCCTTGTCGTCTCTCTGCCTCTCTCTCTCTCTCTCTCTCTTTCCCCTCACACTTTCTCAGCCTGTCTGTTCACCTCGGTCCTCTCACTCTTTCTTGCATGCACTGTCACCCTTGCCCTCTCTCTCAAACAAAAATTCCACGGCATAAATGTAATGTTATGTATCTATGCCTGTCACAAAGTCATAAAGGTTATGTGGGTGTTATGCAGGAGTTTTGTTTAGCGCACTCACAGCCTAAGCGGCTTTCGGTACGCATTCGGTAGCCAACAGACTTCGTCTCACGCAACAAAGAGAAAGTGGGAAGCCTAGCAGAGTCAGGAGAGCAGTTGAGGTAGCGAGTAGCATGGAAGTAGCAGCTCAGGACCACTGAAAAGGATAAGCCATTGTCGGCAGCGGGAGAGTAAGTTGTCGTTGCGTAAGAATTGTGGAACTGTCTGCCCATTAAACTCTTGCCACTCTTTCTCTCTCTCTCTCTCTCTCTCACTCTCTCTCTCTCTCTCTCTCTCTCTCTCTCTCTCTCTCTCTCTCTCTCTCTCTCTCTCTCTCTCTCTCTCTCTCTCTCTCTCTCTCTCTGTCATCTCCCTTGCCCTACCGATATCCCATTTGCTCCACTCTTTCCTCCCCTTTCTCTCTCAGTCTCTCTCCCTTACTACTTGCTACTGTGTCATCTCACTGGTTACTGGTTACTGTATCATCTCCCATTGCTACTGTGTCATCTGAGTCATCTACCCTTGCTACTGTGTCATATACCCTTCTACTTCGTCATCTCCCCCTTCTACTGCCTCATCTCCTCCTTGCAACCATATTCCTTTCATGCATCCTGACTCTTCCATGCCAATCGCATATCCTTTGCACACTCGGTCCTATTGCATGCCGACAGGCGATCGAGGTAAACATTTGTCCATTCGCGTAACAAATAACTGACTACACAAAGATCATAATCGCCCCAGCCGTTTTAGCAAACCGCTCGCGAGGAGCCTGACTGACTCACCAGTAGGGGGCGACAGTCGAGCCGTAGGTGCTGCTTCAGCCCACCCTAACTGTCACTGCCAGCAGGCGAGGTTTGCAGGATCCTGCCTCGCGAAGCCAGCACGAACTTAGCAAAGCGCGACCGACAGGTCCAAGCGACGACAGCTCGAGCTGACGCGCTACAAATTATTTATGCATAGACAGACAGGGCGATGGATGAGGAGCTCGAAACTCCCTCCCCTCCCTTGCCCCCCCCCCCCGTACCACCACCAAACCCCCACCTGCCAGAGGGCTCCTGCGAGCTATGCTGCTGCAAGCACTGCCGATAAAAGGCAGCAGTGCGGAGTGGACCGATGCTGCCGTCGCGACCGGCGCTGACGCGGCCGTTGGCGGCTGCAGCCGTTGGCGGCTGCAGCCGTTGGCGGTGGCAGCCGTTGGAGGCTGCAGCCGTTGGCGGCTGCAGCCGTTGGCGGCTGCAGCCGTTGGCGGCTGCAGCCGTTGGCGGCTGCAGCCGTTGGCGGCTGCAGCCGTTGGCGGCTGCAGCCGTTGGCGGCTGCAGCCGTTGGCGGCTGCAGCCGTTGGCGGCTGCAGCCGTTGGCGGCTGCAGCCGTTGGCGGCTGCAGCCGTTGGCGGCTGCAGCCGTTGGCGGCTGCAGCCGGTGGGCGGCTGCAGCCGTTGGCGGCTGCAGCCGTTGGCGGCTGCAGCCGTTGGCCGCTGCAGACGTTGGCTGATGCGGCCGTTGGCGGCTGCAGCCGTTGGCGGCTGCAGCCGTTGGCGGCTGCAGCCGTTGGCGGCTGCAGCCGTTGGCGGTGGCAGCCGTTGGAGGCCGCTGACGACGTCTGCAGCTACTGCTGCAGGCCGCAGGGCTGACCGTGACGTCTCTTAGCACGCCGCCCGCGCGCTCACGCCGGCTAGTCGCGAGACTTTGCCGGAGGCAGAGGAGCACGACAAGCGAAGGCAGCGGTCGCTCCTGTAACAATTGGCCGAGCATCTGGCGGAGGGACAATGGACGGGTACCTGGGCCGCTACTGCTACTGCCCAGCGGCAGCGACGAGCACGCACAGACAGCGTGAGCCGGACGGCGGCGGCGGCGGGGGGGGGGGGCAGCCACGGCGATGCGGCGGCGAGAGCCGCGCGCGCCTGCGAGCGGCAGCGAAGGCAGCGCGGGCCCGCGCAGCGGCTCGGACTGACGCGTTGCATCCGGCGCCGGGGACCGCCAAGGCCACCTTGGCTAAACGCCGAACCTCCTCCCCCCCCCCCCCAACCACCGCCAGCCGTACATTTTGGGGAGCTGCGAGCGCACAATCTCCGCGCCCATGCAGAAGCACAGCGATTGCGCGCATTCCCATTACGTGGATGAATCCGAGCGTCGGGGCAAAAACGCGTAGCTGCACTCAGCGCCTCACCGTCGGTATCCGGCGGCACAGCAGTTTGCAGGTCCGGCCGTCTGGGCCTGGTCTACGACCTTTACCCTTGTGGATGAGGGAGGCGTATCCAGGCCTCACCTCCAGATACAGAGTGCAGTGAGGGCCCTCTAAGTGGTAATAATAACAGTGGTGTTCCTAGTTCCCGTTCTTCCTCTGCACCCGGAAACAAACTGCACAGATGGCGAACCCGAAGGGGGCGAACGTCTGTGATGTTCGTCTCCTAGCGGACACAGACGACGCCCCCATCAGAGTAAAAGTATTCGGCGTTTTAGCACGACCCCCCCCCTACCGCCGATCCAGCGCCCGGGGAGATATGCCCCCTGTCCCCCTTCGGTACGCCAATGAATTATAATCATAATAGTAGTAATAATAATAATAAATTTGCATAGTGCAATTACAGAATTGAATCACGTTCTAGGCACTTTACAGATGTCGTAAAGAAAGCATGACCAAATGACGACATACCTAGCTCGGCTGGCGGGTAAGCCTCGCTCCGACCACGGGGCTCGTCATCGCAATAGCTGACTTTACAGCCTCTTTCGTCTAACGACACAAGTGCCTTTTCTATATCAACACCGCTTGCCGCGGCTATATAGAGTTACCCACTGCAGAATTCGAACCCACGACCTCAGGCGCGAGGTTGTGAAATGCAACCACCTTACCTCGTAGTATGCCATCGCGGCTTACCTCTCGGTTTCAACTTTCTGCTTCCGGTCCTATTGGGCTCATCTCTCTCTCTCTCTCTCTCTCTCTCTCTCTCTCTCTCTCTCTCTCTCTCTCTCTCTCTCTCTCTCTCTCTCTCTCTCTCTCTCTCTCTCTCTCTCTCTCTCTCTCTCTCTCTCTCTCTCTCTCTCTCTCTCTCTCTCTCTCTCTCGCTCGCTCGCTCGCTCGCTCGCTCTCTCTTTCTCTCTCTGCCTCTTCCTTTCCCCTGCCTCACCAGTTCTCTCTATGTCTGCGTCTCGGTATCTCACTGTCTACGTGTGAAGCTAGGCTTGTCTGTCGCTATAGAGGAAGCCGCCACATTAGACCACCCACTTCTTGCAGATCTTCCTTAACTGGCCGCCCATCGAGGAGTTCATAGGCTTCAAGCTTTTGTCTCTCACTTTTTGTTTCGCTCACTAAAAAACTTACGTATAATTCAAATATAAATATAAATACACACACATATATATATATGTATATATATATATGTGTATATATACATATATATTTATATAAATATATAGCACCCTGAGATTATCTTGAGCCGTTCGCTTTACATAGGCCGCGGGGCTCAAGCCGGTTACATTGGTCGTCAAAGGCGAGCACCTTACCACTGTTACCACTGGCCCAAATGAGAGCGGCATCTTTCCTGCTCTTGCCTGTCCGTCCGAACAAGTTTCCAATCGGGCTTGACGTAGATTAACCTCTACTGACTCAGATCGTATAGACGTGCGTCAAACCTACCTCAAACCTATGGGGACCATGCTTTTTAGTTCGTTCGCTCACAAAGCCTCAAAATAGCAACCGAGCGACGTCACGACATTCCCCACCAATTTGCCGACGTTTAAAAAAGGAAAACGTGCAATTCTTTACAGCATTGGCGGGGTCCGTGTGATTTGTCCTCTGCGTTCCTATTCTTTCGGCAATAGAACGTGCTCCGCTAAGAACATAGACTTTTTTATAATTAGTGTAGTAATAGTAATAATAGTTAGTCATTTCTAGAGCCTTCAGAAGAACCTAGTAATCTCTATTTTGGCGCTGCGAAAGTCACTACAAGGGAAGATGCAGCCAATCTTCTATTGCCTGCTCGCCTAAGCACGCTGCCAGTAACGCAGTTAGCATGCATAAGCACACAAGGAAAACCTTACGGCCATCAGTTACTAGGACCCGGATTAGTTGCATCTGCTCAATCCTGCACAGATTTTAGAAGCGAACAGGAAATATGGACGAGTCCCTTGAGTTACTTTGTAAGAGCATATCACTCTTGCATTTGGTCACATCGAGTATGATTTTTTAACCCTCTACCACATACAAATCAGGCTACTCACTCAGACAGCTTGAACACACGGGTGTAGGAACAGGCGTGACACAGGTAGTGTGGGACAGGTATAGCTCGTGAGTACGGCGCTGGCACTTCCAGCAAAGGGCGATCAGCTATTGACCGCTGCAAGCGGCGGCGAGAGGCCGTTGAGGCTGTCACTCAATTCTATCTACCTTATTAATAATATTAATAATATTGCACTTGATAAAGCGCCCTCAGAGAACTTAATCTCTTTCTAGGCGCTATACATTTTCTGCAAAGTGATACGCAATAGAATAGTAAGTAAAATCATGCTTGAAAAACAAACAAAATGAATAACATGGTTAGGGGTTACATGCACTGGGTCAGCATGCAAATGTGGTTAGTGGCAGCATGCACAGTATCAGTACGCATAAGCACATCAAGGACGAATCACAGGGACCCACTAAATGCTGTCCTAAATAGGTATGTTTTTAAGTTTCTTTTAAATGTGGTCAGGTCAGGGGATGTTCTGATGCAGGTCGGGAGGGAGTTCCAGGCTGTGGGAGCATACGAGCTAAAAGCACGGTCTCCAAAGGATTTAAGGTTTGTACGAGGTATTTGTAGACTGTTGGATTCCGAAAAGCGAGTGGTACGATGCTTTGCCTGATGGGGTAGTATATCTGAAAGATAGGCTGGAGCCATAGAATGAAGAGACCTAAAAGTGAGCGACAAAACCTTGAAGTCAATCCGTTGCTTGACTGGTAGCCAGTGCAGGTCGGCGAGAAGTGGAGTAATGTGGCAACTGCGACGCTCACGACAGACAAGCCTAGCTGCAGAGTTTTGCACCAGCTGCAATCGCCTGATCGCACATGCTGGTAGGCCAGTAAGCAGTGAGTTGCAGAAGTCGAGACGAGATGTCACGAATGCATGGACCAACTTGGACGTGGTATCCTTATCTAAACAAGCCCGAATTTTAGCAATGTTATGAAGCTGAAAATAGGCTGATTTGACTGTGGAGCTGATGTGGTCGTCTAACGAGAGGTCGCTTTGGAATATGACACCTAGATTTCGAGCTGATGCAACTGGAGATATGCTGGCAGAGCCAATTTTGAAAGTCAGCCTTTCCAATTTCTGAATAACACTAGGTTTGCCCATAACTAGTAAGTTAGTTTTATCATCGTTGCTACATAATATGCAGGGGAGAGATATTTTGGGCGTTAGGCAGCTGTTACGGAATGTTGCCAATGAAAATAAAACTCGGTACCTCCGAAACCAGGCTACATAGAGTTAAAAGTGCCATTACGATACATCCGTTTCAGCCGTGTGAGAATCGCCGACAACGGCTTCGGCTATTTCGCAATACTAGCCAATATTCATTGCAGCAGTCAAGCAGGGCGCGGTACTGTCGTATTTAAGTAAAACGCACAGCATAAAGGTGTGTGTTTTGCATCAATGATCGAGCACTCACGTCGCTGTCGTATACGCATATTTATTGTTTATCAAGTATAATATTGCTCACCATTCAATTGCATTTCCCTTTGCAGCAAATGTAAAGCGGCTAGAGAGATTGAGTTCTCTTAGGGCGCTTTATCAAGTGCATTATTATTATTATCATTACGTCCCCATTTGGCCCAAGGGTTAAGGCGCTCTGTATACGCCCCCCAGGGGGCATATAAAGCTGTCGTATTCGCTCCCTGGCGCACGCCTTTGCAACGAGGTAGTGGGCCCGAGCCCTGCGGAATACACGGAGCGTCTGAATAGAGATTCAGTTCTCTTAGGGCGCAACGCAAATGAATTATATGTATGCATATATAGATATACAAATATTTATTTATATAAGGTTAAGGTAAAAGCTCGTACGACATGAAATTTTTCATTATGAAATTCATTAGATTTTAATGTCATTAAATTGTTATTAAAATTATTGTTTTAACACAGCGCCCGAACTTTTTTCCTCGACCTTGTATATATATGCTGGTGGCCTCTAACCAGCCAAGCTTTTGCTACTTACCACGAGCAACATGTCAGCGGAGTCTGCCTATTGTTAGTGTTAACGCGACAGCGCATTTCGGCAAATTAGGCGGTCCAAGAATATGTAGGAGCTCAAGGAGCTCGTGGGTTCTGAACTTCTTATTTCGACATAAGCGTCATGGCGGCGCTGTGTGTAGGCTCTCCCCCTGGCTGACCTGATGCAATTGCCTGGCTATCTCATGGCGTCGGCTTTTATGCGGCATCGGCCATAGATTGTCGCATTATTAGTTCCTAGCGGTTGTCTGGAACCGCTAATAATGATAATCAGTCCTAATCTGTCTGGTTTAGCTCGCGCTGAAACGGCGGCGCCGGCTAAACCATCATAACTATAGCGGACGATCATGACTGCAATTATGCGATTTCGCGACGGTTTATGGCCGAAACCATTTAAAAAGCCGGCGTCCTGAGATAGGCTAGCGGTTGGGATTCTGGACTCGGGGCATTGGCATTGTACGTGATTTGAGCTCTGGGCCATAGATCCTTTGCTGTGCATCGCTGCCGCTGTTCAGGGCCTGTGACAGTCTACTGCTGTCTCACAGACTTGTCCATATTATGAATACGGACTTGATATCTTAGGGTATAAACGCACTTTGTCTCTAGCCGTGTTCCTGCTACTGCCGATGTACCTGCGTGCACTGGTGCAGCTCCTACGAATAACTAGCTGCTATACAAGGTCAGGCGTCACCGGTATTTGTCACTTATCGGATGAGACTCGTGTTGGCTGAATCCTCTTCACGTTTAGTGTGCCAATACCTTACCGAGCGATCTTACCTTGATCTGCAGCACAGCACCGGACGACTCGGGACAGCAGATATAGTCTGGAGCAGCAGACTATATCTGCTGCTTGGCTGGATATCGCGCCTTTGCACGCAGATTGAACTCTTCTTAGGCCACGTCTGCTACGGCTCATCGGAGCGTCTTCCGGAAGGGGAGGCAAAAGACATTAAGATTGTTGTTCGCGATGTGATGGCTTGCGCGATGTGATGACTCAAAGTCATCATTTAGGATTGCTGTATATTGAACCGTTTGTTGCCAATGTTTTGTCCGCATTCGCTACGGTCCGCGTTTTATTGTCGGCTGCGTTATCAAAGAATGCAATTTTTGTAGTTTAGTTGCTATCCCCGTCGCGCACAGCACAGAACGCCACCCGACGACCAACACCACCAGTTTATTTCACTACGCACGGACCTAGGGAAAGCACGACTCTCTTCGCCCCTCTCACCTACCTGGGCGCCATTCGCGAGTGCCTCCTGCCACAACAATAGCTAAGAGCACACCCGCTTTTCGAAATCAAACTGTTTACCCATACCTCGCACAAACCTCAATCCTTTGGAGACCGTGCCTTTAGTTCGCAATAGGAAAGAAATATTTGTAATGATCGTTCAATGGATTTGTCAACGTGACGCTGTAACCTACGTCGAGACCAGTCTTGGCGCTGGTAGGCTAAGCAAACAAAAGACAGCTAGACAAAGCAACTAGACATCAAGATTATATGAGGAAAAGTCCATTTTAACGCTCACTTTTGCATAATTAATAATAATAATAATAATAATGCACTTGATAAAGTGCCCGAGAGAACTCAATCTCTTTCTAGGCGCTTTACATTTGCTGCAAATGGAAATGCAATTGAATGGTGAGGAATATCAGCTTGATAATTGTTTTATTCAGCTTGGGGTCTTAAGGCGCTGCCGCAATTTTATGGTTTTATGAATTTTTTATGTTGTATTGAAGATTATGGTTTCTTTGGGTTTACGTTTAGATTGAGATTAAAGGTGAGTTACGGTTTGCATAGAGCATAATGCTAATGCGTCTTAACTTAATCAAGGCACTCAGTTCCGATTCGGCTTTAATACAAACTGTTTCAAAGTCGGAGTGTTGGCTACCGCATGCGTACCGAAAGCTCTCGAGCTCTGTGCTACGCTGTAGGAAACTCTCAAGTGTAGCAATGCACCTAGTCATTGTTACTCTGCGCCGTTGCAGACGGCGAAACATGTACATGCCGCGTAGTTGCGAGCGGACCTAGATTTATTGAGGAATCCTTGAAAAACCAGGTTTCACTTTCCAGTTGTAAGGGCGGCCGCCTGTGTCGTCTGGCTGCTGCGAGATTTTCGCCATTTGGCTTTCAATCCGCAAAACCCCAAATTGTTTTCAAATTTACCTTTTGCTTCAGCTCGTATCAGTTGGCTGAATTCGAGCTGCAAGTGTTCCGTATTTCAAATCGAAGACCGTTGGAGCTCTGATCCTCCTATTTAGGAGGATCACAGCTCCAACTGAAACTCGTCTCCACATACACACACACCCACACCCACTCTCTCTCTCTCTCTCTCTCTCTCTCTCTCTCTCTCTCTCTCTCTCTCTCTCTCTCTCTCTTCGTTTCAGGCACTGATAGCTTGCAACGATTAAGCTCCTGGCACTGGTAATGACGACAGTGGTAGGAGTAATAATAATAATAATAACAGCACACTTGATAAAGCACCCTCAGAGAACTCAATCTCTTTCTAGGCGCTTTACAATTGTTGCAGAGGAAGCACGATCGAATGGTGAGTGGGTTGCAAGCTCAAAAAACCAAAATAATAACCCGGTCGGTGGTGACATGCACAGGGTAAGCATGCGAGTATGGTTAGTGGCAGCAGGCATAGTGTCAGCACGCATAAGCATACGAAGGAAGAGTCACATGAACCCACTAAATGCCGTGATAAATACGTACCCAGGCCAGATTCGATTGGCTGGGACCAGATGGCTGTAATGTGGTAACGGTCACCGGCTTGGCCGGGGCCTGACCTATGGGTGTGGCCGGATGTGCTGTGGCGAGAGGGCGCCGGGGCTTTAGAGTAACGTAAGTTGGCCGACTAAGTCGTGGTGTTGGATGCTCCCGATCTCGCCGAGTTATGCGTCTGGATGGGTGCACGCGTGATCCGGTGATGCGGCCACACACGCAAGGAGGCAACGAGCGCCCAAGGCCCGAGCGGAGTGGGATTGGGCGCTCGTTGTTGTGGCTAGTAATTTCCGCGTTCCCCTTACAGTGTGTTCGTGGCTCCCCCACGAGCTGGAGTTTTTAGGCGGAAGCTCTCGACTGTGGTAGACGTCGACTCCGACTATCCAAGCAGTTACTCAGCTAGCCGGATCTTTAAAGGCGTACGCTTGTACTGCTGGGACGGAGTTGGTACGACGGCGGGACTGAGGAAGCCGACTGAACCGCTGACACGTTTGTTCGCGCTTGCGGCGTCACCTCGCGCCCCTACAGTTTACTTTGTGTAGAACCCTCCCTGTAGACTTGTCTGGTACTCTCCTTTTGTATAATGCGCATGCGTGTGTTGTGCACCCGGTCGATCATGCTTGAACTACTGTTGCCACGGTTCCCGCGTAACGACCAAGAACGGGCATGCATAGCAAGGGGCCGTAATGGGAATAGGTTAGCACCTCTGGGTCTCGGCTACAAATAGATGCGTCTTTAGTTTCTTTTAAATGTGAAAAAGTTAGGAGATGTCGTGACGCAAGTCGAGAGAAAGTTTTAGGCTTTGAGAGCATACGAACTAAAGGCACAGTTTCCAAAGAATTTTTACTTACAAGTTATGGATAATAATAATAATAATAATCTATTTGATATAGCGCCCTAAAATAGCCCAGTCTCTTTCTAGGCACTTTGCATTTGCGGCAAAGGAAGAAGCACGATCAAAGCAGTTAGATTTTGATAAGCGGGTCGTACGATGCTTAGCTGCCAGTGAGTTCTGTAGCCAAATGGTCTGAAGCATGTAGTCTCATAATAGGCCAGCGCTTGGCTGCTGCACGCTGACCCGCTAATGACGTGAATTTGACAGCCCGAAATGTGGCTTTGCCCGCCTGTGATGTAAAGTAATGCATCTCCACCTATAACTCCACAAAGCCACAAAGACTACGTGGGTGTTACGCAGGAGAGCTGTGTATAGTGAACTCACATCCAAAGCGGCTTTAGGTGTGCATTGTGGTAGCCAACAAACTTAATCTCACGCAACAAAGAAAAAGTGGGGAGCAAAGCAGAGTCAGCAGATCAGTTGAGATAGTGAGTAACATGGAAATAGCAGCTCCGGACGGCTGGAAATGATGTGTGTGCCGTAGTTGGCAGCAGCAGAGCAGTTGTCGTTGCGTAAGAGTCGTGAAAGTGATTTCCGTTGTCACCTGCAGAGCATAGGCTTCTGTCGCCGATGGTCCTTAAGCGGAGGAACGGAGCAGGCTTGGCCCGCCTTTGATTGTGGCTTGGCCTTGGCCTTAGATGTAGCGGGCTGCTTCACTCCCAGAAAGAAGGAAGGGGCACTAGCCGATCCGGAGTTCAGTGGGAACGCTGGCGCACGAGGGACCGGTTGTGAGCCGGCGCCCTGCGAGCGCTGGGAAAACACACAATCAGGCCTACTCGTCGCTTCAGTGTCGTCGCTTCTGTGCTGTCAGTTCGTCAAGCCACGAGTTCACGCTTTTCGACCGCAGCGGGGGGGGGGGGCGCATAGATTAGCCGGAGGAAGAGCGATGAGTATAGGTTGGTCTAAGGAGCAGGTGAGTGAGGTCGGCCTATCTGGCTGTCTGCTGTTATGTCTCAGTGTTGATCAACGATTTAATTGCTGCGTCGCAGAATATTCTCACACCGATTCAATCTTAATTGCCCTAATTTCAACTGGCCATGAACAAGGGAGAGCCACTTGAATACAAAGCTAGCCATCGTGCCAAGTCACGCTCCCTCTTAAACAACTTGACTGAAAAGCGAAACAACACTCAGATTCAAGTCCCGCAACGGCTTAGCACTCTCATACCTTTCTAAGCTATTAAAATGACTTTGTACGTACTCGTGTGTCGAGATCATCTGATTTTCCTACCCAGGCTGTCCCACCTTTTAAACTGAAGACTGGAGGCGATCGTTCCTTTTACTCATTAGGACATTGAGTATGGAATTTCATTCAACGTTTTCTTCGTGCAGGTGCTCTACAATAATAATATTAATAAAGCACTTGTATAAGGCCCTCAGAGAACTGTAACGCTGAAGGCTCGGCGGGGTAGGCATGACCTGCCGCTTACCTAGCGGCGTAGCGTAGCGCCTAATGCCGTTCGGTGCGCGCCTACGCGAAATACGCTGGCCGCCACGAAACGAGCGTTTCTGGCGCCGACCTGCTTATCGTTACTAAAGGGGTTCGTGAGTCCGCGGCGTGAATTGGAAAGCGAGACACACAAATTGGGGATTTTATTGAACTTTATTCGCAAGCGCACAAAGTCGCTGCGCGTCTAGCTCAGCTTTATCTCCACACTCCTCGCACGTTCTCTACAGCACCAACACTCTTGCGAAGGGAATACCTCTCCACACTGAAGCGCGAACCGGAGCCTAAACCCTAACCGGAGAACTAGAACTCGGTTTCCACCAGTGCGGCATGAATACTCCACACACGCCAACTCAAGCACTCCTGCGGAGGAAACACGTCTCCACACTTACGCTACTTACATCTATACTGGGAAACGACCCAAATAGGCGGAGCTCAAATTGGAGCATAAACCCTAACCGGAGAACTACTATCTCCATACACGCCAACTACGCCTAGCTCGCACCGGCAAATCCCTGTGCCGAAACCAAGTGCTAGCGCCCACACACAAAACACAAAAGAATCACACAATGCCAGCTCGGGCGCGATGCGACCGTATTCGGTGGAGTCCACCGAATCCTCCTAGCGCTGTCTTGTCCTGTTCCGTCCATCGTCGGCGGACAGCCCGCCCTCCTCCCCCGCTTTCAGAGAAACGAGTGCCCGACGGCGTCGAAGCGCAGAGCCGGACAAAAGACCAGAAGAGACAAAAAACACAAGACCGTAAGACCAAGAGCGAGCGTCGCTCGACTCTTAAATACCTAGCTGAGACAATGGGGCAAGAGCTTAGTGGTATTGGGCCCGACACCTTGGCCCATTACGGTAAGGAATTTATACCGTCCCCAGGCCACTGGAAGGGCACCTCTTTCCAGCTTGAATGGCGAATGGGTTCCGGATGATTCGTTCTTGGAGCGAGTGAAGGCGGAGGTTGACAGGCCAGCCAACATCTATCAGCAGCTTACACGGGTATCGGACCAATTCTAAAGGCCGAATCGCCGCCGCTCGTCTCAGAGCTTCATGGCTTGCTCTTAAGCGCTTCCTCTCTAACCGCACTGACGCTCCTCTCTGGCTCACTGCTCCTGGACAAAGGGGCTCTAGCCCGCCGCCGAACAGCTCTTGTTCGCGCTAAAATTCAGCCAAGACCAGCAGGGTGCTACAGAACTAAATCTCTTTCTAGGCACTTTACATTTGCTGCAAATGAAGCGTTATCGAATGGTTAGTGGTAGCACGCTCTACGTCAATGAGCATACAATGGTTAGAGGTGACATGTGTTGCTCACCATTCAATCGCGTTTCCCTTTGCAGCAAATGTAAAGCGCCCAGCAAGAGATCGAGTTCTCCGAGGGCGCTTTATCAAGTGGATTATTATTGTTATTTTGTGCTGTGTGCGCCTGCGGCTTCTGCTGCTGTAATTAGCGAAGCGCCTGACACTAATGTACGTACATGACCTGTGCTCAATAGTGAAGCCGTTGAAGCGTAGCAGTGTCAGGCCACTAGTGCAGATTGTATTTCGTGTCGTCTGCCGCGATTAATTGGGCTCCCATAGATATGTGCCCATATAGCCCATATAGTCCATATATGTGCCCCTAGAGAGTAATAAAGGCGAGTCTCGTTTGCCGCGAAAGTGCGCCCGCTGTGTCTCCGTGAGACTCCCACAAGAGCAGCCGACGCCGCCGGAGTCGCTGTCGTACAACAACAGGCAGCAGATAATGGTTTACTCGAGCCGAAAAGAGTACCGGACCTTCTATGGTCTACGTGGGACGCCTATACTGAGGTACGAAATGTTTAGCGCTGGACCACACTTTATGCCTTGGCATCTAACGCTGGAGAAGGCCGTGGCAAGGCTAAAGATTGCAATGCTGATAAAACATGTTGTTGCCAGTGTTTCTGGGCGATAACGCGATACACAGTTAGGATAGTCAACCGACCGACGTAAGGCAAGATTACCAAAAGCTGCGAAACGAGTTAATTCTAATCTTCTCGTTGTTGACGGATGTGGAGGCCGAGAGGTTTCGAGCAGGAGCCGCTCGCCGGAGCCGAGACCGGGACAAAGCAAGCTAGGTGACGAGCCAGCTTCATCACCGGTCGATCCCACAGTCAACGTCCCGCAAGAGCCAGACAAACGAGCGGAACTCATTCAGCTGCCGCAGCTATCATCCGGCGGCTATACCGGTGGAGGAAGCGGGTATGAGACCGCTTCCAACATAGTAGCCGTAACAGCCGAAGAGCGCCAGAACAACGTAAGTGCGCAGCGGCAGCAGCCGGAGACGAAGGAGGTGCAGCGTGTGACTACTTCCAGCGGCGAGGCGGTAGTAGTCAGCGGCGAGGCGATAGTTGCCTTCGAAAAGTCCCAGGCGGCCCGAGCGAGCGACGTCTCGGCGGCGGCGAAGCCCAGCAGCGAGAGCGTCGTAGCTGCGGAGAGCATCTCGGCGGCAAAGAGCGCCCGAGAGAGCGACGTCTCGGCCGCGGAGCGCAGCGGCGAGAGCTTCTCTGTGTTGGAGAGCTCCCGTACAAGCGTCTCGGCGAAGAGCGCAGAGGAGCACCTCGAGATTGCGTTCAGCGGCGAGGCAATAGTAGCCTTCGACCAGGCGCAGGCGGCCCATGAGAGCGACGTCTTGGCCTCCAAGCGCAGCAGCGCGAGCGTCGCAGCGGCGGAGAGCCTCTCAGCGGCGCGGAGAGCAGCGCCGAGAGCGCCTCGGTGATAAATAGAATCCGCACGTGCGTATCGGGGCAGAGCGCAGAGGAGTACCGAGAGATAGCGATAGTCGCCAGCGACGAGGCGCAGGCTGGCCGAGAGCGAGGAAGCGAAATCTTAGCTGAGGCGAAGAGCACCTGCAAGTGCGTCTCGGCGCAGAGCAGCGCAACCGCGAGATCGACCGGGCAGAGTGGAACTCTGAGAACGGCAAGGCCATAATAATGAGCCGGAGTGTTTCTTGCAGGGCGGGATCGGCCGGCGACGAGCGCATGAGACCGGCCATCGGTGCTCGCACGGAGGTGACCGTCGGGAGCCGTCTGACAGTGGGAGGTGGAAGCGGTGCCCCAGCTTTGCCTGAAGTTGGGCAGCATCTGCGACGGGCTGCTCGTGAGGGGCAGAGCTGTGTTGTTGCTTCTCGGCCACTGGTGTGCGTTGCCCCGCTCTCGGCGGGTGGTTGACTCGGTGCAGCCTTTGATGTGGGCTGGTGTTTGGGCAGTTGGCTCGGTGCGGCCTTTGATGTGGGCATGTGGCCCACCACGGTGGCTCACCACGGATGCACTCCCTTATCTGTGGTGAGTTAGCCCCTAGCTTACATATATGTACCCTTGGGAATAAAGATTGAGTCTCGTTCACCGCTCACGTTCGCCCGCTCGTGTCTTCGTGTCTCCGTGAGACTCCACCAGCGCTGCTGCAGCCGGAGACACAGTAACGTAACAGCTGTTGTGCGCCTCCGGCGAATGGCGGTCGCGTAGATTGCCCCCTTCCAAGCCGGTCGAAGCTAGCTAATATTAAATAAATATCCTGACAGAGCCCGAACGACAAACCGCGGGACAAGGCACCGTCTGAGGGGTTCGACGAATAACCACATTTGCATGCTGACACTGTGCATGTCACCACTAACCATGTTATTCATCTTGCTTGTTTATCAAGCATGATATTACTCACCATTCAATTGCATTTCCCTTTGCAGCAAATGTAAAGCGCCCAGAGAGAGATTGAATTCTCCGAGGGCGCTTTATCAAGTGCATTATTATTAACATTATTATTATTATTATTATTATTATTATTACCGCAAACCACCGCAATCCACTCTAATTAGGGTAGCAACGACCAAACGTAAGCGTTGCCGAGTTCACATTTTCCGCTGATATTGCAGTACACGTTCGAAATTATCTGTCCACAATATTTCTTATGCAAATGAGCTTTGCGTTGGACGCTTGTACCGCAATCCGCCGAAATCCATTCTCGTTCTCGTTTAATCCATCCCAAATCTGCTGCGAATAGCTCCAAAAAGTCTAGAATATCAAACTACGCTACACGCACAATGTACCCAGAAAATTTCGCGTGATTCCGCTGACGCATTTCACGAAGTCCACTGAAATAAGATTGCAGTGGCCTAGGCCAATACCGCAATCTACCGCAATCCACCGAAATCCACTGCATTCCACCATGCAACGAAAGAAATCCTAATCGAAAAGCTCCTTTTTTGATTGCATATGACAGCACACTCGGCGACAATTGCATTAAAAAAATTTCACCTGCATTGGCACGGCCGTTCTTGTGCAATGCGCTGCAATTGACTGCAGTAGCCCGGGCCATTACCGCAATCCACTTCAATCCACAGAATCCACCGCATAAAAAATCGAACCACATTTTGACGAGCTTCAGTTTTATTGCATGTCAAAGTGCACCGTGCTGTGTGCACAGCCACGTAAAATGAAAAAAATGTGCAACCTCGCACTGTGGCAATTGGCGGCAATCGCCTGAAGTGACCTGGAAAACTACCGCAATCTTCTATATTCCACTGCAAATCATCCTCAAATCGCCATCGCGGCGAAGCTCTAATTGACATTGCATATAGGACTAATCTCAGTTCAAAGTGCATTCACAAAATTTCGCTCCATTGTGCACACGCGTTCTCATTCAATTAATTGCAATCGACTGCAACGACCCGGTCCCATACCGCAATCCACCGGAATCCGCCAAAATCGGCTGCAATCGGCTACACAGCGACCAGAAGGCGTACACTAGAAGCTCTAATTATGATTGCACGCTGCTGTACTCTTCGGTTATTTTTTACTTGCATAACTTCACTGTAATTGCATCGGCCATTCTGCAGCAATGCACTGCAATCGACTGCAGCTGCCCGGGCCAGTACATCAATGTACCCGCCGAAAAACGAACAGAATACGTACACATTAAGCTCTAATGGTGATTACACGTTGCTCTAATTTTTGGTTATTGTGTAATCCCACAATTTCACTACAATCGGCTCGGTCATTCGGCAGCAATGCACTGCAATTGACTGCAATGGCCCTGGCCAATGCCTCAATTGACAGCAATCTGATGCCCAATGCCCTGAAATCGGTTTCGCAATGCTTCAATTTTTAATGCATGTTGCAAAGCACACTGGTTAAGTTCAAGTACATTATTTTAAGCAATTGCGCTCGTACAATCTTGGGCAATGCACGGTAATCTACGGCAACGGCTCGGCTCGAAGCAGCAATACACCTATCCGTGGCAAGTTTACGCTAAACTGGTTGCACGAAGTGCCGATTGTCATCGCATTTCACGTTTCTTTGTGCTAAAAGTGAAATCGTAGGACTTTCAAGCTATTTTGCACGTTAACTGTCAACAACACACGGCAATTGACAGCAATGGCAGGGACCAATACCGAAATCCGTGGCAAATCGACGAGTAATTGGCTGCACCAAGCTCCAAGTCTCATTCCACGTGGCATCTCACAGCGTGCACACATACTTTCAACCAACTCTGACCGTTCAATCTTGGGCATTGCATGGCAACAGACGGCAATGGCCCGGGCAATACGGCAATCCATTATGGTCCATCGCAAATCACTGGAAAGTGACCGGGCCAAGATCAAATATATCTTACCTGTCACAGCCCACTGTGTTAAAAGTGCAATCAAATCCTTTCAACCAATCGCGCGCGTTCAATCGCGAGCAATGAACGGCAATCGACCGCAATGTCCTGGGCCAATAGCCCAATTCCCGGCGGATTGAAGAGAAGATGGCAGCGCAGAAGCCTCAATTGTCATTACATATAAAATTCCTCTGCATCAAAAGTAAAACCGTGGAACTTTCAAGATGCTTTGCTTGGTAACTGTCAGCAACGCACGGCAATCGACAGCAATGGTAGGGCCGACAACGAAATCCGTGGAAAATTGACAAGATTGGCTGCAATAAACTGTAACTCTCACTCCACGTAACATGTACCTGTGTTCGTGCATAATTTTCACCCATGGTACGCATTCACTCGACGGCAACCCACGGCAATCGACGGCAATGGCCCAGGGAAATACGCCAATCCATAACGGACAGTTACAAATGCACCGACAGTTGCTGAGAGAAGCTCCAACTTTTCTTGCGTATTGCACTGCACTGCATTAAAAGTGCAGCCACATCGTTTTATGCAATCGACAAAGGCACAATCGAGGGCAATGCGCGGCTATCGACGGCAATGGCCTGGTCTCTGCAGCAATCTGGTTCAAATTTGCTGGAAATTGGCTTTTTGAATTTGTAATTATCCTACTACATGACGCTCACTGTGGGCACGCATGCAGTTCTTTTTCGCCTTCAACCTTAGGCAATCCATGGCAATCGACGGCAATTTCCAGAGACAATACAGCAATCTATGATTGTCTGTTAACATTACAAACAAGGCTGGTGGGAGAAGATCACATTTTTCTTGCGTAACGGTGTGCTGTATTAAAAGTGCTACCGCGTCCTATCAACCAATCTTGAACGTACAGACGAGGGCAATACGCGGCAATCGACGGCAACGGCCTGGGAAAATACGGAAATCTATCCGTTGCAAGTGTACACACTCAACTCAAGTCGTGAGACATAGGGGTATGGGTCAAGCGATCGTTCCAGGTGAGATACCTTGTGGTTAGCAGAAAAAGCATATCGCCGGCCTTCGGCGGCCAGGTGTGGTGAGCATTAGGGTAGCGGGTAGCGCTAAAACATCAGCGGCAAGGCGAGAAACAGCATTTAATTAGTAAAGCTTCAGGCTCGCACAGCTCTAGTGACGTTAAGGTGAAAATGATAGACAGTTATTTATCGTCCTCTACCTGAGGGCTGTGGAGAAAGTTTCCAGGTGAGCGAACGTTTGGTTTGCAGGTCGCTGCCTAGTCACTAGGGGCCTAGTCAGTCGGACAAAGAAGCATTTTAATTAAGCGGAGGAGTAGCAACCGGAGTGTCTTCGTCCTACTACTATGTTTGGCGGCAAGTCAGCGGCAGTTTTGGCGACTTTGTGGCTGAAGGAGTGGGCGAACTACGATATTGGCGCACGTTCATCTTCGTCGAATATCAGCGGAAATTCGTGGCAAAGTTTCTCTGTTTAAATAATTTCCACTGATAAATCAACCATAATTAAAACTGTTAGTTATAGCCAAGCAATTTCGTGCTCCGAGTCATCTTTCAGCCGGGTTATATTCTAACCTGGAAGGGGCATAGTTGGGCTTTGCCTATTTTACACTGCGGGTATACAGTGGCCCAGGCCGTTTTAACCTTATTCTATTGCGTATCACTTTGCAGCAAATGTAAAGCGCCTAGAAAGAGATTAAGTTCTCTGAGGGCGCTTTATCAAGTGCAATATTATTATTATTATTATAACCCTTGGGGTATACAATAGCGCAGGGAATTTTTAACCCCCGGTATACCCTGGGCGGGGTAGACTCCGGCCTGTTACACCGGTTCCTTTTTGGAGTTTCGATTTCCCTTCGGGCGGGGAGGGCAGGCTGGGGGGGGGGGGGGCGGTTCGGGAATACTGTGACGTCAATCCAGCCGGCATCTTCCCGCGGTATCGCCAGCTTGCTTGCATCATTAGTATCGTCGGAACACGCTCCACGGCTCGGTTTGAGCCACGAAACTTCGAGCACGACGCAGGTATTAAAACTGGACGCAATTCTGTTGGTTCGTAGCCGCGTGCGGCGGCAGGGGCGGTGACGCCAGATGCCCGCGACGCGGCTTCCGCCAAGATTTTTTAGGGGGCGGGGGGGGGCGGCGCTTCCGTTGTCTGACTACTATTTACTGCGTCATTTCCGCGTATGGCCGCACAATGTTTTGGTTTTGGGACGCGTGAGCGCGAGTTGATCGACCAAGACTGCCTTAGCTATAGCCATGGGCTGGAACTTCCCGTGGACGGAGTCCATTAAGAAGAGAATCTCGAAGTACTTTCTGCAGCGTTATTTGGGCAGCTTCTTGCGCGAGAAGTTGACACTCGACCAGCTCAGCGTCGACATATACAACGGCACTGGTAGCGTGCACGACCTTCATCTCGACGTCGAGGCAAGCGCTCGGTCGCCGCGGCTCCGCTCGCTCGCTCGCTCGCGCTCTCTCGCCGCGCCAGAAATCGCAACGCTCGAGGCAGGCATTTCGGAACGCGCGCGCTGTTCGCTGTGCGCGGGTAGCGCTCCGCTCGCCAGCCTCTGAGCACGGGGCGAGGCGGGCTTTGGGTGTCGCCGCCGCCGCCGCCGCCGCGTCGTCCTCGTCGGCAGCGGTCCAGCGCACTGGTCTTGGCAGATGTGGCCGCTGCGGGGTGCCCGCCGCTCACCCCCCCCCCGCCTCCTGCTTGGCGCCGTCCCAACTCGTGAATACGTCTCGAAGAATACGCACGTCTCGAGCGTAGCTATCGCCGCCTGCGTTGCGTCATCTGCCGTCTGCCGTCTGTGTTCAGGCTTAGCTTGACAGCAAAGCTGTAAATCGAGCAGAGCTGGCAGAATGTGGTTCTGCCGAGCACGGGTTCGGGCGGGCTGAGGTGGGATGGCCTCCTCATTTATTTTGGTTGAGCAATGCGGAAAGCTGGCTTCGTCAGCGATCCACTCACTGCTCAAATCGATTTGAATTGTGTCCCAATACAACAGTACAGCTCTTGCCGATTTCTTGTAGCTGCTTTGAGTTGGGCACTGCAGGCATATGACCAGCCTTTAAAGAATCCAGCTCGTCAGCCGTGCTTTTTATATCATCGATGATAATGATAATGAAAATAATAATTTGTGTAGCTCTGTAAGAGAACTAAGCAGAATTACTGGGCTTAACAACTCACCGAAAGGGAAGCAGTAACAAAGGGTTAATGATATTTAAGGTGCGATACTTAGACAAGCATGGAAAAGCACCCAAGTGTCATGCTTAGTCCAGCCTGCAAAAACATTCAAGAAGGTAGTCAGGGTCACTGCTAGGTAGGACACCTCGTATCATGGAAAATTCAGAATCAGATAGAGAATTTCTGCTTGTTTTGCTCGATCTTTCGGCAGCTTTTGATACTGTCGATTACCAAATCCTTCGCGAGTGCCTCTTATCACACCTGGGCATCACTTTCTTTGCACTTCAATGGTTCAGGTCCTATCAGTTGGAGATTCCAGAGTATTAATGTGAGTTGACGTCCTATCTCAGTGGGAGATTGCAGAGTATTGATGTGAATGGACGCAGATCATCTGAGGAAGCTTCAAAGTATGGGGTACCTCAGGATTCTCTGTGCTTGGTCCCATTCTTTTCACTCTCCCTCTAATCGATGTGACTGCCCGGCACAAAAATCTAGGGTTTCACTTCTATGCAAATGATGCTCAGTTGTACCTTAGTTTGATCTCTTCCAGCCCTCCAGCACTTCAAATTCTCTCAACTCCCTTGCTGCATGTATTGATGGCATCCGCACATGGATATCAGTAAACGTTCTTGAATTGAATGATGATAAAACCAACTTACCGGTTTAGAGTAAACCAAGTGTGATTCAGAAATTGGAGAGGAAAGCTACTGACCCACCAGGAGGCTAAGTATCGTTCTACCGGCTTTTCGGAATCTAATTGTATACCTATACCTCGTACGAACTGCAGATTCTATGCAGATTCTATAGAGACCGTGCCTTTAGTTCGTATGCACCCTAAGCCTGGAACTCACTGCCGCATAGTGTCATGACATCCCACTGACGACCACATTTGAAAAGAAACTAAAACTACATCTATTTATTGCAGCATATAGTGGGTCCGTGCAATTCATTCTTTGTGTGCTTACTCGTGCTGACACTATGCATGCAGCCACTAACCATATTT
>WPIO01000225.1:90000-92500 GCA_009760855.2 Cristatella mucedo | reverse complement strand
GATGAATCACATGGACCCACTGAACTCTGGGACAAAACTGGTTTTTTTTAATGCTTCATTTAAATTTCGCTTAGTCAGGATATGTCAGTCGCGAGTGAGCTCCATGCTTTGGGAGCATGCAAACGGTCTCCAAAGGATTTGAGGTTCGTACGAGGTTTAGTTAGACGATTTGATTCAGACAGGCCTGTCGTATGCCACCGTGGCATCGTGGGGGAGTATATCTGATAGGTAGGCTGGAGCCAGACAATGAAGAGATCTGCAAATGAGCGACAGAATATTGAAGTCTATACGCTGCTTGACTGGGAACCAGTGCAGGTCGGCTAGAAGTAGTGTGGTGGAGCAACTGTTATGCTCACGACTGACAAGCCTAGCTGCATAGAAAGTTTACTGTCATCCATGTGGCGTTGTCAGCAATACATGCAGCCAGGGAGTTGATAGAATTCGACGTGCTGGAGGGCTGCTAGGCACCAAAGCAAAGGTACAACTGAATTTCATCTGCATACTGATAGTAATAATACGTTTGTATAGGGGCCTCAGCGAAATTAGGTGAAAGCCTAGATTGTGCTTGGCAATCACATCATCAAGGTGGAGAATATTAACTGTGAGAAGAAGCCGAGCAAGCAGAGAGCCCAGCGGTACACCATACTTCAGTGGTTCTTTGGATGATCCTTTGTGTGTTCATGTTCTACCCAACCTGCCTGTTGAAACCACCCCGTTTGTCCAGCCTTGCTTAATCTGAAGTGAGCCGTGTTTTGTTCCCTCCTGGAGCCCCGGCTGCTATTCAGTACTTTTTTTTTAATGGCCTGCCATGTTGTTCATGATACTAGATTGTGGGGTAGGGATAAGGTCGAGTGGCTGGGGCATGCCGACTGCATGAGGCTGACTGCCTCAAAAGTGTAGCTGCACTGCTGCCTGCTGCTGCTGCATAGCCAAGTGCTGCAGCAGCTGTTCAGCCGCCTACTGCTACTGCTGCACAGTTGCCTGCTGCTCTTGCTTCTGCACAGTTGCCTGCTGCTGCTGCTCTGCAGTTGCCTGCTGCTGTTGTGCAGTTGCCTGCTGCTGCTGCACAGTTGCCTGCTGCTGCTCTGCAGATGCCTGCTGCTGTTGTGCAGTTGCCTGCTGCTGCTGCACAGTTGCCTGATGCTGCTGCTGCTCTGCAGATGCGTGCTCCTGTTGTGCAGTTGCCTGCTGCTGCTGTGCAGTTGCCTGCTGCTGCTGCTTTCCAGTCGCCTGCTGCAAGGCCGGTTGCTGCTGCACAGCTGCCTGCTGCTGCTACAATTGCATTATCAATTAAATCGCGTCAAATCGGAGCCCCAAAGCCGAGCTGGTTTACAATGAACCCCTTGACTTTTTTCATATTGTTGAGGCCACGTGCACTTGCATTCGTGGAGGCTAATGAAGTTTAGGCCATATTTACTGCTGCAACAAAGGGGTTTGAAAGAAACCGAGAGTTTCCTTATTGGCTTATATATCCAGGCTTCTTGCTCTTCTCGTTCTTCGACCGCGACCACTGCTATTATTATTATTGGATTAGTGATTTCTATTGGATTAGTGAATGCCTCAGCCAACAGCACCAACAGCAGGAGGAAGAGGAGGAGGTGGAGGAGGTGGAGAATGTCAGCATTGAGATATGGGTGGGGGCTAACTCGTATGAGAACATAATTTGCAGCTGCTATGACTCGCTAATTACCTCAGCTGGTCTGTTCAGTGGTAGTCAGCTGTGTGGTAGCTTGCGCATGGTTTCGAGGATGAGATGTCCGAGCCTGCTTTTAAAAAAGTGATGTGTATATGCTCATAGCTGCTTGCTTTTTTTAAGGAAGCCATGTACGTGATGTCGTGCTCAGGTATCGAGGATTGATGTAGGTTGATTCTCTTTGTGGCCCCCTGCAACCATACTTACTTAGTCCAGCAAACCTATCAATAAGAATAGTTTTCTTTATTCCAAATGGTGTGGGAAGACTAGAAGTCAGCCCTTTGCTGCTTCTCGTATTTGCTATGCTGCTACAGCGCTGAGGAGGTCTGTCCCTGCAGCAGTTGCCCTGCCCTTCGAATTGCTTGTGCATCAATTAGCCATACACTGTCCGTCTGGCTGAAAACGCCTGTCAAATGCCTCACTGTTGCAGTGTGTTGTGCTCATTTACTAGCAGAACATTCCTGGTTGCCAGTGTCTTATTCATATAGGTTCCGTGGCCTCTTAATCATCACATGGGATGATTTTTGTTTCATTGGTAAGGCTTTGTTGCCGTATAATAGTACTAGGTAAGTGATAGTACATTCTCTACCTCTGACGATGGGCTCCATATTCTCTTGTCGACAAATTACCCGTGATGAGTGTTCGTTTCTATTATATCTTACGATAAAACCTATCGTGGGAACATGCTGTTGGTGGTGGCTTACATGCCCGGTGGAGTAATGATTTAGTTTGCATAGTGCCCTTAGCGAACCGAATGACAAACGTGTATATTGTACTTTTATAAATCGCGAGCACTGCAATTGATGC
>WPIO01000225.1:0-87500 GCA_009760855.2 Cristatella mucedo | reverse complement strand
TAATATGCACACACACACACACACACACGCACGCACGCATACACACACACTCACACACACACACACACACACACTCTCACAACACAAGCATTGTCAATTCTCTCTTGTTAGCGATTTCTGGAAATGCATTCTTCTGCAAGCATAGCAGGCAACCCACGAATAAAACTTGCAATTCTTGCCCTCTTCCTGCTCGCTTCGACTTTGCAGCCTCTCTCTATAGTGCCCTCCATTTTCAGAATCACTTGATTGGCTCGAGCTGCTCCAGGTCCTTGGCTCTGGCAGCACAGTATTAGCAGCTTGCTGTGCAAATAAGCCAATAGCATCGATTTTTTGAATTGCATGTTACCGTGTCTGTTCAGAGTAACGATGCTTGCCATCTTGCCATGTACCTGTTTGTGTGGTGCATGCACTCCTGCATCTAGCCGTTTTCTCATTGAGATGTGCTAGCAGAGACCTTGTATTTGCTGCTTTAAAATTGCAGCCGTATTATTGCAGGGCCGAGTATTTTGATGATGCAGCCGCATCTGAAAGCAGCGCTCAATCGTCTGCCAGCGCCGCTGGCTCTGGCAGCAGCCAAGGGCGATCGGCGCGTACGTTCTCTTCGGCTGCATTCGTCACCAAGAACATCCACCTGTCCGGCATCGCCCTGTATACAGACGAATTTTGCACCAATGCTGAGTCGACTCCAAATGGTGATTCGCTTGCGGAGCAGTCCAGTTCGGCCGTGTTCCATTCTTTTGGAAGCAGAAGTTCGTATCACAGCACTCACGTGAGTGCGCCGCCGCCCGCCTTCTGCTGCTGTCTGCTGTCGGCTGCCCACGCCCAGCCCCACGATGACGTGCCATCTGCAGTTGGAAAAGCTGCCACTCACGGTGCCGATGCTCGGTGTGTGCAGCTTTGCGAAATTCCCCCACGCTTGGTCGGTTGGTTGGTATTGCTTTCGTAAGCATTAGTTGTTTGCATATGCATTTCGTAAGCATTAGCCATTTGCGTTTCGTAAGCATTAGTAGTTCGTCTTTCATTTATGGCCATCAACCTATGCCGGGCATATTTAGTGGCATCCAGGACTAGCAACTGACAATAATATAATAATATATTGCACTTGATAAAGCGCCCTCAGAGAACTTAATCTCTTTCTAGGCGCTTTACATTTGCTGCAAAGTGATACGCAATAGAATAGTAAGTAAAATCATGCTTGAAAAACAAACAAAATGAATAACATGGTTAGGGGTTACATGCACTGGGTCAGCATGCAAATGTGGTTAGTGGCAGCATGAACAGTGTCAGCACGCATAAGCACATCGAGGACGAATCACAAGGACCCACTAAATGCTGTCCTAAATAGGTATGTTTTTAAGTTTCTTTTAAATGTGGTCAGGTCGGGGGATGTTCTGATGCAGGTCGGGAGGGAGTTCCAGGCTGTGGGAGCATACGAGCTAAATGCACGGTCTCCAAAGGATTTAAGGTTTGTACGAGATATTTGTAGACTGTTAGATTCCGAAAAGCGAGTGGTACGATGCTTGGCCTGGTGGGGGAGTAGATCTGAGAGATAAGCTGGAGCCAAAGAATGAAGAGACCTAAAAGTGAACGACAAAACCTTGAAGTCAATCCGTTGCTTGACTGGTAACCAGTGCAGGTCGGCGAGAAGTGGAGTAATGTGGCAACTGCGACGCTCACGACAGACAAGCCTAGCTGCAGAGTTTTGCACCAGCTGCAATCGCCTGATCGCACATGCTGGTAGGCCAGTAAGCAGTGACAAGGCACAAATATTCAGATGCCTACAGACGGGAGTAGTAGAAGATTTATGTGTTGGACAGATTGAAAGCTAATTGTAAAAGTATAGAGGTTGACACAAACGAGACGAACAGGGGTTAAAGCTACTGCTGGAAAACTATACCGTTGACAATGCTTCACATAGGTTAAAAAATGCGCCACCTATTTAAAATGATAGCAAAGCAGTCAGTAGCCGGCCGGACTTGGTACCACGAGAAGAGGCCTTGAGGCCTTTGGTTTTTTGCTTTCAAAGGTCTGGAAGGGCATGCGCAAGGGCCTCAGCTGCCAGCAATATGTGAACATAAACAATAGAACCCCAAAGGGCAGTGAGGTGAGCTTTGAGATAATGTCAGTAGTGGCAAGCTTGAAGATGTGACACTGAGATGCTTTAACGAATTAAGGAAGATGACTCCCTGTGAATTTTACTCTAGGAGAAGAGTCTAATGGAGATGTTACCTTAGGGATTGACTTTCTTATCAGACTGAGATGCTATGGAAGTGGTCTGCTAGATCGCCACAAGGATCACTGGGTAAGGTGCTGACCTGGGAGCGGTTCAGGAGGTGGTTCATGGTCGGCATTAGCATTTTTGGATAGTGCCCCTGTGATTCGACAATGTTTTTATAGATGCTAGACTTGACTATTTAGATAGGTTGGTATGACCTGCAGAAGTCATTGTATTCCAGCCAGTCTATGGAAGTCAGCCCTGATCTTCTTTGCATCCTTTTTCAACCCTGTGCTAAGTAGTCCTAGCTATTTTCAGTAAACAACAGGCCACATGCTTCTTTTGCAGCAAACGTAAAGTGCCTAAAAAGAGATTGAAATTGCTGAGGGCATTATATGAATGTATTATTATTATTATCTAAGCAGATGAGTACAGTGTACTTAGCCTAAGGCAAAAACTCGCCCAGAACATATGTTAGTGTCGTGTTATAGCATTCCACCAGTAAGGACGGTCGGACGGAGGATTGACAGCAGGGGCAGCGAAGATGTTATCATGCATATATCACCAATGTCAAGGGTCTTACGGTTTCGCGATTTGTCAATGATTCTAGATCCCAAAGAGGACATACACTGCAGACTGAATGAGTTTTGCACGTGGTCAGATGTGCAGTATTAGGTGATAATTTGAGGTAGTAGCATACAATCATGAAAGAATATTTGATTTAGTGTGTAACCTGTGTTGTGAGAATGGCTCTGCACATGAGCCGCAAGAGAAGATGAATCAAGTGTGCAAAATTAGGCACTTAAGGGGTCAGTTGAGTCATCGAAATAAATGTTGAAATCATCCGGAGCGAGGAATAGAGATTTCTAGCTTTCAGAATTGCAATAAGATTAGAAAATTATAGTAAGACAGTACCTGAGGGGTCTATAGTCGGCTATGCAGTTGCTAAGGGATCGAGTGTTGGTAGAAGTAGAGTTGGTGCGGTCAATGCTTTACAGCAACAGTGTTTGTGCTAGGTATGTTATGCTTTCATACGCACTGGATATGCTGCATTTTCGTCAAATCACAGTGCGAGGCAGGCGATGTTTTCTGTTTAGTGATCCCATCTGCCATTGAGCAGTGCAGGCTATTCTGCAGCAATAAAAGTAGCAACGACACAAGCAAGAACGAGTTGTGTGCCGACCTAGTTTCCATTGAGCAGCACCTTTTTAGGGCTGCATGCAGATTGCAGCCTTGCCCCAAGTGTGATGTGCCACTGAAGCCTGGGAGAATTATGCAGATCGGTTTTGGTATGCTGATCCACTGTAGGCCAGCTTGTCATCGGTCGCATCGGCAGATCCACAAGGCGAGCAGATGCCGCATTCCAAGCCAGTTCAGTTTGCTGCATTGCTCGGAGAGCAGCGCTTGAAACTACGTCTTAAGCTGAACGAGCAGGTGGCCGGGCCGTTTGTGGCCGTTGAGATTCGTCTCGGCACGGCAGGCATTTTCTCCAGTCCACGTCAGGTGCATGCGATTTCGTTATTGCTTGGTCAGCTGTCGCCACCGTCGGCCGGTAAGTGATTTATCCATTCTATAGGAGATAAGGCTTTTTTTGGTGACAGAAGACCTTGGGGTAGTTTATTGTAGAACATGCTTGGGTAGCTATAGTCTGCGTTTGCCGCGTATGTGCTAGATCTGTCTTTAATACTGTGAAGGGTCCAAGTAACCAGCTGCCTGTCATGATTCTATGTAACACAGTTTTATTTTCGATTGTTTTACAGTATCTCGCTTTTAATCTGGGAAGGTGTCATCACCATAATAATAATTCTAATTCAGTTTTACAGCTCCCTAAGAGAACTAAAAAAATTCGTGACATTTTTGCAGGCTAGAAAACAAAATAAAACAGTTTTCAAGAAAAAGAAAAGAAAAAGAAGCACAGTCTATTAATATGTACATAAGTGTTGCATACATTCCCCTTAGAGCACCATACAAATGTATTATTATTATTATTGATATAACATGCACAATTGCAGAAATCATGATCTTACAAAGTACTATGTTCATGGATAAAGGGAATGCTGTCAGGAGCAAGTTTCAGCATTGTTTTAAATGTCGAAATAACTCTTGACCTTGCTGGCAGCGTGAACTTTTTTCTTGTTCACAAACGATTAAAAGGTCTGGATTCATTCTTGTCTTTAATTGGCAGGTTCTGAAACTTTAAGCACTTGTAGGTTCTTGAATGCCTTGGTTGTGAACGTCATGTACTTAGTGGTCGGCAACGCTCGAAATTGGATGGCCACTAAATTCCCGAAGCTTAACGACAGTAAACTAAACCTAGTTGCTATGGGCAAGCCTGGTGTCTCCCCGAAGGTCTTAGGCTTCACCCTTAAAAAAATTGCGACAGAAGAGCCTCAACGGCTATCAGCACCGCAGCAGCAATACGGGATCACCCACTGCACGATTCGAACCCACGACTTCGGGACCGAGGTCGTTTAAACCAACTGCCTTACCATCACGTGTGCCATCACGGCTCACCCTTAAGACTGGTGCATCTAGCATCGATCCTCCGGTGGTATGCTGTTCCTACACGATCTATCATCGGATGAGCTTATTATCTCCACTTTCAAGTTGTCCCAATGTCAGCCAAGGAACGCTGCCAAAATAAGGGCCTGCGCTGCCAAAATTAGGGCATGCGTAAACAAGAGTAAGACAGCAAATAGTGCAAGCGTTTGTGAAATTGCGTCCAGGTTGTTGCTATTCTTTTTTTTAAGACTCCTGGACTATGCAATAATTGTCTGAAACCGGTGCAAAACTAAGCAGCCTATCTTATGTAATGTAATGTATCTCCATCTGTAACCACAAAGCCATACAGCCTGACTGGGTGTTAGGCAGGAGAGTTTTGTATAGCACACTCACAGCCTAAGCGGCTTTTGGTATGCATTCGGTAGCCAACAGACTTCCATCTCACGCAACAAAGAGAAAGTGGGAAGGATAGCAGAGTCTGGAGAGCAGTTGAGGTAGTGCGTAGCATGGAATTAGCAGCTCAGGACTATTTGAAAGGATGAGCCATAGTCGGCAGCAAATGAGTAGTTGTCGTGGCATAAGAACCGTGGAAGCAAGTTCCACAGTTTAGGACCTGCAGATCTAAAGCTTCATCTGATCTGTCGTCAAAGCTGTAGCTGCCATTCTGCCTGAAATTCAATGAGTCATAATCAAGCACCATATCGACTGCATCATTAATATGTCATTAGCCCTAGGTCGTGTCCCAGCTCCTTTAAAAAAAGCTGCAGTCAGGCCACCTCTTAAGAAAGCGACACTAGACCAAGAGAACTTGAGCAACTACTGCCCAGTCTCCCTTCTACCATTCCTATCAAAGATACTGGAGCGAGTCGTGGCAGACCAGCTGAACTCATGTGTCGAAACTTCCAACCTTGCTAGTAAGTTCCAGTCTGGCTTTAGAGCTAATCACTCCACAGAGTCAGCATGACTTTGGGTGTACAACGACCTACTAACGAATGCAGACATGGGAAGAGTATCTCTGCTTGCTTCGCTCGATCTTTCGGCAGCTTTTGATACTATTGATTACCAAGTCCTTCTTGAGCGCCTCTCATCTCGCCTGGGCGGCACTGGCACTGCTCTGTAATGGTTCAGGTCCTGTCTCAGTGGGAGAGTCCAGAGCATTCCTGTGAATGGACAAAGATCGTCCGATGAACCTCTGAAATTTAGGGTATCTCAGTGAACTGTGCTTGTCCCAGAATTGATGTGAATGGACAACGATCATGCGAGGTACATCTGAAATATGGGTTACCTCAGGGCTCCGTTCTTGGTCCTGTTCTTTTCACGATTTATACTCTCCCTCTTGCCGATGTGATTGCCAAGCACAATCTAGGCTTTCACTTCTATGCGAATGACACTCAATTGTACCTTTGCTTTGATCCCTCTCAGTGCTCGAGCACATCAAATTCTCTTAACTCCCTTGCTGCATGTACTGATGACATCCAAACATGGATAGCAGCAAAGTTTCTTAAATTGAATGATGATAAAAATAACTTGCTAGTTATAGGCAAACCAAATGTGATTCAGAAATTGGAAAGACTACCACTCAAAATTGGTTCTGCCAGTCTATCTCCTGTTGAATCTGCATGAGATCTATTGTGTCACATTCCAAAGTGACCTTTCATTAGACCATAAATCAGCTCCACAATCAAGTCTGCCTACTTTCAGCCACATACAATTGCTAAAATTCGGGCTTGTTTAGATTGGGATACCACATCAAAGTTGGTCCATGCATTTGTGACATCCCGTCTTGACTTGCATTTAAATTATAAAAAATAATGTGTACCCTCTTTTCCAAGATCTGTCCTTTAGTACTTAGTAACAAAGTAGCTGTGACTTTGATGATGGTATCCCACACACATGCCAAGCAGAAGTTTGGCTTATTCAATTGAATGTCAGCTGGTTTAGCCCAGCGGTTAAGGTGCTCGCCCCGACCAAGATCTGGCTGAGGTCGTGGGCTCGAGCCCCGAGGCAGATGTGAAGCGTCTGATTAGAGATTAAGTTCTCTTAGGGCGCTTTAAAAATGAATTACACTTTAAAAATAATTTAATAATAAAACCATACCACAGCCAGTTGTATCGCGGAATATGCTAGACTCTGTGCTGTGGGTATACCCACAAAACTTCTTATCGGAAGTGCTGGGACATGTCCAAGGTGAAGGCCTGCTAGCTGGAGGTCACATGGGCGCTTTCATGGAGACTGCTGTTACTTCACGATTGAACTCATGCAAGTTCTGCATAGCTCTACTGGTTGCCTAATCTGTTTGTTTTGCCTTATCTGCTTGGTTTTCCTTATCTGTTCGGGTTCCTCGTGCTCGGGCGAATATATTCAATCGATCCCAAGATAATTCACGTTTGATGCTTAAACAGCAAGATTGAAGACCCATTGAACGAGTCACTTGAAGTCTTGGAAGTTGGATCGTGGTCTATATTATCAACTGCTGTGCTATAGAAAATGCTATCTGAGAGTGAAGGGAGAGAGATTGTGATTTAGCACTCAGAAGAAAAGTTACAGTCGTTAATGCACAACGTCTACTGTAAGCTCCTATATGAGGCCTCGAGCACTGCAAGTACTTCAGTGGCTTGCTTCTTTACGACTTCGATCCGTGCTACCTGCTGGGGTGCTACCTGCTGGGCTGCTACCTGCTGGGCTGCTACCTGCTGGGGTGCTACCAAACGCTTTAATGGTACTGAGGCTGCTAACGCTGTAAATGGATTCAGGCTTCTTCTTTTTTTACCTTGGTTTTATTGAATTTCAAGCAGCCTTTTCAAGGATAAGATCTTTTTGGCTAACCATCTTTTCCAAGCGGTTTCATCATTTAACCTGCACGCAAGAGTTATACATCCGGAAGCATTACAAGTTCTGCTAGTTTCCCGAGGTTTCTGCATAGGTCGTGTAGCTCTAGCCTTCTGTAACCCGCTTACTTTTTGCTGGACGAAGCAAACATACCCCCATATTAGCCTTAGAAAATTGCGCAAAGTGTCCCGTTTGTCTTAGGAAGTTTTATTCGAAGAAGGTGTACCTTAAGTTTAAGGTAATAAAAAACATTTATGTATCATCAGGTTCACACTCCGTTAGGAAGCTCAATCGTTCCACGTTGTGTTCCTTAACTCAGGACATGCAACTCGGCCTATGCAGCAGTAGAAATAGTCAAAATAATTATAATAATACTACTACTAATAGAAAGAGCCTTTACGGCTATCATCACCACCGTTTGCAGCGGCAATAAAGGATCGCCCATCGCAGGATTCGAACCCACGACATCGGGACCGTGGTCGTGGAAAGCAACCACTGCATGTAGTGTGCAATCACGTCTCACCAATAATACATCTATAATGCACCCTCAGAGAACATGATCTTTTTCTAGGTACTGTAATATGCTGTATAAGAAAAAGGATCGAATGGTTAGTGGTAGCATGCTCAACAAGCATAACATTGTTAGAGGTGACGTGCACTGGTTCAATATGTAAATATGTTTAATTGTAGCAAGCACAGTCAGCACACATAAGCACCCAAAATACGAGTCACATGAACCCGCTAACTGCCGGGATAAATACATGCGTTTTAGCTTCTTTCGAAATGTCGTCAAGTCAGGGGAAGTCGTGGTGTCAGACGAGAGTGAGTTCCAGGCCTTGTAAGTGTATGAGCTAAAGGCACGGTCTCCAAAGGATTTGAGGTTCGTACGAGGTGTAGCTAAACGGTTTAATTCAGAAAAGCAGGCGGTACTATGCCTACTCTGGTGGGAGAGTACATCTGATAGCTAGACTATGGTATGGTCGTATTTTAACAGTGTGTGCCAGCACGAGAGACTGCACACACCTGGCAGGAGTAAAAAACAACAGGAAGTGGTGAAGCCAAATTTCACGATCCATCTTGTTTCTGATTTGGTCCAGTCTTCCGTCAGTCTTTGGTGAATATGCCACGAAGACTGGGGTGGGGCAGTTTAAGACTTATGAAAAACTTTACAAAGTCTTAGAAGTTGAGCATGGTTCTACTACCTCACCAAAACTAAGGCAAGACCAAACAATCGTCCAATCATAGGTACCGTCAAGGGCACGCCTTCATTGCATTATGACGGACGACATGACCGTCAAAGTATCAATGCGTTCCACGAGAGTCCCTATTTAGTAGGAGCTCTTCGTATAGGAATCAGGTCACGAGACAGCAAGTGATAAAGGCAATCACGGAAGGGTTTGAGTTTAAACGCTCGGATTCAGGGAAGTGTGATTCGGTCGGTATGTCGTTTTCTCGATAGCTCACCAGTAGCTCACCACTTTGGCAGTAGGTCGGAGAATTGATTGATTGATGAATAATTTTTAATATAATAGAAGCTATTTCGCACTAACGTAGCGCACGCCGATGGGGCCAGGTACTAGAGAGCCCACCTCCTCCACCCGCAATGTAAACTAGTGCATGACACAGTGTTAGTAGATAGTACTTTTAAGTAAATAGTATTAGATTTAAATTAATACAAGTTCCAGACACATGCTGCAAATGCTTCGGATTTGAGCATGACTCTCAATCCCAGAGGTTTGACAACGTGTCTCCTTTGCTAAAAGAGCTAGCATGGATGCAGGTTGATAAACGGATACAGAGCACACTTCTCACGCTGACCCACAAGGCCCGCCACGGCTTTGCTCCTCCATACCTAGCTTAACTGCTGCATCAGTTTCAGCCTCTTCGTGGCCTCAGGTTCTGTATGGACAATAAATCAGCTGTTCCATTTCTACGCTTAAAGAACTTTGGCGACAAAAGCTTTTGCTCTTCAAGTCCTTGACTGTGGAACTTCCTCCCACAATTCCTAAGCAACTGACAACTAATCTTCTGTTGCCGACTATAGCCGTACTTTCCAGCCGTTCTGAGCTGCTACTTCCATGCTACTCACTACCTCAACGGCTCTCCTGACTCAGCTATGCTTCTCACTTTTGCTTTGTCGCATGTGATGAAGTCTGTTGGCAACCGAAGGCCACTTAGGCTGTGAATACGCTATGGAAAATTCTCTTGCGTAACAACCACTTAAGTCTTCGTGGCTTTATGGAGTTACTGACGGAGATGCATGCATATGTATATGCATATATGCATATGTTGTAGTCGTGAATCAGAAACTAAGCATGGCATGGGTGCTGCCATATTGAATTTCAACTGCAATCCACTGCTGTCGCTTTGTTTCTAGATTTCTCTTAAGATAGTGAATTCCCGATGCTTCTATCTATAGAAACACTAGTCAGTAATCAAAGTTTAAGTCCGTGATTCTCTTGCTTGTATGCATTTTTTTTAACAAATCGCATCTTGTTTTTGGGACTTCAGCTCTTTGACCATGGAATTCGATCGACAATCCTTCTGAAAAGCAGGAGGCTACTGAATGAAGTCGAGTCATCAGTTGCAGACAGGGGTTATGTTACAATGCAGATTTTTCCGATTAGCAGTGTACACATTTTTAGAGACTGCTTGCAGTTTCAATGCACACAGCCCATAGATCTCTAGCAACTGGCTTTGCAGCATCTAATGACACATTAAAACTAATCTAAAGACCTGCGTGTTCATGACAGGGTATGTTAAGTCTATGTGAGCTATCTTTTATATGTTTAATTGAGCTGCAATTTGCATGATATATTCGTAAATCAGCTGATTTCCTTCTTAGTCAGTCTATATGAAGTGCACAGAAAGATATTTAGTTTCTTAGGAAGGTAAACATGCTTGATTGTTAATATCTCATATTTTTTGTTGTATAACGGTTACCGCCTATGATATTGTTAACAGTGAAACTAGCGTGTGACTCGCAGACAGACAAGCTGTTGGAAAATGTGGGTGGCTCATGCTAGGCAATTGTGTGTACTCTCGTTGGCTGGCTTTGAGCTTACCCGAGTTTTGACTCTATATGGTTTGGCTCACTCACATTGGCGGGATTGGCATGTAGAATGTAATGACTTTTAGCCTGGCTGTTTCCATTGTATGATGTAGCTGCAGGTGTAAGCAATTCGTTGGTGTATGCCGTCTGTACAAGGATATGACGAGGTTCAGCCGTGCAGGGTGTGAACATTGCTAAATGCGATGTAATACATTGATTCCGCCCACCTGTGGTCGAGCCTTTCTGGTGCCGCATAATAAAAAGACCCGACCATGTCAAGGTGCCGCACACCCCATATAGTTAGTCTCTTATGGTATCAAGATCATCCACTTGGCTGATGCAACACACAGCCATGCCTATTGGATGGCCGTGTTTTGTCGAACGTGTGTGTTGGACAGGGCAGGGCAGTGGTCGCATAGGATACAAGATGATGCAAAAGCAGCTCATTGAAGCGCTTTGGAGCTTAGGCACGACCGTGGTGTGAAAGGACAATTCAGATTCGCTTGCTAGCAGGTGCATTATGCATGTTCGTCGCGCGGTTGCGTACACTTTGTCATGCGCATGTCGTTCTTGTGCTATCTTTATGCGATGCGCAGCAGCAACCGAAGGTTCACCCGACTCTGAGGAGTGGACCGAAGCCCAGCCCAGCTTGCCTCACCGTCTGCATACCTACCCAGATTCGCACGGCACCAGTGGTGGCACTGTAGATGCTCATATGCTTCACTCGATCAACATCCAGGATGACAGTTGGAGTTATGGGCTGCACCACCAACCACACATATTGCACCTGGGTAGGGACAGTTGGCTGGCTGTATGTTTGTGATTGTGTGGGTGTATGACCCTTCCAATTGGCATGCAAATTTCGTTTTTGCTGAATGCCTCCCAGTAATTCTTTATCTGTGTAAGTCCCATGATAGGAACTATAAGACAGACCAAGCTGGGCAAATATAATTACCCGTGGTTAACTTTTATATCTGTCGAGGATGGTTGTCTAATGCAATTAATCAGAGCATTGCTTTCACGCTAACATGCCCAAGGCTGTGAAACTCTCGAATAGGGGGGGACCAAAGTTATAGAATCAGGTTTTGAGTTAGCTTTACTCATATCGTGCAGGCATCTCGTGATTTTTTTGCTCATTTTCTTAGTCATAGAAACTTTGGGTACCCCTCTCCCCCCCCCCCCGTTAATGCGCTACCATCTGAATCGTTATTCTACATCGGATTCAGCCAAGTCAGCAAAACATTTCCCCTGAATGTCTTTAGTATTCTAGCCAACTGGTGCTTGCCTGCTGCTTTACCAACTCGGTGGTATCATTTACAAATATAGAGAGGGTGGCTTAATGGCCGATGCACTTCTTGCAAAAATGTGACTATAATATAAGGTTCAGGAAAAAATTTGTGTGCCATGTTAAAATAATGATTTATTAACGTATTACTCATTAGTAACTTAATAATAATTTATTAAAACAATTATTTTGATACGGTACATGCACGTTTTTCTCAGCCTTTAATAATAATAGTCTGTGTATCTCCCTGCAAAAACTAAAATACTATATAAGGGATTGACAATTCACTGCAGGAGAATCCATAACGAAAGTCAGATTACTCACATGGTATTGTGTCAGTGTGACAAGTGTGCAAGAGCAAATGAGTATCATGCTTAAAAAGAAGATAAAAGAATTCATTTGTATTACACCATAAGAAAAAAAATATCTTGATCCAGGCACTTTGCATATTCCGAAGGGCTTGAACCCAAGACTTGCGTTGCTACAAGTGAGCACCTCACCCCTAGACCAGTGGGCTAACACAATCAAGAAGCCACTCATGGCCACACTTGCTTAGTTACATCACTAGCTAGTAACATTCACTAACTCGTGCACAGGCGAGCACGAAAAGCACACTGGACAGGCAGACTACTTCATTGAGAGGAAGAGAAAGCTGACCGGACTCGTCTTTGGCTAAGACTCAAAGGATTCAAGGTCATTGCAGGTAGCAGCCGTAGCTAGAAGTGAGGTCTAGACTTTCATTACATAACAACTGAACGCTTGATTACCTAACTATTTCAGTTTAGTTTTGAAGGACGATGAGACGACTAGATGCTGAGGAGTGAGAGTTCGAGAGCACACTAGAAGAACAAATAGGTTGGATAGGTAGGCTGCTGTAAGCGAGTGAAGTGACCTTTAATGACCCTTAAATGACCCTTGATGACCCTTGATGGTAGATAGGTAGCAGCTGCTGTAAGCGAGTGAAGGGACCTTTAAGCAAAAGAGAGGATCCACAGAGCCAGCCGTGGTTCGATGTGGCAGCTATACCGCTGACGACAGATAAGATGAGCTGCTGAGTTTTTTTGCTGGTTGCAGTCGATTAAGAGCTTGATGTTGGTAATGTTCTTTAGGCGAAGGTAAGCTAATTTTGCACTGGAATCCATCCAGTTGTGGCTCATCTACGGACACGGTGCATTTTTTCATCAGTTACAGTCGATTAAGGACCTGATGTTGTTGGTAATGGTCCTTAAGTGGAGGTAGGCCAGCTTGACAAGAGAGCCCATCCAAATGTGCTTATCTAAGGATTCGACGTTTTGGAACAGAGTGCTCACGATTACAGGCAGTGATCACGGTGTAATGCTAGAACAGAGGTTGGCACACTCTGACCTTTCGGCCAGGTCCGGCCTAGCTAGTGCTCCAGTATGGCCTAGCGGCTCCCTAGTTATTTATTGATGGATCCGTAGCCGAACTGAGTTTTTGCGGTTTTCTTCCCCTTCACTATTGAGTTACTTGACTTACAAGTATCCCAACTAACAAGTTTTCGAGGCTCTCTCTCCGCCGCTTTTTGCTGTGAGTTGAGAGGTAATTATTAGTGTGCTTTATTTTGCTTCTCGAGTTTCACAGTATGGTTTTAGAACTGTGACTTTGCTTTGAGCGCGGCTAGTGGCTGCAGCCCTTAGCCGTCATGGATTTCCGCCAGAAAGTGTTAACGATTGCAAATGGGTGTGCCAGCGAGGCAAGTAAGAGGGTAGAGAGAGGAACATCATGTGGTTACTAAGACTCGTAAGGGAAGGGCAGCCGAAGACCTTCCGACTGCCAGGGCGTGACGTCAAGCGAGGGTCTGGTGGTTCCCTCCACGACCGACTTGAGCAAGCCTTCGTGGTTGAGACCGACTACTTCAGGAACCACTGCAGTAAGTACTTTACTTAGACCAGAGGTCGGCAAACTCCGGCCTTTAGGCCAGGCACGGCCGAGCTAGTACTCTAGTCTGGCCTATTGCCCCCCTTAGTTATTGTTGGATCCAGCTTAATTGAAGAGTTGCTGCTTGTGATGCCAGGTGTTTGTATGAAACAGTAGCACCTGACCGGAGAGGGATGGTAAATGTCTACCCCATGTACCATGTACCCCATATATATATATATACATATGGGGTACACACACATATATATATATATATATATATATATATATATATGAATGGGGATGGTCGAATGCACAAACAGTCGCAACAGATCGACACGGCAATTATATATATATATATATATATATATATATATATATATTATATATATATATATATATATATATATATATATATATATATATATATATATATATATATATATATATATATATATATATATATATATATATATATATATATATATATATATATATATAATTGCCGTGTCGATCTGTTGCGACTGTTTGTGCATTCGACCATCCCCATTCGACCTCATCGACTTATACTTCTGGCCTAGTGCGTTTTCTTGACCTTCTGAAATGCCTAGTAGTCCGAGAAATTTGCCGACCCCTGTGCTAGAAGAAGCAATCTTGAAGGGATAGTCTCGCATATTGAACGGCGACTCTAGCCTTGCCCATACATGTTAGGTTGGCTTTATTTTATGATCATTAAGCTTCGATGTGTTTGTGGCCATCCAAGCCTGCGAATGTCATCGATGAAGGCTTTAAGTGACTTCAGTGAGTCGGTGAGTCATGTATTCCTAGCAAGGTTTACAATAATGTAAGGATACGAAGAGCTGAGTGTTACTGATTTAAGAATGAAAGCCACAATTTTGTTTGGCAATGAAATCGGCCAGTTGGAGAGTATAGTTTTTGAACAAAGGAACTGCAAGACCAAAGCCTGAGCGACCTTGGACTTCTAGGTATTCCCAGATGACCGATGGTCATTGACATATACGCTCTGACATCTTTCGATGAAGGATCTGACCCAGTTCAGCACTACGCCAGTAATATCTAGTAGTGTAGATAGGTGCTCCAGACGGATTCGGTGGTCAGTAGTGTCACATGCTGCTAAGCAATTCAAAATTACCAGCAGTGAGGTTCTACCCTGATCAGCATGGTTCAAAAGCTCATTAAACCAACCCAAAGTAAGGCAGTTTCTATGTATTGATTAGCCTTTAATACTGATCGAAGCTTGCTAACAAGATCTTCTAGGTAGGATTTAGATTTTTGTCTTGGAAGGCCATCGAAGGCTCTGCTGGGAAACGAGATCTTTACTCTCATAGCTCAGCAGCTAATGCGCAAAGCAAGCTAGATTAAATTGCATACTACAGCTCAGTAAATTGTCGCACTTATGCTCGTTTCCCCTTTGTTCTCTGCATGCATGCCTCAACGCAGAGCTGCCATTGTCATGCTCTAGATCGTGCTACCACAGACAGCCACATGTTCCTCTCGGCCAGAATGGACAACGTGGATCTGGAGTCGTCGGCCTCTGCTTGGGGCAGCCAGAGCAGCAGCAGCAGCAGCCAGAGCAACACAGCTGCAGTGGGATACGGCCATCATCGTACGTATCTGGCCTCTCCTGCCAACATGAAGCGGCTATTACCAGCCAGTTTGCCCTGTAGCAGCGCACAGTGACTTCGAGCTGCTGCTACTGCAGCAGCTCCTGACAGGGTTACAAGGAGTTGATGCATATCAACAACCTTTAATAGCATTGTACACATCCACTGCATGTAATGGTAGCTCTGTGGCTCAATCGCTTTGAGTGAGTGTGGCTTGTCACAAGTTTGTCTGGATTGTTGGATGTCGTCATTCAGTGCCGGAATCAATCTTCCTTCGTGCCTTTTTGATAGAGAGGGAGAGGGAGAGACAGAGACAGACGAAACACACACACACAGAGAGAGAGAGAGAGAGAGAGAGAGAGAGAGAGAGAGAGAGAGAGAGAGAGAGAGAGAGAGACACACACACACACACACACACACACACACACACACACACACACACACACACACACACAGAGGCAGAGAGAAAGAAAGACAGGCACAGAGAGAGGGAGAGAGAGAGAGACATAGAGAGAGAGACAGAGAGAGAGAGAGAGAGAGAGAGAGAGAGAGAGAGAGAGAGGGAGAGACAGAAAGAGACACAGTGAGAGAGAGGCAGAGAGAGAGAGAGACACACACAGACAGATAGAGAGGCAGAGAGGAAGAAAGACAGGCACAGAGAGTGGGAGAGACAGACAGAGAGAGAGACAGACAGACACAGAGAGAGAGAGAGAGAGAGAGAGAGAGAGAGAGAGAGAGAGAGAGAGAGAGAGAGAGAGAGAGCGAGAGAGAGAGAGAGAGTGAGTGAGAGACAGACCGAGACACAGTGAGAGGTGAGAGGCAGAGGGAGAGACAGACAGACAGAGACACAGTGAGAGAGAGAGCCAGACAGACTGAGACAGTGAGAGAGAGAGAGAGAGAGAGAGAGAGAGAGAGAGAGAGAGAGAGAGAGAGAGAGAGAGAGAGAGAGAGGGAGAGACAGAAAGAGACGCAGTGAGAGAGAGAGAGAGAGAGAGAGAGAGAGAGAGAGAGAGAGAGAGAGACATGGGTGAAGTAGTTATTGGAAGCTTTTGGCACTTGCAATGCGCTCTCCTATTGGTGCGGTTAGGTGCTTTAGCTGCTGCCCCTCATTCTCTGCCTACGAGTTACATCTGAGCTATTTTTATTGAGGTACTCAGGGTTTGTCCGAGTGGGGTGTTAGCATATTTGGTGTTCAGAAAGAGATTAGTTTCTATTAGGTTGCTATACAAAAATGTTAGTATTATTGTTATTATTGAATTTGTGTCAGCACAAGGAGGCCGCGGCTGGTCCTGCTGTCAATATTAGTGTCATTTTCCAAAGCAAATTTCCACTAGACAACAAAATAAGTCAAGTCAAGCCTCAGTCAAGTCCGTTTACTTTCAGCTGCAAAACACAGCAAAAATTAGTGCCTGCTTACACAGGAATGCTACATCCAAAGTGGTCCACATCCTCGTCTTAACTTCTCTTACTCATTACTTGCAGGTTTTCTGGCCCGTGCAATAAGGCACATTCTGTTGATGGTGCAAGACTGCAACTAGGCTTGTCTGTCGTGATTGTCACAATTGCCACAATAGACTGCCTCTCACGCACATCAAGTAACATATTGACTTCAAGAATGTCCCACTCTCTTTAAGGCTCCTTCATTCTCTTTCTTCAGCCTACCTATATAACTACTATTATAATATACCTATTCTATATTATATATAAAACCAACCTTAAATCTTTTGAAGACCGTATCGTTAATTCCTATACATCCAAAGCTCAGAGCTCACTTGCAACTGTCGTTCCGACATCCCCGGATGACGAAATACGCACCTTTTTGAGACTGTGTTTGCTGCATTCGTGTTAATTGCCCTTTGCACACTGCTTATGCACACTGCCACTGTGTTTGCTAAGATTACCAATTGACATGCTGCCCTTCCAGCATATCGTAAGAACCTAGACGAGATTTAGTTTTCTTGGGCCACATGTTTTATCATGATTGTTATCAACTGTAAACAGAGGCCACGAACTTTGCTGTCTCGTGATTCACAATCTGGAGTACTCAGGTTACTTGGTCGTATCAGCCTAATACAATTGGCTACCTTGAGCAAACCCTGCCTGTATTGAGAGAACACGAAACGGGAGCACCAGTAAAGAGCAGCAGCCCAATAGCAAAGCAAAAGCGACAGAGACTAACGTTTGTGCACGGTCACCGATAATTCATAATGGGAGCGTGGCTATTCTTGTCTTGAGTAGGGGAGTTTCTTTGTTTAAAGAAAAGCCGCTGTATTGCTTGGTGCTAGGTATTTGGTTATTTCTTAATAAATTGTTTTTGCTTCTCGCTTATCTGACTGCTTTCCATTTGCTGCTTGTTTGTTAGCGCTGCGTCATTCGCATGATATTACACGACTGGTCTCTCGCGATGGACAAACACTCGCGCTGACAGCACGTTTGTTTGCGTCAAACGCTCCAGCTCATGGTGGTGGCGAGCACGCAGCGCCATCGTCGTCATCTGCGGTGCGGCTGACAGTCACTGCTGAATTGGCCTTCATTCTGGCTGTGCTCGTTCATGACAACCTGATGCAGTCGTGCGACGGCCTTGCCGATTTGGCGGGCAGCGAGAGTAATGCCGAGCTGGAGTTGGCGTCTCAACGCTTCTTCAGCGGGTTCGCTGGACAGCGCACCAAAGGAGTAGCCGATCTGAAGGTCATTCGTGCCGAGACCATCGACTACTGCCAGGGTGACCACCTCAAGTATGTGCCGCCTCGCACTTCATTAGCAGCAAAAAAGAATGGAACTGGTTGTGCGACGATGCTGGTGCATGATTCTTTGCAACGACATCTACTCTCCAACTGCCGACTATGGCACATCTTTTTCAGCAGTCCTGAACTGCTACTTCTATGCTACTCACTACCTCAACTGCTCTCCTAACTCTGCTATGCTTCCCACTTTCTCTTTGTTGCGTGAGACAAAGTCTGTTGGCTACCGAATGCGTACCGAAAGCCGCTTAGGCTGTGAGTGCGCTATACAAAACTCTCCTGCGTAACACCCACATGGTCTTTATGACTTTGTGGAGTTACTGACGGAGATACATTACATTACATTACTTATGAAGTGCAGCTATGCTCGTTCTAAAAGCAGATCAGTGGCAGTTGCACTGCTCCGAAGAAGTTTTTATTGATAGTACCAACTGCAGAAGGAGTCTTAGGAAGCTTCATCTCGCTTTTAGAAGACCGAATTAAGTCCCGAGAATCACGTAGTGCTCTTAAAGTGGTCTTATGACTACTCGTTGCTGTTTCAGCTAATTGCAGTAATTTTAGCATACTTTTTTAAATAATTTTTAGCATTATTTTAGCATAAAGCATAATAATTAGCATAATAATAATAATTTAGAGTCAGGTCATCAAAGTGGTGCTCGACGTTTTCACTTATATCTACTCTCTATTGGCGCAGCCAGTTTGCTTAAACACCTGAGGAACGGTCCCACATTGCCTATTTTCATTCATGTAGTACAGCAAGATTTGTCTTGAGCACTTTGTGGCGATCAAGTAATACTCTTCATAATGTATGTTTTGCCAAGCAATTTCTGCTTTGATGGCTGTTCTTGTGAATATTTTAATGCTTATCTGAGTTATAGGACGTTTTATAAACGGTTTCTATAGTTCTATGTTTGTGGTTATTAGGAATAATTCATGGCAAGTTGACCTTTGAAATCATAAGTGAATTGAAAAAATGGCATTGCCTGTTAGCATGTCGTACGCTCATTCAGGCTGATTGCCAAGTCCTTCAAACTGGAAGTGAAGCAGCAGCAGCACTACTCATCGACAGCAGGTGGAGCAAGTTTGGCCTCCAGCAACATCTCTGCAACAATTGGTAATTGCGAGATCACTGAATGGGTAGACAGCCGGCCACGAGTCAAAGGCTATGAAGCCCGGCCAAGCCACAGTGAGGTAATTTTAGTTGTCCCTGCTCATCAATGCTCTTTATCACATCCGTTGTTGCTCTTAATCGCTGTGGATTTAAAAGTGCAGTGACATCCACACACATGCACTCTCTACGTGTATTCGTGAGTGCTGATCTCCCCATCTTTGTGATGCCTTATCTTGTCGAAATGAATGTGTTATGCTGCGATTTGGAGTTTTTTTTTTTTACTGAATCACGATACATTCTTCTGTACATCACCAAGAAAGAAAAAGTGCCCCAACAAAGAGTCTTGGGATGCAATAGAAGCCAGAGAATGGGTTGCCCTAGCTTGCCAAGGGAGCATTCACTTTGGATACTTGAAACGCTTGTATAGCATGTTGGATTGAGGGGTCCTTGGCATGATTTCACCTGTTAAGTTAACACTTGCAGCTTGTATTTGTATTTATATTTATATTATATTTATATTGTATTGCTGGCCTACCGGCATGTGCAATCTGGCGCTTACAGCTGGAGCGAAACTCTGCAGCTAAGCTTATCTGTCGTGAGCGTCGCAGTTGCCACATCATACCACTGCTCGGCGACCTGCACTGGCTACCAGTCAAGCAGCGGGTCGACTTTAAGATTTTGTCGCTCACTTTTAGGTCCCTCCAATCCTTGGCTCCAGCCTACCTATCAGATCTACTCCCCACCAGGCCTAGCGTCGCACCTCTCGCTTTTCGGAAACTAACTGTTTACCCATACCTCGTACAAACCTCAAATCCTATTGGAGACCATGCATTTAGTTCGTGTGCTTCCAAAGCCTGAACTCACTCCCGACTTGCGTCACATCATCCCCTGACTTTAGCACATTTAAAAAGAAACTGAAAATGGACCTATTTATGACAGCATTTAGTGGGTCTCTGTGATTGTGCTTATGCATGCTGACACTGCATACTGTCACTAACCACACTTGCATGCTTACCCTGTGTACGTCACCCCTAACCATGTTATTCATATTGTTTATCAAGCATGATAGCACTCACCATTTGATCGTGTTTTCTTTGTATCAAATGTAAAGCGCCTAGAAAGAGATTGAGTTATCCGAGGGCACTTTATCAAGTGCATTATTATTATTTTTATTATTATTATTGTTATTATTATTATTTTTATCCTGATGAACGGTATGTGCTCAGCTGACAGAGGTTTACTTAGTTGCCTAAAGTACTGCATACCTTTATTTCGGTTTGGAAGAGGCACATAGAAGATGAGGTGTCATCTTCAGTGTTATTCTTCTTGTAAGAGGAATATAAAAGCTGCCCTTTATAGCCCAGGGGTAAGGTGCTTGCCGTCAAATGACCAACGACTGTGGCTCGAGCCCTGCGGCACACTAGAGGCCCTTGGGTAATGATTAAGTTTTCTTAGGATGCTATGCAAATGAATTATTTTAATGTGCACCTATATCTGCCCATAAATACTGGTTTGACCGGCAAGCATGGTTTTGTGGATGTCACGTTTTATGGATGTTATTCGTGCATATGCATGCAATTTTTATATTAAGGATACTAAAGAGCCGTGTGAAATGAACTACCTCACATTTCTCCAAATTAATTTATTTTTGTAGCTCCTGACGTTTATACCTCGAGACGCTGCCTTTACGAATGCTGGAACCATGGCTCAAAGCATATATGAGACGTCATCCGGAAGCTCGGGCTGCATCAAGATCAGCATGACGTCGAGCACGCAGCAGTCCAGTCGGGTGCGGGCATGAGCTGGCGCGTCTTGTGTGTGCTCGTGGCTCTGCGCTCAGAGCAGCAGCACTTTCTCTTGTGTCAGTCACTGCAAACCTTCGTCTGACTGTACAAGGGCAAAGGCTAGCGTGATGGATGGAGGCAGGCGTTCTGGCTATTGTTCAGTACTGCTTACCATAGCTCTAGCTCGAGCGTTGCAATGTGAAGTTGCACACACACACACACACACACACACACACACACACACACACACACACACACACACACACACACACACACACACACACACACACACACACACACACACACACACACACACACACACACACACACACACTCACACACACACACACACACACACACACACACACACACGTTTCAAATGAACCATCTTGCCGTGCAGGGTGCAAAGCATTGCAAAGCCCTGTGGTACAAGGCAACTATGCAAAATACTCTTGCAAATCGGCAATGCAAAATACTCTTAGGACTATTTCGCCCTTGCCTATCTTGGAGTTGTGCTGGCATGATTGAAACTCTACCTATTGAAGCATTATGAAATTCGCTGATCGCAATCCATCTGCCTGCAGCATGCCTGAATCCGAATGCCTGCTATACTACAGAAACGGCGGCACCGACGGCAGCGAAGGTTCAAGGTGGATGCTATGCAAACTGTCATAAACATTCAGCTGCTGAGGTCATTTCACATTGAGGTCGATGTCAGCCTATTTGACCGTCTCTACAACCTGAGGACACCTCCTCCTGCCTTTAGTAGAGGTTCGTCACAGAAGCCGCATGAGGTGAGGTGACTGAAATCATGCCAGCTAGACTTGAGAGTAATACTTTTACCGGGCATCGGTAAACTTGTTGCATGATGCTCATGGAAGCTAGTGGCTAATCATCCTACCGTCGGTTATTATAATTGAACATTTTCAAGAGCATACCAGTTCCACGCTGCCATGACGCACTAAGCCACAAAGACTAAGTGGATATAACTTGGTAGAATTTTGTGTAGCACACTCAAAGCCTCTCGGTACGTATTAGGTAGCCTAACAGACTTTCTCTCTCACAGAACAAAGATAAATTGAGAAGCGTGGCTGAGGCAGGAGTGCAGTCGAGGAAGAGAGTAGCATGGAGTTAGCAACTCAGGACGGCCTGAAAGAATGTGTCACAGTCGGCAGCACGAGAATAGACGCCTTTGCATAGGATTTGTGGAAGTGAGTTTCACAGTCTAGGACCTGCAGATCAAAAGCTTCTTTCCCCAACGGTCTATAAGTGAAGGAATAAAGAGCTAATCTTTTGTCCATAGAGGAGCTGAGGGCACAAAGAGGCCGAAACTGGCACAGTAGTTCAACTTTAAAAAAGGTGAGCTGATTTAACAGCCTCATTTTTATAGCGGCACAAGAGCCTCCATGGCTATCACCACCGCTTGCATTGTGCATACCTCGTACAAACCTCAGATCCTTTGGGGAGACCGTGCATTTAGTTCGTATGCTCCGAAGGCCTGGAACTCTCTCCCGACTTTCGTCAGAACATCCCCTGACCTGACCACATTTTCAAAAAACTTGAAAAACTTACCAATTTAGGACAGCATTTAGTGGGTCCCTGTGATTCGTCCTTCATGTGCCTATGCATGCTGACACTGTGCATGCTGCCACTAACCGCATTTGCATGCTGACCCTGTGCATGTCACCCTTAACCATGTTATTCATTTTGCTTGTTTATCAAGAAGGATATTACTCACCATTCAATTGCATTTCCCTTTGCAGCAAATGTAAAGCGCCTAGAGAGAGATTGAGTTCTCTGAGGGCGCTTTATCAAGTGCATTATTATTATTATTATTATTATCATTATTATTATTGGTCAATAAAGGATCGACCACTGCAGGACTAGAACCCACTACTCGGATCGTCGAAGAGCTAGCATTGACCTGGCCCCTTGGGTCAGACCCACGCTATTGCAGGCGAGCCTGGTAGGTCAGTGTAAGAAATTTTGCTCTGTAGCCATCGGGGAGCCAGTGCAGCTCTTCAAAAAAGGAGACACATTTGGCTGGAGCTCGGGATTTGTGAGCTAGCCTTTCAGCTATATTTAACTCCAGCTTAAGAGGCTTAATGGCTTTTTTCGGTAGCTAAGTAAAAAAGGAATTGCAGTAGTCCAGCCCAGACAGAACCAGGGAGCTAGTATAATTTTTAGCAAGTGTGCATGTGGTAAGACAGCCCCTAATCTCAATCGTGGGTCGTAATTGATGGCTAGCTGTCGATAAAGTCTTCAGAATGAAACTTTCAATATTTAAACAGTTATCAAATAGGACACCTCATTTCTGAAGTTGTTGAAGAGGACACCCAAATTCCTACTGTCTGTCTGCTGCAAGGCGAATGAGTGAACGTATCACTAAACTTTTCGAAGCCGCAAGGGTCGGTTTGTCGTGTTTTAGAGCTCCTGTCGCAAACTTCTAGCATGAAGTGGTAGGTATGCAGTGTGTGTGTGTGTGTGTGTGCGCGTGCGCGCGCGAGTGCGCGTGTGAGTGAGTATGTGTGAGTGTGTGCGTGCGCAAGTGCGCGTGCGCGCGCGATGCTCTCGGCTCTTCGACTGCAGCTGGTATGCTAGTTGCATCTCAGCACCCAATATGCAGTTAGGAAACAGTTGCATTATTTCAGTATGCTGGGATATGTATGTATGCAGTATGCTCGATCATGTGGAAATTTAAATCTAGAAGCCTTAGCTCAGGAGGTAAGGTGCTTGCTCTTTACGACCGAGGTCGTGGGTTCGAGTCCTGCACTTGAACGATCCTTTATTGCCAACTGCAAGTGGTGGTGATAGCCGATAGGGCTCTTCTGCCGTATGCAAGTGGCGTTGTTTTATCAGCTATGCTTAAGACCAGTGTTAAGTACCTTATGTTTGCCTGACTCGACAGCTCAATCGGTAGAGCACAGAGCCAGCAACCTATAGATCGCGGAGCTGTTTCCAGGTCGAGGCCACGATAGCGGCCCTCGATCGTGCTGGATTCCGGGATAAAAAATGTTACTATCCTCTAAAATTAGGAAATGGCGAGAAGCCAAGAAATTGTTGAGTACTCTTGGATTGGCAGTCCCTGGCCGAAGCAGAGGAAAAGCCAGATCTATTGCGCAAGAATTACATAGGTGCCAGTTCCACTATCTGGGTGCCACGTGTCAAATTCTCAGTGCTGCTTCAGTGCAGCTTCAGTGCTGCTTCAGTGCTGCTTCAGTGTTGCTTCAGTGCTACCTCAGTGTTGCAACCTCTAGTTGCATTACCTCAACTCAAGATTTTGTTCGTCTAGAATTTATCTAGTGACGTCTACCCACATTCTGGAAGAGCTACTCCAAAGCGACCTGTCGTTGGACTGGCACATACTCAAGTTGGCCGACTTTTATTTAAGAAACATCGCCGAAATCAGGGTCTTGTTAGACAAGAGTACATCTAATGAAATCGCATCGTGATTAGTGCAATTCCCTTTATTTAGGATTACGGCCTGTGCCCTTCATCGTCAAAAACAGGTCCACAACTCAGCAGCTTGTCTGGTTTGTCGTCATCGGCATAGCTGCCACATCGTGTCTTGTCTGTCTGAGCTTCACTGCTCTCTATGAATCATTGAATCGACTCTAACTTGATTACCTGTCTGCCTTACAGGTCGCTTCGCTTCCTTGCACTAGTCACCTATCCGACCTCCTTGCCCTTGCCATGACCTCTCACACCATCTGCTTCTTGGCTTCAAGTCTTCTCTTAATAATAATAATGATAATAATAATAAATTAGATATAGCACCCTGACATAGTCTTGTTCTAGGCAATTTACATTCTTGCCGTTTCTCTTACTAAATTGAAATCTCTTAAGTGATTAGTCCCTCAGCAGTTCTTGTTCACTGAAGGTCCGAATCCCTGCTGCCAACCTAGGTCTGTACTTGCAATTTTTTGCATCATTCAAGTCTCAGTTAAAAATGCATCTGTTCCATCCAGCTTTCCCTTTACCACTCTGAATTTGGTCTATTTTCTTCGTGTATGGTTAGCATGTTCACCCGTGGAAAATTCTTTACGTGTTAGCATTACATTTTGAAACTTGGAACGTGCTGCTACCTTTGTAAGCCTTTTATGTGTAAAAACATGCACCGTTTGAAAACATTTGCTGTTTTATAAGGATAGTGTTTGGTACATTTAAAAATATTTAGAACATTAGAACGTTGCAGAGTAAGAATTTTGGATGTACCAAGTATCACCCTTTCGAAAAACACATCTCACAGATTGTGTCGGGCAGTTTTCAGTAATTGTTCATTTTTGAGGCATTTGGTTTTATTTACGAAACAATGTAGGCCAGATCTAGTTCGAGACTATACAAGAAATTTGTATTCCAGTTCGAGCAAGAAATCAGCCATTTCTATTGCCTGATGAAAAAAGAGCTGTGGCACCGAATGGAGCTAGTACAGAAGTCTTGACCAACGTGTGTGATGTCAAAACCGAAATGGTTCAGCATGTATTTAAGAGTTTCAACTGAGACCGTAGAAAGTTATCTAAATCTAATATATTCATTTGGAAAACTGAGAGAGTAAAGGCCAAGAAAATGAGTTGAAAAGAAATACTGTTGATCAGAAAATGCTGCTTCGACGTTTTTCTTTTTTACCTCATCATTTTCATGCATCATTTTGTTGTGCATGTTCGAATAGCATACTTCAAATTTATGATACCTGTTGAAATGCCCGAAACAAACCCCCCCCCGAGGCTGCTGATTCACATTCTTAGAGAAGGAGAGGGAAGCATGGCGCCTCTAGTGAATCTTGCTTCTCTGTGCTCACACAGTGCCGAAATATAATTGAATATGTTGCTATGCTAATAATATATAATTATAAACTAATTATTATATATAATAATTTATTATATATAATTATATAAATGTTATAATATATATATATATATATATATATATTATAATAATTTAATATTATATATAGCATATTTATATAAATAAATACAGTAATAAATAAATAATAATAATATTATTATTATATAATAATAACATACGAAATAAATTATACTAATTGAATATTGTGCTATGCCGGAAGCCAGAAGTTGCTCTATATACTGCTAAAGTGGCAGGTTTTTTGCATTTTTTTCACCACGACAACAACCCAAGTGGTATTACAAAAAAATAAGAATAGCTAGCACATGCAAATCCTTTGTTTCGGTGAAGGTTGGTTAGCCAGCACGTCATGAACTGAAATGTGAGGTTGAATTTTGATGGGTGCGTGTGTGTGCTTGAATTTCTTTTGGCCAGCACTATAAGCTGCAGCAGCAGGCAGCAGCTTTGAGTGAGCACCACGTCACACCGCAGAAATCAGTTTGAATCAGGTAAGCAGCATAATAAATTTTGTATCGGGCAAGATGCTCGATAATCATTTTAGTGGGACTTTCTTCTAGAAAGAATCCCGTTTGGTGTCGTCTATTTCGTCAGCTCCCACCGTGTACCTAGTGTACATATGGGGAAATATGCCATGCTTCCTGTTTCTCTGGTACTATAGCAAGCTATGAATACGAGATAATGTCTGTAGAGGTCGGTGGTAGGCTATGTCTAGCTGATCAGCTGCCAATCGGATGAAGCCGGTTGCTTATGCTGATTACGTGACCACATCAGGTGACTTTCCTTGTTTAGGCGTGTCTCCCTGGTGTTCTACCACGGGAGGAATGAATGACCAACCTATCCATTTCTTATAAATGGTTAACTTCGCTAGTTGTGTCATCGGGCTTGTTTAGATAAAGATACCACGTCCAAGTTGGTCCATGCATTCGTGACATCCCGTCTCGACTTCTGCAACTCACTGCTTACTGGCCTACCAGCATGTGCGATCAGGCGATTGCAGCTGGTGCAAAACTCTGCAGCTAGGCTTGTCTGTCGTGAGCATCGCAGTTGCCACATTACTCCACTTCTTGCCGACCTGCACTGGCTAACAGTCAACCAACGGATTGACTTCAAGGTTTTGTCACTCACTTTTAGGTCCCTTCATTCTATGGCTCCAGCCTATCTTTCAGATATACTACCACATCAGGCCAAGCATCGTACCACCTGCTTTTCGGAATCCAACAGTCTAGAAATACCTCATACAAACCTTAAATCCTTTGGAGACCGTGCATTTAGTTCATATGCTCCCAAAGCCTGGAACTCCCTCCCGACCTGCGTCAGAACATCCCCTGACCTGACCACATTTAAAAGGAACCTAAAATCACACCTATTTAGGACAGCATTTAGTGGGCGCCTGTGATTCGTCCTTGATGTGCTTATGCGTGCTGACACTGTGCATGCTGCCACTAACCACATTTGCATGCTGACCCTGTGCATGTCACCCCTAACCATATTATTCATTTTGTTTGTTTTTCAAGCATGATTTTACTTACCATTCAATTGCATTTCACTTTGCAGCAAATGTAAAGCGCCTAGAGAGAGATTAAGTTCTCTGAGGGCGCTTTATCAAGTGAATTATTATTATTATTATTATTATTATTAACCTAGTCTGCTGTATTCCACAAAAGCTTGGTAAAAGACTCCATTGCACTAATCCTGGGCTTACTCTGTACTCTCAGTGACTCCATAGGACCACCTTCTCTTTTAGTGTGCTGTTGTATTTTATTAGCACATTATCAGTTGAACTCTATCTGTTCGATTTTGTGATGTCACAATTCCTAAAAGCTCACAAATGCATTTTTGTTTTTGCAACTACAAGTTGCGTATGCTCTCGCCATGTTAGCAACAGTCATATGCTTCAATGCCTGTGTTTGTCCACTATAATATTGTGCAATTTATTCGTTTTTAGCTGTACATGGAGGACAGCAGATCAGATCCAGTGGCCTTTGTTCTGTCCACCGAATGTGATGGCAACATTATCCTAAGGTATACGATCTACCTAATATGAACCTAATTTGGCCGTAGTTTTTATTGACACTATATTAGGCCATGGGTTGTAGTAGGTAGATTTGATGACAAATGGGCACAGCATGATGTGCAGTTCTCCATGCTGTTTTAATTTTTTGGAATAATAATATTGATGATACTACTACTGTTACTTCTACTACTACTACTACTAAGAATTGTACAGCACCCCAAGAGTACTGAATGTCATTCTAAGCACTTCACATAAGCTTGAAAGAAAACACATAAACTGATCAGTGGCAAAGACATGAACAACTGCAGTGAACTTAAGTGCACAAGGCCGCGCATATTGACGAAGCAAATCCTGTAATGAACCTGGGTTTTTAGCTTAATTGTAAATGAAAACTCGGGGGATGTCTTGATTTAGTTGGTATGAGTTTCAGTCTCTCGGTGTAGGAAGTGAAAGTATAGTATCCGAAAGATTTTACGTCGAAGGTCAAGGCATGGCCAAACTCTCCAGAGTCTCAGAAGTGGTTGGAATGAGAGGGAAACTTTGGTAGTTAGTTTTCAGATAGATAGGCTGTAGCATAGAACGACATAACAAATGAGTGAACCGACCAAATATAGCAGTTGTGGTGTCATGCCAGAAAGCCTAACTCCAGAGTTGCGGTCCAACTGTAGGCATCCTAATTGCATAGGCAGAGATAGTAATAATAAAATTACATGTTTATTATGTCCTCTGAGAACCTATTCACTTTTTTGGCACTTTACATATGCTGTGAAGAAAGTATGACTAAATGATAAGGAAGACCTGCAAGTATTTCGTTAGAGACGTTGAGTAGGGATGCCACAAATGCATGCAAAAATGCTTGTCTAAGGTATCCTTATCTAAACATGCGTGAATAGTTTAAATTCTACCTATGTGAAAGTAGGGGACTTATATATAAAGATAATTTTTAATAGGATACCCGGACTCTCTACAGAGGCTCGAGGGAATATGCTGGTTGAGCCCTCATCTGAGGGTGAGGCTTTTCAATTTTTAAGTTGCACTAGGTTTGCCCATAAGTATTAAGTCGTCTTTTTGTAATTTAATTTGAGAAAGTTGGCTGCCATCCATGTGCAAATGTCGACAATGCAACCTGCAGCTGAGATGATGTGTACTTTGTAGAGCTGATATGGCTATCTGGCAAAACATTATTTTGGAGCAGGCTACCCAGATTTATTTCCGAGGCTATATGGATAAGGTGTCTGGGCAGTTGTTAGGGTTTGGCTTTCATTTTTTCTGAATGACAGTAGGTTGGCTTATAATCATTTGTTTGTTCTTATAGTCAATTTAGTGTGAGTAAATTAGCTGTCATTCATGTGTGGATGTTAGCATCAGAGGCCTCAGTGGATATAAGAGAATTTATCTGAGATGCTGGAATGCAGGGATAGATAAAAACGCAGATACAGCTGTGTGCCATCTGCATAGAAATGAATGCTTGAATTGTATGTGGAAATACGTCGGCAATAGGAGAAGAGAAATATAAATTTTGAAAAGAAGCAGACCCAGAATAGGTCCCCTGGGGCTTTAACTTTTTTATGCTCAATAGTTGTCTACTGACCATTGACGAATATTTCAATGAATCTCCACAAAGCCACGCAAACCAAGTGGGAGTTTCGCAGGAGTTTTCTTTTATAGTGCACCCAAAACCGAAGCGGCTTTCAATATTCGTATTATGCTCTGAGATAGCCTGTTAAGGTAGGACCTAAACCGTTGCAGTGCTGTGCTGGTAAATGCCTAGGTCGATGATAAGAGCTCAAAGAGAAGCTGTAATTAATCGCATCGAAAGCAGTCTAAAGACCCAGTGTAACTAGCAGAAAGTCTCTTCTAAAGTCCACATTCCTGAGGTGCTGAAGCAGAACTTTACGGCCGATAGCATCACACAATGCCGAGATATCTAGTTGAGCCAGCATGCCTTATTTAAGTTCATATTCGTGAGGTTTTTATATAGTCGCCTTGGGGGCAGCCTAAGGATCCATCTTAATGCTTGTCTTTGGAATAGTTGCTTAATGTGCAATAAGCCCCTAATAATATATGAGATACTTCAGACAAATGAGAATTCAGAGGTTGTTGAATCAGCTCATCTGTAGTGCTAATCCAGATTTGCTTTCTAGGCCTGTGTTGACTGTCCTACCTGAGCTTACTCTTGAATAGTTTCTGATACCATGAGACCCGAGTCTATGCTTTTCTGAATACAGCCTCGATGGCGGTCTCGACCTGCTTTCTTTAACTGGTCTCTGGCTGAAATCGTCAACGACCCGACCATAATCGATGCAACCCCGACAGGTTTCTCATTCTTTCATAATCCTTGACCAGAGGCTGGCAAACTGGCCTTTAGGCCACATGCGACCTAGCTAGTACTCCTGTCCGGCCTACCACCCTCTAGCTATTTATTGTTGGATCCGACCATATTGAATTGTCGTACTTTTGTTCGCTTTCATTACTGCTGCTTGCAGCTCAAGCTGTGGCCCGTGTTTATTTTGTAGAACTGGTGTTGGGCCTATGGGTTTTAGCCAAGGCCAAGTCTAGCTTCTAAAAAAAATACTGGCAAATCACATATTCACTACCCAAAAGTGCTATTGTCTATTATCAACAATTCCTTAACCTCTTCCTAGTTAGCTCCTTACCCAGTGATCATTTTAGTGACCTAGATGATCGTTTCTCCAGCTTCTTTGTCAGCAAGATAGACCATGTCAGACAGTCTATTCCTAAGTATGCAGCATCCCCTCTAGACTTCTGTGCCTCAATAGCATCAACACAAGACTCCTGCTGCTCAATTCTGTGCACTCTTTCAATGTCTACGTTCAAGGAGGTCACGAGTGTCTTACTCTGAAATTCAGCTCCCAATCAAAGGAAACTGCTAGTCCTCTAAAGTTTAGCTGATTTAACAGCCTGATTTAAATATCGGCAGATGAGCCTTTGTGGCTATCACTGCCACTTTCAGCAGGCGATAAAGGGTCGCCCACTGCAGGATTCGGGCCCACGACCCGGGTCTTGAATGGCAAGCACCTTACTAGACGCTATTCCCACTGTCCTACTTCTGCGATACACATACCTGCTGCCACCATGCATAGCTAAAATAATAATATCCTTAACCTCAGGTCATGTCCCTGCACCTTTCACTGAGGCTGTTGTTAGGCCACCTATTGAGAAAGGAACATCGGGTACAGAGAACTTGAGCAACTTATGCCCAAGCTCCCTTATACAATTCCTATAAAAGACACTGAAATGATTTGTGGCAGACCAGCTGAGCTCATACATTGAAACTCTACACCAAGCTAATAAGTTCGAGTCTAGTTTTAGAGCTAATCACTCTACAGTCAGCATTGCTTTGGGTGTATTCTTAGGAATGCAGACTAAGGCAGAGTATCATTGCTTGTTTTGCTCGATCTTTCGGCAGCTTTTGATACTATTGATCACCAAGTCCTTCTTGAGCACTTCTCATCTCGCCTGGGCATCACTAGTACTGCACTGCAATATTTTAATTCCCATCTCAGTGGGAGACCCCACAGTATTAATGTGAATATACAACGATCAGCCGAGGAACAACTGAAGTATGGGGCACCTCCGGGCTCTGTGCTTGGTCCGTTTCTTTTCACGGACTATACTCTCCCCCTTGCTGATGTGATTGCGTGGCAAAATCTAGGCTTTCACTTCTATGCAGACGGCACTCAGTCGTACCTCTACTTTGACCCCTCCCAGCATTCGAGCACATCAAATATTCTCACCTCCCTTGCTGCATGTATTGATGACATCTGCACATAGATGGCAGCAAATCTTCTTAAATTGAATGATGATAAAACTAACTTACTAGTTATGGGCAAACCAAGTGTGACTCAAAAACTGGAAAGATTACCTCAGGGCTCCGTGCTAGGTCCGGTTCTTTTCACGGTTTATACTCTCCCTCTTGCTGATGTGATTGCCAAGCACAATCTAGGCTTGCACTTCTATGCTGATGACACACAGTTGTACCTTTGCTTTGATCCCTCCCAGCCTTCGAGCACATCGAATTCTCTCAACTCACTTGCTGCATGTATTGATGAAATCTGCCTATGGATGGCAGCAAATTTTCTAAAACTAAACGATGATAAAACTAATTTACTAGTTATGGGCAAACCGAGTGTGATTCACAAATTGGAAGGCTGAAGCTCAAAATTGGTTCTGCCATTATATCTCCTGTTGAATCAGCTCGAAATCTTGGTGTCATATTCCAAAGCGACCTCTCGTTAGACGACCATATCAGCTCCACAGTCAAATCTGCCTAGTTTCAGCTTCATAAAATTGCTACAATTCGGGCTTGTTTAGATAAGGATACCACATCTAAGTTGGTCCATGCATTCGTGACATCCTGTCTCGACTTCTGCAACTTACTGCTTACTGGTCTACCGGCACATGCAATCAGGCGCTTACAGCTGGTGCAAAACTGCAGCCTAGCTTGCCTGTTGTGAGTGCAGCAGTTGCCACATCACTCCACTCCGGCCGACCTGCACTGGCTCCCAGTCAAGCAATGCATTGACTTCAAAGATTTGTTATTTACTATTAGGTTTTACATTCTCATGCTCCAGCCTACCTGTCAGAAATACTCCCCCACAGGCTAAGTATGTGAACCACTAATCTGACTCTGTACCTTGTACGAACATCAAAACCTTTGGAGACCATGCCTTTAGTTTGAAGGCTTACAAAGCCCGAATCTGACTCCCCACTGACGTCATGACATCCATGACGACAAAATTTAATAATAATAATAATAATTCACTTGATAAAGCGCCCTCAGAGAACTTAATCTCTCTCTAGGCGCCATACATTTGCTGCAAAGTGAAATGCAATTGAATGGTAAGTAAAATCATGCTTGAAAAACAAACAAAATGAATAATATGGTTAGGGGTGACATGCACAGGGTCAGCATGCGAATGTGGTTAGTGGCAGCATGCACAGTGTCAGCATGCATAAGCACATCAAGGACGAATCACAGGGACCCACTAAATGCTGTCCTAAATAGGTGTGTTTTTAGGTTCCTTTTAAATGTGGTCAGGTCGGGGGATGTTCTGACGCAGGTCGGGAGGGAGTTCCAGGCTGTGGGAGCATACGAACTAAATGAGCGGTCTCCAAAGGATTTAAGGTTTGTACGAGGTATTTCTAGACTGTTGGATTCCGAAAAGCAGGTGGTACGATGCTTGGCCTGATGGGGTAGTATATCTGAAAGATAGGCTGGAGCCATAGAATGAAGGGACCTAAAAGTGAGCGACAAAACCTTGAAGTCAATCCGTTGGTTGACTGGTAGCCAGTGCAGGTCGGTGAGAAGTGGAGTAATGTGGCAACTGCGACTCTCACGACAGACAAGTCTAGCTGCCGAGTTTTGCACCAGCTGCAATCGCCTGATCGCACATGCTGGTAGGCCAGTAAGCAGTGAGTTGCAGAAGTCGAGACGGGATGTCACGAATGCATGGATCAACTTATAAAGCTTAACCACCTGTTTATTAGATTTTTTAGTGAGTTATTGTGATTCATCCTTCGTGTGCTTATGCATGCAGACGAAGTGCCTACTGCAACTAACCATATCTACATGTTGACCCTGTGCATGTCACATCTAACAATATTATTCTTGATGACATTGTGAATATTACCACTAATCAGTATGCCATGCTGTTTTTACCGAATATGTTAAGTGCCTAGAAAGAGATATATTTCTCTGATGGTGCTATTTAATTGTATTATTTTATTAATAATATACTCAGGCATATTCACTTATATACACACTAGTGTTGACTTTGTGGAGTTATTAGCTGTAAATCACTGATGCGACCCTTTGCCTAGTGATGCGACAGTTTACCAAGTGATAATCTTTCAGTTATTTTCTGAACTATATATGTGCTTGCAGGTGTTGTAGATGCCAGAGCTAGTGCAGAAGTAGGTAAAGAAGCGCTGGATCTATTACCAAAATACTATGGTAACTTTGGGGATGCTTGAGATCGATTCGTTATGGCACTGACCAATCAGCACCATCCCCGCCACAATCTTTGCCCCGACCGTGTACACCGTGTTTTGAATGATTTGCGGCGGAATGGAACGTGAGGCTTTTGTTTTCTTCCAGGTTTCCTATTGCTGACCTGCGAGGGCGCAATGGTGAGGTGGGAGCTGCCGAACGCCTGCCGTGGCAGTGGAGACACTTGCGTCCCGAAGCGCTGCGTCTCCATGTCAGTGAACCTTCGATTAAGGCTATGCTGGTCACTTTGGAGTCTCCAGCCAGCAGGGCTAGTGACAATGCATCATCATCTGTTGAGATACAATTTGCCGATGTGACGTGTAAGACCTAGTGCAAATGCTGTTTACTACGTGCAGATGTTAGGGATGGCAGAGCCTGGTGTCTGTCCTTGCTTTTAGTGTACTGCTGTGTTGTAATTCACTATGGCTTGCTTCTTGTACAATGGTGGACCTCCACGTGAGCCTTTTTGCCACGGCAGTCGTACGTTTGACGACGAATGTCTTTTTAATTGGGAATGTTTGGCAAGAACTTGTTAGCAGCACGACGTGGCCATACCCTAGCAAGATCAAAAGCTCAGCTGACTGTCGTTGTGACTGTGTCTCACAAAATCCTAAAGGCTCCACTGCATAAGAACGCCTGTCTTAGAGAATGGATTGGAGGGGAAGTGTGAGTGACTGATATAAATAATATAATGTATCTCCGTCTGTAACTCCACAAAGCCATAAAGACTATGTGTGGGGTTACGGAGGAGAGTTTTATATAGTGCTTTCACAGCCTAAGCAGCTTTTGGTATGCATTCGGTAGCCAACATAGATCATCTCACAAAACATAGCTAAAGTGAGAAGCATAGCTGAGTCAGGAGAGCAGTTGAAGTAGTGAGTAACGTGGAAGTAGTAGCTCAGGGCGGCTGGAAAGGATGTGCCTCAGTCGGCAGCAGGAGAGTAGCTGTCGTTGCGTAAGAATCATGGAAGCAAGTTCCACAGTCTAGGATCTTCAGAAACAAAGCTTCTGTCACCACTGTCTTTCAGCAGAGGAATGGAGCAGCACTAATGTATCTAATAATATATTTATCGCTAATTTATCGTCCATAGAGGACCTGAGGGCACGAGGGCGCATAGTTGGCTGTTGGGGACAGTATAAGTCGCGCTGGTCTGGCCCAGTGATTAAGGTACTCACCTTTAACGACCGAGGTCAAAGTGAATGTATTTGATGACCAAGGCTGTTGGCTCGAGCCCCGTGGCTTGGGTGTAGTGTCTGAAAAGGGATTAGGTTCTTTTAGGGTGCTACACAGATGAGCTGAGAACTGCCGTATCTTTCGTTCACATGGGCACTTATAGGTTGTTGGCCGTAGAAGCTGTTCTGGCTTTTTATATGTAGCTCCCAGAGTGTGAGCCACATGCCTACAATTCTTGTGCAACCGTGTCATCCTCTTCTGCTACCCACAATCGTGCTTTTTTTTACAGCCATCCTGCACAGCTGCATCCACTGTTATGCTCTTGGCTCAGCTTCGAAAACCTTTTTTCTTTGTTGGCTGGAAGAACTGTATTGGCACATTATAGAAAATTTGCCTTTGTATCACTCATTTATTCTATTGGTGGTAAGTGGTTTAGCTAAGTGGAGCTCCTTGTGGGAAAAGTCATCCCAATAAAGGTCTTGGGCATACATTATGACTTAATAATGAAGGAAAATCCGCAGTGAGATCGGAAGGACAAGAGCGATAGAACTTGATCATTGCGAAAGCGCAAATATAAAAAATTAACTTGGGGACTGTGCAAACGACCTGTTGCTATTATTATTATTATTAGAGATCAGCTTAACCCCGAGTTTTAGCCCAGGGGTAAGGTATTTGCTCTTCACCACCCGGGTCGTGAGGTTCGAGCCAATGGGCGGCGCTGTATTGCCCACTCACTGTAAGCAGTAGTAATGACGTTTAAGGATCTTTTGCTGCTATGTAAATGAGACTGTTGAATCAGCTAATCTTTTTTTAATGGGGTGGGAGGCATAGAACAGGACCTAGTATTCTCGGTGTAATGTAGTTTGCAGTATAGCCAGCCTGTCAGGGGTGGAGAAGCTGATCGACATTGTTAAAGCCGACTGTGACTGTGACGACGACGACGACGATGATGATGATGATGGCACGGAATGCCCCTAGTGGCTGAATGCTGCACCTCGAGCCAGGTAATGAGCATTAGATGAGGAAACAGGGTCGAGGAGAATGACTGACCTCATAGCGACCGTGACGTTTCTTGCTCCTATATTACTTTTCGTTGTCCTATTTAAAGTTGGCACTTTTTGATAGTTTGACACCGTAACCTGGCTTCTGCATTCATTCAGTCACGGCCTATTTGGGATGCTTTTGCATGAGGTCACTGCTAATGCATCGCTTGCACCACTGTTTAGGCTCCCTTCTCACAGACGGCAGCTCCGAGGAGAGAGATATATTCTGTGCTCGCAAGGATTCTGTGACGTCTACGCAGCCGCCGGACTCAGACTCTCACCTCTCGCCTCGTCGGCCGAGGCAAGAGCAACGAACGTGTGACCACCAACGGCGGCGGCAGCACGTCGTCGTCTGCTCTGTGGTGTCCATGCTGGCTGCTGCTGCTATTAGTTAAGCTCGCTCTCAAGTGACTCACTACTAAAAGACTTTGGGACGTGTCGGTTTTCCAATGCCAGGTTTTGTCGTCTGTTCTTAGTATTGTCTTGTCGTGGAAGCCTAAGCAGCCGGCAAGTGTGTTTCAACCTCTTTCACCTAATGACAAGTCGCCAGCAGACAGCAGCTCACGCACGGATTCGCTGTCCGACATCATGCAGATTGAAGTGCAGCTGCCTTCGCCATTTTCTGGACAGCAGACGCTTCATAAGGAAGCAGCCCAGGTAAGCATCCAGCTGCAGAGTGTGCAGAATGTGTGCACTGTGTAGTCACAAGAGAATGTACACTCACCAAGGGCAACTGCTGATCTCCCAATAAATAGTTCTTGTCTGTCCTGCCTTGGTTAGATATGCTATGTCATTTAGTTATAGAAGGCATATTGACATAATTTTCTTATCTATGTCACAGCGCGTCATTGCTCCTGGTACAAGGAGAGAACTAAAGACGTTTACCAATACGTTCTCGTCATCTGCAAACTTTAGAATTGGCATTCATATTCCCGCTGCTGACATCGTGCTATGCGATCACAGAACTCTGGAGCTAGTCTACAACAGGTGACCATAGACTTGATCAGTGTGTGCCCCAGTGTGCTTGCTATGCTTGGCGCACTTGCCGATTGGTCTGCCTACTTCGCGAGACTGCTTGTCTTTACGTGGGGCTCTAGTGTGATACGCTGGGAGCACTAAACTGCATACATGTCTGTCCGTTTGCGGTGAGCAGCCGCTAGCGCATTCCTATGAGATACAGAATGAGGCAGGTATGCTGGCGTGGGTTATATCACAATTATACCACCCCTGATATCTATGGTTCTTGTATGGGATGTGTACATGATCAAAGCTCTGCACTGACCAGTCACTTTTCAAACATTGCTGAAGGGCGAGTCTTGGTATTGCGTAAATTTCCGGTTAGAGAGCAAGCAAGAACACATTGGGGACAGAGCGAGGAGTAGAAGAGGCAAGAGAAATAGGCAGTGGGAATAAGTGAGAAGGCGTTGGAGAGAGAGAGAGAGAGAGAGAGAGAGGGAGAGAGAGAGAGAGAGAGAGAGAGAGGGAGGGAGGGAGAGAGGGAGGGAGGGAGGGAGGGAGGGGGAGGGAGGGAGGGAGGGAGGGAGGGAGGGAGAGGGAGAGAGGGAGGGAGGGAGGGAGGGAGGGAGGGAGGGAGGGGGGGAGAGAGAGAGAGAGAGAGAGAGAGAGAGAGAGAGAGAGAGAGAGAGAGAGAGAGAGAGAGAGAGAGAGAGAGAGAGAGAGAGAGAGAGAGAGAGAGAGACTGAGACAAAGATAGGGAGACAGAAACATAGATGTCGTAGCCCAGGGGTAAGGTGCTTGCTATTTACGACCCAGGTCGTGGGTTCGAATCCTGCTGTGAAAAATCCCTTATTGCCGACTGCAAGCTGTGGTGGTAGCCGCTAAGGCTCAACTGGGTACTATCTAAATGAAGCTGTTAAAAGATCAGCTTACATTCTTCTCAAAACATGTGTCTGGCACTAGTTCCAGAATTTTTGAAATTTGAGACATCTTGTTTTGTGCTTATGAAGACGTAGGCCAGACCTGGATGGAGACTATGCAAGAAATCAGTAGTATAGTAGGAGCTAGAAACCAGCCAACTACTTTTCCAGGTGAAAAGAGCTTCTAGGCTGTCTAAAAATGCTTTACAAGTCTCGGCAATCACCCGAGATTCCAAAAGAATGATGACCTGCAAGCTTAAAAAAGTTGTCATCGAAGTTATGAGTAGATCTTTAAATTTAGTACCTGCATTGGTATACTGAGAAATTTAAGACTTGAAATAATTAAAAAGGACTCGAATTGCTAGTTTATCAAAAAATGCTGTTTGATGGTTCTTCCTTTCCACCGCATCTTCGATTTCTTCCATCACTTTGAACCATGTCAAGCCTGTCGTTGGAAATGCTCAAAATAGCATGCTTCAAACTCTTGACAATTGCTGAAAAAATGCCCGACTAGGGTACAGAGATGAATTTTAACAGAATGTGAGACTTGATGCATCCAGAAAATCCCACTTTTAAATGCTTGACGGTACCACACATACATCCATCAAAAATCGTTACAGTGTTCAATGCCAAAGATTACTCTGGATACGGCAAAAGCAGGGTCATTGCATGTTGTAACCTGCTAAGAAAACCGAGGAGTTATCAATCAATTTTTGTTACAAGTATAGCCAACTCTTGCAAAGCCAGCATTTCAATAAAACTGAAATATCTGCATTTAAATCTCGATCCCGAGGGTACTTGTATTTGTTGGGCCAGCACTTTATCTTTATGTTTATACACTTCTGTCCAAATGTATCTATGGTTCCGGTACATCAATTTGAGTACAGTTGTTGTTTATGCTAATATTGTAGTAAGTCATTATGCTAGACTAGTTATTAAGTTGTAGCGATCAGTCAATGCAATTTTTGCCTTAGCCAGTTTGCTACGGTAAACCACTTACTAGTTATGGGCAAACCAAGTGTGATTTAGAAATTGGGAAGACTAATGCTCATAATTGGCTCTGCCAGCATATCTCCTGTTAAATCTGCACGAAATGTAGGTGTCATGTTCCAAAGTGACCTTTCATTGGACGACCACATCAGCAACACAGTCAAATCTGCCTACTTTAACTACATTAACATTGCTAAAATTCGGGCTTGTTTAGACAGAGATGGCACATCTAACTTGGTCCATGCATTTGTGACATCCCATCTTGACTTCTGTAACTCACTGATTGCTGGCCAACCTGCCTGTACACTCAGGCACATACAGCTGAGGCAAAATTCTGCAACTACTCTTGTCTGTCGTAAGTGTTGCAGTTGCCACATCACACCACTACTCGCCGACCTGCACTGGCTCTCAGTCGCAATTACATCGAGTTCAAGGTTTTTTCACTTGCTTTCAGGTCCCTTTATTCTTTGGCTCCCGCCTACCTATCAGATCTACTGCCCCACCAGGCTAAGCATAGTACCACCTGCTTTTTGGAATCTAACTGTTTAACTAGACCTTGTATAAACCTCAAATCCTTTGAAGACCGTGCATTTAGGTTGTATGCTCCCAAAGCCTAGAACTCACTCCAGACCTGCATCACGACATCTGACTTATCTACATTTAAAATGAATTTAAAAACGCAACTATTTTTGACTGCATTTAGTGGGTTCCTGTGATTCATCCGTTATGTGCTTATGGATGCTGACACTGGTGCATGCTGCCACTAACCACACTTATATGCTGACCCTGTGCATGTCACTCCTAAGCATGTTATTCTTGTTGTTTATTTAGCATGCTGCCACTAACCATTTGATCGTGCTTCCTCTGCAGTAACTATAAAGCTCCCAGAAAGAGATTGAGTTCTCTGAGGTCACTTTATCAAATGTATTATTTTTATTATTATTAGGCTTAGTAAATGAATTTCTTAGCAACCGAATCAGTGGTTTCCATGCAAACAGACAGGGAAGTGTTGTCACGTGACTATTGCACCCCCCCTTACAGGCCATCAATAAGACCCCATGTTTAGCCCGGTTTGTCACTGACGATGCCTTATACAAATGCCGAGCTAAGGTTGTATGTGTCCTTGACCTGTAGTAGCCTATCAGTGCCATGTTGATGCTTGGTGTACGACCAGAACATGCCACTTTGCACAACTTTCTGTAGGTTCAAGAGTAGTTTTGTTCTCCATGTAGATGGCACTTAAAATGGAGAATTCATGATTTGGTCGAAGGTGTCAGAGGGCACTCTATACAGCACTATTTAGAAATCTCTTTGCTTTGTGAGATGAAGTGCGTTAGCTACCCCATTAAAACCAAAAGCGACTTCGGCTTTGAGTGCTCTATAGGCAACTCCTGTGCAGCACTCAGTCAGTTCTTGTGGCTCACCCCTAACCATGTTATTCATGTTGTTTATCAAGCATGATATTACTCTCCATTCAATCGCATTTCCCTTTGCAGCAAATGTAAAGCGCCTAGAAAGATATTGAGTTCTCTGAGGGTGCTTTATCAAGTGCATTATTATTATTATCATTATTACTCTGTGGAGTTACAGACGAAGATATATTACATTAAATTAATGTGGACTATGGTAGCGCAGAGGCATTGTCAAGTTTTGGTCGCCCTCTGCTAACTTCTTCGAGTAAGGTCAGATTCCGGAAAAAAACATGACTGAGGACATGTTGGCTGCCACTAGACAGCACTGCCAGAGCCTCTGCCAACCGACCGAATAGTTTTGAGCCTAAATTCCACGAGTTGCCGCATAATCGAACAGGGATTAAAAGCAGGGGTATCCAAGTGCAAGTCATTGCTGACCGTGCAGCAAAAAAAGCAAGGCTGGATTTTTCTCGCTGATTCCAGTACACAGCTGTGCAGTGGAATAGAGTTTTGTGAACCGATGATTCTGAATTCAGTCTCTTTGGCTGCGGTAAGAGGAGGAAGTAAGTTTACTGGCGAATGGGTGTTGATTGACGGTTGTTTGCAAAAGACCGTTAAATTCGTTGGTGGAAGTGTAATGATATATGGTTGCCTTTCAACTTTCGGTGTTTGGCGACTGCACAGGACTCGAGGATTCACGAATCAAAATGTCTATCTAATAATTATGCAGAGTATAATTTCGGTTTGCCATCTGCTTACGCTCGTCACAGGCTCGATTTCTCTAGGCATCATGACAGCCATCCGGAGCGCAGATGCAATTTATAGCGAACGTAGCAGACTATGTCTTCGACCCGATTGAGGTCGTGCAGTGTTCAAGCCAAAGGTCGGACTTAAACCATTTTAAACATCTCTGAGACGAAGTCGACAGCCCTTAAAGGGTCAGAATTCATCGGCACATTACACCAAATCAGAGTTCTTTGAGATTTTGGCTCATAGCTGGGCGTCAATTCCACGAGGAAAATGCTGAAAGGTTGGAGAGTCGATGCTGAGACTGTTGCCGATGACGATGCAGAGGCAGCGATATTGAAATAATTCTAGCTGCCTCGACCAGTCATTGAGTGTATCTGGTAAATTACACATGACTGTTTATTTCTTAGCTTTTCTGAAGGATAAAGACTGCTAGCGAGTTAGATCCCGGCTAAATCTTGGTAATTGAAATAATGGAAGAATGAAATAAAGTGCTGGTATTTGGTATGCATAGAACATTTTTGACACCAGCATATATACACAAGCGTATTAATAGATGTATATAAATATTCACACACACATAAATAGATACGGAGAACCATTATCAGTGAGAATATCATTCTTGTTCGGCTGGCTTTTTTTATTTGAATCTGGCATTTCAAGATTGCTGGTGTCTGGAATAGGCAATTGCATGACACTTTGCATTTTAAGTATCGACCTGTTATTAACAGGTTATCATCAAACCAAGTGTGACTCAGAAAAGGGGATAGCTTAACACTCAAAATCGGCTCTGCCAACATGTTTCCTGTTACTTCTGCACGAAATCTAGGTGGCCTGTTCCAAAGTGACCTTGCACTAGACGACCGCGTCAGCTCCACAGTAAAGCCGGCCTACTTTCTGCTACACAACATTGCTAAAATTCCGGCTTGATTAGACCTGGATGCTGCATCCAAATTGGTCCATACATTTGCATTATTCGTCTCGACTTCTGCAATATACGTCTTGCTAAATTAGCTGTCCCATTCCTGCGCTTAAAGACAGTTGGCGACAGAAGCTTTAGCTCTGCAGGTCCTAGACTATGGAACTCGCTTCCACAATTCTTACGCAACGACATCTACTCTCCAACTGCCGACTATGGCACATCTTTTTCAGCGGTCCTGAACTGCTACTTCTATGCTACTCACTACCTCAACTGCTCTCCTAACTCTGCTATGCTTCCCACTTTCTCTTTGTTGCGTGAGACGAAGTCTGTTGGCTACCGAATGCGTACCGAAAGCCGCTTAGGCTGTGAGTGCGCTATACAAAACTCTCCTGCATAACACCCACATGGTCTTTATGACTTTGTGGAGTTACTGGCGGAGATACATTACATTGCTGGTCTACCGGCGTATGCAACCGTGCTTCCTTTGCAGCATATGTAAAGTGCATAGACAAAGATGGATTTCTCTGAGGGCACTATATAACTGTGTTATTACTATTATTATTGACTGTACTGTCTTTCTGTTTTTGTGTGCTCTTCGTAGGACACAGCAGCTTTAAGCTTTAGGCCTCTGTTGTATCACCCCGTTGTATTGTCTAGTTTACTTCCGTACACCCAGGCTGTGCAATGATCTGCTGATGTGGGAGCCACTGTCACCTTCTGGGCCAGAAAATGATGCCCCTGGCGAGCAACTCTTCGGCGGTGGCGACGGCTGGCATGCAGCCCGCCAGGTCGCACAGGCTTTTGCAGCCAACATTTGCATGAATCCAGCCATGTATGCTGCAGTAGGCAGCCACGGTGTCAGCCCAATGGGGTCGTTTCCACAGGGAGCTGCAGGACCGTCACGTGAGTACTCTACCTGGCAAGCTGCTCGCTCAAAATGCTTGCACAATCTTGCTAGCTAGCTGACATTCGAAGCACCAGCGGGTCTGTAGCTTCTGCACCACTGTCCTTAGGAAAGACATTGCATTAATAACGTTGATATTTTCCCAAAAGAAATATATATATATATATTTATTTATATTTGTATTTAGATATATACATTTCAATGGTATAATACTTATAATAAAACAGTTGAGTTTGCAGCTATTGGGTTAGAGTTCTCACTGCCTTCCTAAAAAATGCCATCGTGCAAGTGTTCTCAACCTTGGTCTATTGCCACGCTGCCGGAGTACCGAACCTACTTCCTGGGCTGTTGGTCCTCTTTCGTCCTGACTGCAGGTAACTCGATTATTTAGAGTTGGATTTTATCACTGCCGGGGAAACGATAAGGACTCTGAAATCGGATGTAATTTCTAGAAAGTTAGGGAAATTTGCACACTACTCTTGATCCCTTGCTATTTTCTGTCTCCATGGTTTCTCTCGATGAAGCAGTTCAGGCGATTAGTATGGTGTACCGTGTCTGAGCCAGGCCCCAGCAAGTGGAGACAACTTAGTTATCTGGTTTCCTCTTCTCTGGTAATCGCAACACAGCTGACGGTACTCATACCTATGCATACATCTGTGTGTGTGTGCGCGTGCGCGTGTGCGTGCATGTACATTCTATAAAGGTTTATGCATATGATCACCAGCACTCGCGCATTTGCAAAATATAGTGGTGCTGTGCATCTTTGGAGGTGCAACATGAGTTGTGATCGTTATGCATTTGTGTGAGTGTGACTTTTGAAAATGCATTTCAGAAGACTTCTTCTGAAATGCGTTTTTATCGCTTGCGTTTGTTAACTCTGCAGGATTAGGTGCTACTTATTACGATAGCCAGCTAAGCCTTGCTGGCTCTCTGACTCTGTAGGCTAGGCCGCCTAAGATTCTGCTGTGGTTGGTCTACTGAAAAATGTCACTACATCTAGTAAAGGGTGCTGCCAATAATGTGGCTGTAGTTTCAGAAGGAACTCATTTGAATTTTTTTTGAATTTTTATTCAGCAGCTATGGTGTCACTTTACTTGGTTTTAACTAAAGCTGATGGCATCATTGCTGCCGTTTATGTGTGTGTTTTTAATACAAATAACGATAATAATAGGAGTAGTGTCTTTTGTATAGCACGTTATAAAATCAAATCTCTATCCACCTGCTTTCCGACTTGCTTCAAGAGCTGCTATAACCAAGAGGCAGTGACAATAAGGCCTCGCACCTGGACAAGCATGGAAGCAAACAAGGATCATGCTTGGACACGCAAGCAAAAGCAGATAAGAAGTCAGCTCGGGGCCTTTGGTTAAGAGGAGACCTGGCTGGTAATATTCACTGAATCATGCACACGTACATGCATGTAAAGCATGCAGAAAAATGTTTCCCTGGGGCTGAAAGGGAAAGCTGTGCAGGATAGTTTCGTCTTTGCTAGCCCAGCATGCAGCAGATGTTCCTAGCAGCTGCCGGACTGTGTGTGTGTGTGTGTGTGTGTGTGTGTGTGTGTGTGTGTGTGTGTGCGTGCGAGCGAGTGTGTGTGTGCGTGCGTGTGTGTGTCATGGCTGCCGACCGACTAGTTTAGGGTAGCAACTGTTCCAGTGAATGGTCCCCGCATTTAAGAGGGCTCTGCCGGCTCACGAAGCGAAGGGTCGACTCATTCGTACATCGAAATAATGCTAGCTGCCCACACAGCTGTGGGCTAGATTTATGGTCAGGCGAATGCATGACACTACGGTTAATCTAGCCAGACTGTTGTGTGCGCACAGTGTGCAAATCACATAGATCACACCATGTGCCCTCGTAAAAGTTTGGCATTGCATATGGTAGTGGGCACATTGAAAAGCTACTTGTGAGACAAGATGGAATGTCACTGTCAGTGAGTCAAGATGGAACTTTTCTCGTGTCTTGTGACTCACTACTCTTCTCGCATGTGCAATACGATGCTTGCAGTCGCTGTGAAGCTCGGCAGCTCGGCTCGTATGCCTTACACTTTGCAATCGTCACTTTTCACACTGCCTTTTGATCGTATGCTCCCAATGCCTAGAAATCACCTGACTCGATGGCACTTAAGAGCCTAAAAATGCACTTGTTCCTCACAGCATTTCTATTCTCGCGCATTGTTTCTTAGGTCGTTCCTGCAATGTGCATAGCACGGTCGTATTTCTAGACGGCAGCATTGTGCATAGATAGCATTGCTCATATTTCTAGACGGCAGCAGTGTGGACGATTGCTCTAGCGTGGGAGGCTCTTCCTCGTGCACATCGTTAACGTCCACAGACAGCGGGCTACCTCCCGCCCGACCAGGTCAGGTGAAATCCACTGAAACATGCTGCATTGCTGCGATCCAGCTCGTTGTCGACAGAGCAACAGTGCTCATATGTCATAGAACGTCTACTGCCAGCACCGAGTCCCAGATAAGTGGGCTGTCGTCCTCGACTGCTTGCTTTCCTTCCAAGGTATGTGCCGTGCACGTAGAGATTCGTGGCAGTCACTCGTGTGTGCACGCTGGTGGAAAGTACGGTCACGCGAAGCAGCCTAATGCTGCTGCTGCTGCTCTCTCTCTCTCTCTCTCTCTCTCTCTCTCTCTCTCTCTGCTTTCATCCATGTGCTGTGCGCCAGCGATATTGGGTTTCGAGAATCGATATCCATCTGTCGCTTCGCGGTTTATAAGTATATAGCGAGTGCTTGGCTTTTTATTGTGTTCATCTTGCTGCTGCTCCTGCCGCTGCTATGATTACCACCACGCTTCGACCCTGTCAAATCCGTTTAAAATAGTTACGATGCACGGAAGTGAGGTGTTTTTTTCTCTAGCTGACTTGTCGTACGATTAATAGGTTGATTATCTGCCCGTAACGCTGGCTGAAATAACGGGCTGCAGTATATTTGTGGCCAGCGAAGCCAGCAGTGATCCCAACTGTCAGCTGTGCTCAGTGCAGCTGCACCAGTTCACCCTGCACCATGCGGCCGGTAAGTGTAGCACTTCCTCTTTGCTCGTCCCCGTTATTGCTCTTGTTGGATTTGATTGCTTCTTACTGCCGGTACCGGGGATTGGAGGTAGGGTGTGTGTACTGTGGATGGTTAGGTGTTGAGACTTCCTTCTCAGTTTACTGGTAATTTTGTGTTGCTCTTTTTTGTTTTGATTACTTGGTAGCACCATTGTGGGGATTGGAGGTGCAGCTGCTGCGATAAAAGCTATGTGCACCACAGCTGTGGTAAGGTGGTGAGACATCTTTTTACTTTTTGCTGGCCAGTTTTTGCATCTTTACTCACTCCGACATTCTCACCTTTGCGATCGTTGTAACTTTGCAGCGTCGCTTGCTGACAGTCCTTCATTACTTGCAGCATGTCTGTCATCACCTGACGAGCGTTGTCATAGCATATACGAGGAGGCGTCATTCTCAAGCACTCTAGGGTATACCACATGGGTGGGGTAGGCATAGATAGATGTTTGGTGCCATCTGTTTCAGCAGCAGAGCAGAAATATTTGGATTGTGCAATACCTGCCAGTCTCCATCTTTAATGATGCGAACCGTGTGTATTAACTAGCGTGAGTTAATTGAAATGTGCAAATGAGTACTCAGTGTAAAATTATTCTCAGCATAGTACCTGCTGAGTTCTCGTGGTTATTGTGGTGCTATATATGGTAGGCGATGCATGCATGTGTCTGATGCAGGTGATCCAGCTCTTTAACAGGTATTATAGTGACAACAATAATTCTTTTATGTAGCAACATAAAACTAAATCTCATTTTTCACGAGCAGGTCAGCCAGAAAGGAATCATGCCTATCAACTGTCTTATAGACTTGCAGCCAAAGTGGCCACTATCACAAATTGCGTGGCTGAATTGACAGTGAACATATTGACAGTGAACATACCAGTTGTTACACCAGAAGGATCTGCAGTGAGAAAGGTTGGGCCTTGTAAAGCTGAAGCAAGCTTATTGGCCGTTAGGCCTTCATAGGTTTGGTCGTATGTTGGTCCAAAATATTGCTGCTCTACGGTTGTATTTGTATGTTCACGGACGAATGGATTCGAACTCTTTATTGTGCATACAAACCTGGACGCTTGTATCATGCGTTTAAAAATCTCATGATGGCTCAAGTGATTGCTTTTGGTAAAAGGAGAAACACGTGACTGTGCCGACCGTGCACACAGTGCATACTCGTTATGATTATTTTAACCTTGCATATGTTAATCATAATAATGATACTAATACCATCATTTCAATTGCAGTCTAGGAGAATCAAGTTCCCATTTAAGTGCTTAGAACAATCTGCTGTCGATGCGTCAACCTAAGGTTAATGACATTTAAGGTATTAGGATTAGATAAGCATGCAAAACCACGCACAGGTATCATGCTTAGACAAGCATGCAAAAAGCACCCAAGAAGCCGAGCAGCCATTTGTATCTATACCTAGGCATCTTCCACTAAGAAAGGACATAGCCCATTTGAATACCATGCTACAAGGCGTGTCAAAAGGTACTCCGGACGGATTGAGTGGTCGATTGTGTCAAAATACTGCTCCGAGTTCTAAGAGTGCTAAAAGAGAATCCCTATCCTGATCTGCATTGTCTAAAAGGTCATTACAATCCCAAAGTAGCGCATTATGCAGTTCCTGTGGAATAGTTAGCTCTGAATCCAAATTGAAACCTTCTAGTGTGATTTAGTGAGCTGAAGTAAATAATTTAGTTGTTGGGCCACTGCTTGTGTTCGTGAGCCTCGGGATTGCTATGATATCTCAATCATAGCCACCTGGTTGGAATCAATATGCATCGAGCATGGAATGTGAGAATCAACTATGAATGCAACAGTGAGACGAAACGGCATGCTTCGGAGAATGCAAGTTGATTATAATCTCGACATATAGTCGGCTCGACCCAGCTGCAGGAGTCTATGCAGATGCGGGAGCTTATACAGACGTATTGAAAGTAATTGTACCATGCTCGCTGGTTTTAGTCACGGCAGACAAGCACTGCTTTGCCGTGAGGGCGTGTTTATGGTATTCCCTACTCAGCACGTGATTCTGTTTTGCAGATTTTTTGGCCGCCTCTTGGCCAACACTAGAAAGCATAGATAGTGCAGTGAGTGTAATCAAGAATGTTTGCCAGCCACTGGTGTACTTTCGCGATGAGGACGACACGTGCACAACAGTGGATGGCACGTCGGGCAAGGATGTGGTCAGCGAGGACATGCTAGCCATTGGTATTCAGTTGACACTTGACCCTGTTCGAAAGCTAAAGGTAAAGCCCTTTTTGCAGATATCCACAAATGTCTGGTGATAAGTCGTTGCTTGTGGTTAAGCTGTAGTATGCTTGCTAACTTTTAACGTGGTTGCTGGCGAGCCAACACATTTTGGACCTTGATCTGCTGGGTATGACAGTTGATGAACCACATGAATATCATGTATCTTAAAATAGCTCAAGCCCCGTGGCACATGTGCAGCTCCGGAACAGAGATTAAGTTCTCTCAGGGTGCTATAAAAATGAATTATATATATCAGCAAGAGGCAGCCATGGTGGCTGTGTCATTTGACCTGCCGATCACAGGTCTGTCGACGTACCATCACTGAAATGATCCCGGCAAAGGCTTGCGCAGCAAGACTATTGATACAATTATTTTAGCAGTTTCTCTGTTCTGAGCGGCCTCTTTTTGGCGATAACGAAGAAGGGTGCAATTTGACAGTAGGCTCGGATCTAGGTGCTTGCACGTACAAGACAAAAGAATCATTAACAAAATTATTAACAAATAAATCATTAGCAAATCATTAACGAATCATTATCAAAAGAGCAAAGTGTAAAGAAGCAAGGTAATATAAACGTATGCATTCCTATCTTGCTAGTCAGACTCAAACCATGCTAATATATTCTTTCTCGAAATCGCTCGTTTTTTTGTTACTCAAGCAGATCCCAATGTATTCTATTTTAAAATTAGCCAAGTCATTGGCAGGTTTATTCTGCACAAAGTTTCCCCTTCATCATGGTACTTCATGGCTCGGGTGCGGCTACATTTCATTCTGTCAATTCAGTATTTAGAAGGGCTAATAATAATAATAATAATTCACTTGATAAAGCACCCTCAGAGAACTCAATCTCTCTCTAGGTGCTTTACATTTGCTGTAAAGTGAAATGCAATTGAATGGTAAGTAAAATCATGCTTGAAAAACAAACGAGATGAATAATATGGTTAGGGGTGACATGCACAGGGTCAGCATGCAAATGTGGTTAGTGGCAGCATGCACAGTGTCAGCACGCATAAGCACATCAAAGACGAATCACAGGGACCCACTAAATGCTGTCCTAAATAGGTGTTTTTAGGTTCCTTTTAAATGTGGTCAGGTCAGGGGATGTTTTGACGCAGGTCGGGAGGGAGTTCCAGGCTTTGGGAGCATATGAACTAAATGCACGGTCTCCAAAGGATTTAAGGTTTGTATGAGGTATTTCTAGACTGTTGGATTCCGAGAAGCGGGTGGTACGATGCTTGGCCTGATGGGGTAGTATATCTGACAGATAGGCTGGAGCCATAGAATGAAGGGACTAAAAGTGAGCGAAAAGTGAGCGACAAAACCTTGAAGTCAATCCGTTGCTTGACTGGTAGCCAGTGCAGGTCGGCGAGAAGTGGAGTAATGTGGCAACTGCGACGCTCACGACAGACCAGCCTAGCTGCAGAGTTTTGCACCAGCTGCAATCGCCTGATCGCACATGCTGGTAGGCCAGTAAGCAGTGAGTTGCAGAAGTCGAGACGGGATGTCACGAATGCATGAACTAACTTGGACGTGGTATCTTTATCTAAACAAGCCCGAATTTTAGCAATGTTATGAAGCTGAAAATAGGTGGATTTGACTGTGGAGCTGATATGGTCGTCTAACGAGAGGTCGCTTTGGAATATGACACCTAGATTTCGAGCTGATTCGACAGGAGATATGCTGGCAGAGCCAATTTTGAGAGTCAGCCTTTCCAATCTCTGGATCACACTGGGTTTGCCCATAACTAGTAAGTTAGTTTTGTCATCGTTTAGTTTTAGAAAATTTGCTGCCATCCATGTGCGGATGTCATCAATGCATGCAGCTAGTGAGTTGAGAGAATTTGAGGTGCTCGAAGGCTGGGAGGGATCAAAGCAAAGGTACAACTGAGTGTCATCTGCATAGAAGTGAAAGCCTAGATTGTGCTTGGCAATCACATCAGCAAGAGGCAGAGTATAAACCGTGAAAAGAACCGGACCTAGCACAGAGCCCTGAGGTACTCCATATTTCAGAGGTACTTCAGATGATCTTTGTCCATTCACTTCAATACTCTGGAGTCTCCCACTGAGATAGGACCTGAACCACTGCAGGGCAGTGCCAGTGATGCCCAGGCGAGATGAGAGGCGCTCTAGAAGAACTTTGTGATCGATGGTATCAAAAGCTGCCGAAAGATCAAGCAAAACAAGCAGAGACACTCTACCCATGTCTGCATTCCTAAGTAGGTCGTTGTATACCCGAGGCAATGCTGACTCTGTGGAGTGATTAGCTCTAAAGCCAGACTGGAACTTACTAGCAAGGTGTGAGGTTTCGATATACGAGTTTAGCTGGTCCGCCATGACCCGTTCGAGTGTCTTTGATAGGAATGGTAGAAGGGAAACTGGGCGGTAGTTGCTCAAGTTCTCTTGGTCAAGTGTAGTTTTCTTGAGAAGTGGCCTGACTACAGCTTGTTTGAAAGGTGCTGGGACATGACCTGAGGCTAATGACATATTAATTATGCTAGTTATGCATGGCAGCAGCAGATCAATGCAACGTAGGAGCAGGACAGTGAGAATAGGGTCCAGAGGACTTGTTGTCTTCTTTGATTGAGATACGAACTTTAGGACTAGATCACTGGTGACCTGCTTAAATGCAGACATTGCGGTGCAGCCAGGAACCGAGGAACAGCATTCTAGTGGGGAGGTTGTCATCGCAGGGATGGATTCCCTGATCTTGTCTATCTTCTGCACAAAGAATCGAGAGAAGCGATCGGCTAGATCATCATTAGGATCATCAGGTAAGGAGCTAATCTGGGAACGGTTGAGGAGATGGTTTATTGTCGACATCAGCATTTTTGGATTGTGGATCTGTGATTCAACAATGTTTTTATAAAAACTAGACTTAGCCTTTGCTAGGATCGATTGGTACAACCTACAGTAGTCTTCATATGCCTGTCGATGGACAGTTAGTCCGGATCTTTTGTATGCTTTTTCAAGCTTTCGTTTAGTAGACTTGACTAGTTTAATGTCTGCGATAAACCATAGGCCGTCTGGGGGGCGCACAGTTCGCTTTTTCAGAGGGGCAAACTCGTCTAGCGTGTCAGCTAGTGTCGTGTTGAAGCTATCTACCAATGATGACAGATCGGAGGGAGGATTGAGCAGCAGAGGTGAAGCAGATATTCTCGCACGGACGGCATTGATGTCAAGGGTCTTGAGGTTTCGCGATTCACAGGTTATTGTAGAGGAGGATGTGGGCACACACTGTAGATTGAATGAGATCTGCATGTGGTCAGATAAGCATGATTTGGTAATAATTGGTGATGACAGAGTGCAGTTATATGAGAAAATCTGGTCGAGTGTGTGACCCTTGATGTGGGTAGGGCCATGCACATGAGCCACAAGAGACAATGAGTCAGTCAATGCACGAAATTCGGCGCTGAAAGCGTCAGATAAGTTATCAAAGTGAACGTTGAAATCACCCATTACGAGGAAGGATCGATTTCTTGCACACAGAATCGAAATGAGATCGGAGAAATCTGAGATAAAGGAGGATTTGGTGCCTGGAGGGCGATAGACTACTGCCACTATCGGTAGCTTGTTTTCGATTGAGACCAAGACAATTGATTCAAAAGACTGCTTTGAGGGTACCGCAAATGGCTTGAAGTTGAATTTCGAGCGAACGACAATAGCAACTCCACCTCCAGTTTTGATTGATCTAGGGGTGTGAAAGAACGAGAAACCAGATGGAGTTGCGAAACCAGATGGAGTTTCGTCTTTAATTGTCGGACAGTTTATCGATTTCAGCCAAGTTTCAGTTAGGGCGAGCAGGTCGATACCATTTTCAGAAATAAGGTCGCTTATTACTAGAGGTTTATTGCACATTGAGCGAGGATTCCAAAGGCAAGCGTTAAGTCTGGCCGATGGGGTTACAACAGGCCTGATGACCACTAAGTTAGAGAGATTTACAGTGACGCAAGTGGGGGAGCGTGCTGAGCGGTTCGAGACAATGCTAGGAATACCGAACGAGCTGGTACTCAGCTTGCAGGTTCCGCCCAACGAGCGGCGTCTGAGCTGGTGGTTCCGGCCACCGAGGCAGCTACGGGGTGCTTTTCTTTTGTTAATGCATAGTTCATGAATCTTAGCAACAACATTAATATCTAGGAATGCATTTGATATGCGATGACGAAGCGATAACAGCTGCTGACGATCATAACTAACAAGCAGGTTACTAGCCGCCGGCAAAGCTAAGGCAGCGCCGGCGTGGGAGACCTAGCAGCCCGAAGCGATAAGCGTTTAGATGTCCATAGGCACGTGATTTCTTACGCGCTACGGTCAAATAACAATCAGAATAACTTTAAACAGGTCTTAGCTGTATCGTTTCCGTATACGATGTTCGCAAGAACTTCGGTTTTCGGAAGAATTCTGCAACGAACAAGAACGCACGTTAGAGCGCTCTATGTCAGGAGGCGAGAATGGGCTATGACTTTATCATAATTGTTTAGTGTTCTATTAAAAGAGTGTACCCTAATAGCCAGTCAAATTGAGTAACAAAACCGTCGAAACTGCCACATTAAATCTGTTCTCGCAGACCTGCCCTGGCTCACCATCAAGCTATGCATATACTCCAAGGTCCTCTAACTTCTGCAAGGCTACTACGCAAATCCTTCAATATTTTCTATTGTAAAATAGGCAATCGGCACTTAGGCATGTAAATGAATTATATATATATATATATATATATATATATATGTATATATATATATATATGTACATATATTTATATTTATTGGCAGCTTACTTGTTTGCATACCTCACGCTTCATTCGTTTGCATGCTGCTCTGGTGCTGTCGTTTAACTCTAGTAGCGGCAACTGTTCCATCAGAGCTACTTGTTTTCCTGTGTAGACAGCCGGTAAGCTCACTTTCATCCGTGTATCAGTAGAAGGGAGTAATGGCATTAAGTGCATGCATCAATATAAGGAATATGTGCTTAACAACAGCAGTAGATTATGTAACAACAAAATAGTAGAATATGGAATAGTAAATACAAAATAGTAAATAGTGAATACAAAATAGTAGAGCATGTAGCAACAAAGTAGAAAATAAAGTATAGAATATATTGCTTTGAGATTTTTGCATTTGTGGACCATAAAATAAATACAGTAGTCTCTAGCATCTACCGTAGTAGTAGCTGTATACCCAATGCAGTGAAATCAGCCCCAGAGTGGCCTCATTTTTACAGCTATACCACGAGCTTCAAGTCTCTATTTTTTTAACGAGGTCTTGAATTGCAGAGTAACCCTTGTCTCGTTTTTTTTATTTAAGCAAAGGCTTGCACTTCACATTAATACCAGTCTACGATTTTTTTCAAAGACTATAGAAAAACACATTAGAATGCAATTATACAAAAAAGCAAGTAAAAAAGCCTCGCGATAGGGCACAACAAGAGAATGCTGTTTTCCGCCTTGGTTGTGGTGCTGCAATGAAAATCTGACTTGATTGCAATGTGCTCTTATGCATATCTGACATCACCCTAGCGATCAATCCAGTGAGGGCGTCAATGGGGTTTAGTGACCCTAGTAACTAGGCACCGAGTAGAACCTTTGGCACATCCGGTTGCTCACTGAGAGCAGCAGCATGGCTACCATGTCGTGCTACTTCTCCTTACATGCGTCATTGTAGGACGTGCTGGTTGCTTTGCGCCTCTCGTCGGCCATGGTGTCACCGTACTCAGCCGACCCTTCGGCATTCATTCGCGTAAGTCAATCCCAGCTAGGTGCCTTGCTGTGCACTTTCGTGCTGTAATTGCAACGGTGGGGTTGGCACACGTGTGGGGAGGAGCATCTGAGTTGGTTAATGTGACATTTCCAATGCGAAAGGCAGTCTTAGTGCTACTGAGCTGTATCAATTTAACACGGTCGTGCTTTGTGCTGTGAAGCAATTGGCATCGTAAGTTTGTCGTGCACTCTTTCTCTGCATGTCTTCTCGAAGAGCCTGCCTTGTAACACTGTCCTTTTGTGCTCACGGCTTACTTGTACTGTTGCCAGTTCAAGCTTCTGCCTGGGTTGCCGACACTCCCTTTGTCTCCTGTTTGGAAAAGCATGGGGCCACTGTGCTCGGATGCGTCACCTTGAGCGTGCGCTAAATAATGCATTACTCTGTGGTTATACTGAGCTCCTCACATCTGTCATTTCTAGCTAAAGGAATTCTTTGAGCTGATCGATGAAGAGATCCTGGGTTACACATTTCCAAAAGTGGTCACCGAGTTTCATGCGCACGGCGTGTCGTGCGCAGCTGACATTAGGTAAGAGCCGGCCCCAGTGACACTCAAACACTAACAGTGTAGCAAGGAGGCACATAACGGCGACTTGCGTCGAATCATAGGCTGATGCAGCAGCAGCAGCAGACCTCGAGCATCGTACAGGCATTCGTAGGTGCCAGTCCATAGTTTTTCGTATGGTTCCAGCCCGGAACGATCAGCTCCGGGATGCTCTTGGATGATCTTTGATCGATCGATCAGCTCCGGGATGCTCTTGCTCCTGCTTGGTCGTGACCTGAGATTTTCCATGTGGATTCCTGTTGCTTGTTTTCTCACGCTCCAGACTCTCAACATCGGAATATCGAGCATTACTGGTTGCCGATCGGATAGAAGTCATGAGCAACGTCGTTACAAACTCGCCGGTGAATGCCCTGAGGTAAAAGAAAAGATCGGCAGTGCAGGCGCGTCAGTTAGCCGTGCCCGGCTGTGAGGGGAATTAATAGCTAACGATTATCTCTTTTTGAGTGCACGTTCCTCACATGTTTGTCGATTGAAGTGTGCTGCTTCAGTGCTACAGCTCCTCTCCCTGCCTAGAGCGATGGTGCTTGCTTGACCAAAGATGCTAATCTTCTACTTTTCCAGCCTTATGATTGACGATGCAGCTTTGTTCTTGGCGAAAGTCCAGTGGCAGCAGCAGCCGAAGCCGTCTGGTCTTGCAGCCGAAAATGGAATGCCTTCTGTCAGTGGTACGTTGTTGCATGGCTGCAAGGCAGCTACATAATAGGATGTGTAGTCAGTTGTATTTCTTTACTTCTGTGGGTCCTAATACAGGCTGTTATGTGTAGGAATTCATAACTGCTATGGCATAACTCGTGGCAGAGAAAAACATGTCATGGCTGCACTTTCAATGAGCGAATACTCGATGTCAGATAGCAGTGACAGCTTGCTATGAGTTCTTCATCGTTCTGTTGATACAAGCAAACCATTTTGAGGCATTATTTACTTAACTAACTTTCGTAGGCAGCCACAGAAGGCTGTTGCCTGAGAACTCTGTTGGCCAATGCTGCCGCTCTTTACGTCGGGGTAGTGAAAATCCAAGAGGTAAGGTGCTCGGTCTTCATTACTTGAGGTCGTGGGTTCGAATCTTGCAGTGGGGATCCTATATTTGCCAGCTGCAAGTGGTAATGCTAGCAATTATGGCTCTTCCACCGCTATACAAATGAGGGTGTCAAATCGGAGAATATTTATTTATTTTAATGCTTTAAGGGTACCTAGAGGTGGTCTATATGCTGATAGTAGTTGCACAGAAATTTGCTACCCATCGCTGGTTTGGCCCAGTGGCTAAGGGGGTACTGGCATTCCACCTCTCCTGGACTCCCCCCCCACACATCCCCCCTCCTGAGGTAGGACATTCCCCTCTGGCATAGGGCATTTCCACCTCTCCTGTATGGAAATGTCATGATATAAACTGTCTTGTTTACATATCTTGTAAAAATATTATATAGTACATACTGTTTAATAATATAAAACATATTCCTACATTGTAGTAATTAGAAATGTGGTCTCTGCGGCCCCACTTTTCGGCAGACCACCAAGTGCAAGGTCAAAGCTCTGCCCCGGGTGGCCAGCAGCAGACGCAAGCAAGTAGCAGTATCCTCGACCGTCGCTGATGCCGCCGCCCATCCCGACATTGAGTTGATTTTATTTCAATAGAACGTGAACTTCATTTGATCACACACACACACACACACACACACACACACACTCACACACACATCTTAGTTATACATTCATCAACGTAGTGGGAAATGTGCTATGGGGGGAATGTCCTAGGGTCCACCACTGGGGAAATGTCTGGGGGGGTGGGGACGTCGGGGGGGGGGGATGTCCTACAGCCGGCTAAGGAGTTTGCCCCGACCAAGGTCTGGCCGAGGTCGTGGGCTCGAGCCTCGTGGCACATGTGAAGCACCTTAATAGAGATTATGTTTTCTTAGGGTGCTATACAAATGAGTTATTTATATATTACATAGCAGTAAGTAGTGACGTAGCGACAGCATCTTTAAACTGTGGTGGCTTATAAAGTCAGAGTAGCTGACTTGTGGCCCAGCCTTTTCATAGACGGCATCGGGCCTTAAATACCCGAGTCCACTCTCGCTTTCTTGTCGCTTGATTTCTGCTGCATCTTGAATGATTCTATTAGTGTGTATCTGCTTGTGCTGTCTTCTGTTTAGTTCTTTTTTGCACAGCGAAATGTATGATACCCTAGGCCGATAACAGTGATTGGTTTTTAAACCGTGCTTATTTTGTCTCTCTCTTTGTAGCAGCGTCCAGCTTAGTCGTTTCTGATGACGTGTGCATCATCGACATCGGTCACTTCAATTCAATTTTTCGGACAAGCGATGGCAGTGATCGTGTATGTAAAATTTTCATCTCCTTTGTATGTGCTTATCTATGTCCTAACCGGGCTCATAGAGGTACTTTGTGAGATTATATTCCTTGCTTCCATGTTTCTAGTGCTTGCAAATTGATACTAAATGACAGAGCGGAATTGATTTATTGCTTTTTAAACCTCTGGTCATAGCCTAGGGTTAAGGTGCTCGGTCTGTATTAGACAGGTCGAGGGTTCGAGTCCGTCTGTGGGCACTCCTTTATTGCACACTACAAGCAGTCGTGGATACCTATTAAGGCTCTTCGACAGCTATATAAATGAGGCTGTTGACAAGGACAAATAGGGCCTTTACAGCGTTTGCTGTGCTTTCTTGTGAGAAAAGAAGAGCTACTTGTTGGCGTTGGTAGTCAAACCCTAATCTCCGGTTCCAAGGAAGAGAAATATATGTATGTATGTATGTATGTATATATGTATGTATGTATGTATGTATGTATGTATGTATGTATGTATGTATGTATGTATGTATGTATGTATGTATGTATGTATGTATGTATGTATGTATGTATGTATGTATGTATGTATGTATGTATGTATGTATGTATGTATGTATGTATGTATGTATGTATGTATGTATGTATGTATGTATGTATGTATGTATGTATGTATGTATGTATGTATGTATGTATGTATGTATGTATGTATGTATGTATGTATGTATGTATATAATACATTTGTATCGCTCTCAAAGAGAACTTAAGTTTTTATTCAGGCGATTCACATATGCAGCAGGGCTTGAGCCTGCTACCTCGGTCATCAAATACATTCACCTTGACCTGCGTTCGAGGCGACCACCTTAACCACTGGGCTAAACGTGTGCGGCGACACCGAGTTGTACAATGCCGCATTCCCGAGGACTTATTGGCCTTTATAAATTAGGGAGTGAACATTGCTGGTTTTATAATAAAATCTTTGTGACTGCTGTAATCTCTGCAGCTTTATGCACCAGCTTTGCACCGGGAGACTGTAAGGAAAGGAAATGAAATGTAAGGAAATGAAGCATTTGAGCGGAGATTGTGAATGCACCATAAAGTCCCTTGGCTATCGCATGCTTACCGAAAGCTGATTAGGCTTTGAGTTCACTATAGAAAACTCTCCTGCATAACTGCATAACACACACTTGGTCTCTGTGTGGGGTTACAGCCGGACATACATTATATGACATTACATAGTGAGCATATACTTTATAAAGTGCCCAGAAAGAGATTGCATATACTTTATAAAGTGCCCAGAAAGAGATTAAGTTCATTAGGATACTATTAAAATGTATTAGTTATTGTCTCTGCTGCCTTTGCTTGATAGGAGTTTTTTGCAGGTGAGGGTACACTGGCCCTTCCCCCATTGGCCGATGTGATGCTTATGCACTCATGCCTATGGCGACCTTTAATCTCCAACCTGTATGGCTTTCTTGCTTGCATTCTCATCTTGTCGTTTGCTCTAGGGGATCGACCTGCAGCCTGATGTATCTGATGTATGCATAGGAGGAATACATTTTTTTCCTTTGCATTATCGCCTTCGTTTTTCCTCACTCCCTAGAGGTATCCGAAGATTGACATTCAGGTGGAGTGCAACATTGTGCACATACGCACGTGCCACGACTCTTTACAAGCACTTGTTAGCTTAGTGCAACAGCTCTTGGACCACACTAGGAGTGAAGCAGATGAGGACGGCTCGACTCCGGTCCCATCGATACTAAGTTCAACGATGTCGTCAGTAAGAGCAGTTTAGTGATTGCATTCATTGAGGTTTTGCAAAACCTTTTGCAGTGAAGTATGAGTTCTTGCTTGCACATACTCTCGCGAATGTAGCGACTCGCTGCAAAAGCCTGAGGACCAGTAGATGGAATGTTGCTCAGCGGTCAAAGCGTTGGTTCACGTTATCAAAGTGTTGAACTGCTGTCATTTTAGAGGTGCTGCTTCTGCTGCTGCCTGTTTTCTGTCGATCTGCTGGCCTTCGAGTCATTTATACTGGAAAACAATTATTGTTAGTCTAAGTTTGAGTGGCACTTTTAAGTTTTAGCCATTCGATTTTTTCGATTAGCTCGGCAAGTTTGTAGGATATGAACAGCAGCTGTGTGTGCGAGTCAGAGTCACCTCTATATGTTAATTTGGCTATTCGGTTAGGCTAGTGACTAGTCGGTAGCATTCAAGCTGTACCGACCTTGTGCTACCTGTTAGCTGTCACTGTGCAGCCGATATTGCTAGAGCTTACACTGACATTGAATTTGTGATTACTTCTGCTACCTTTTTCTTCGAGGTGATGTGATATCTTTGAAGTTGTCTAGTAAGGAACCGGGTGGTTGGCAATATTATGTATGCCTGCAGTTTAACTATGGCTTCTGATTTGTATGTGCTTTTCTATGTCTATACCTTGATAAAGCTACAAGGACTAGCTTGATGTTCTCCTTGAGGGCTTTCTCAAGTTCAACTGAAAACCTTAGTTTCTTTCATTGTGCCTATGATTAAGTAAAAGGAAAGGTCAGCTGATTCCAAAGTCTCGCTTGTATAGCAATAGATGAGCCTTATTGACTGTCACCTCTGCTTGCAGAGGGCAATACAGATTTGCCTGCTGCAAGACTCTAAACCCTAAACCCTTGGTCGTAAAGTGTAAGCTGATTACCTAGGGTGAGACCCATGGGTAGCCAACTTAAGACTTTGTCTCACGCAACAGGAAAAGAGAGAAGCCTAGCTGAGGCAGGAAGACAGCAGATGGAGCAAGTAGCATGGAATTATCAGTGAAGAAAAGACGATTGGAAAGAAAGTGCAGCCATCGAGTGCCGGGGGAGATGGTGTGCAAGAGTTATAAAAGGTTAGTCCCTCTGGTCTAAAAATCACATTGTCAAAGCTTGTAGTCACTGAGTATTTAAGCGAAAGAGAGGAGATAATTCACCGTTCTGGGTAGACCTCCCCTGAACGAAATGTGAATTGGTGCAGCAGTTTAGCTAGATGATGGGACTCAGTCGTAGCTGGCCTCCAGGGTTAGAGCAGATGCTGCTTTGTATACGCTGATCCACAGGATAGCCGCCACAGCTTCATCAGCAAAGATTGCGAATGACTTAATTTCCTTTATGTAAAGGCCAATCTTGTGTTCATTTTTGGCTGTAATTGTTGTGGTACAATTCCGACCTACTGTGGAGGAGGACTTACAGGCATTATCCAGCTTTGCCGAGTTACTTTGTGACCTTATCGACACACTGTAGCTGGCACATTCTCTGACACCTGCGTCTACGTTGCTATCCACTGTTGATCACTGTTGCGTGCAGCAAAGCTAGCATCCCGCGGGAATTTTGTAATTTGCAGCTCCATCGATGTCTTTGAATAAACTTACAGCACACACACCACGCTAGCATGGTCTATTTAGCTCTGGCAACCAGCATTGTTTATTTTGCCCTGGCGAGACACTGCGACGACTCGTCGGTATTTAATTTAAGGAAGTTGGCTGACGTTGGGGCCCTGATGTCTGCAATGCAGAGTTTAGTTTATCATGTACTGCAGCCGACTCACTGAAAAGTTTGAATGATAAGTTCAGGTGAGTGTCGTTGGAGTAATAGTGGTTTCAATTTCGTGAGTCTGAACTACCTTGTCATAAAGCACAGTATAGATAAGAAACAGCAAGCACAGAGAACAGATTCTTGTGGAACCTTCCTGATCATGGATCTTCTAGACAAGACCTGACTACCTGGTTTGGCCCAGTGGTTGAGGCTCGCACCTTTAATGACCAAGATCGAGGTGAATGCATTTGGTGACCAAGAACTTGAGCTCGACGATGTCAAAACTAAGAATTATTTACTTGAGGCATTGCTCGTTTGGTTTTTCAATACATAATTGTTGCCAAACTAGCTAGTCCAAGTATTTGTATAATCAATCTGTCTGGAAGCCATTTCAGTAGATAGGATTGATATATATACCACACCCTTAGCCTATAGATGCAAGCTGAATGCCATAGCGATTTTTGAATGGGGAAAATAGGCAGCTGTACAATGTCGAAGTAGGTGAGTAAATGTAAAGCATCTAGAAAGAGATTTGAGTACTCTGAGCATGCTTTATCGAGTATTTATTATTATTATTATACTCACCTAGGCTTTTGGTGGGTCACAGATTGAGCGCAGATTTATTGCTCTGGTGTTTGTGACCTTCCATAGGACCTTAGTTATCACTTTCAATCACTGCATGTATGTATTTTCATCTGTGACCCAGCACACTCGTGATGTCCAAATGGGACTTTTAAAAGCTTTTAAAACGACCAATGCCTGTATGGCTTTCTAGGCTCTGTCGGTTGCTAGTCGCTATAATCTTACAGAAAATACAGATAAATGAAAAGGGGACATGCCACGTGACATGGGGTACCATTGTGCAAGCATGTTGAATAATTATGAAGAGCGGCTGCAAAGGAAATGCCAGCATCGGCCCGCAGGAGAGAGCATGCCATCCTTGCATAAGAACTGTGGAAAGGCCTTTCCTGCCGTCCAGCACTACTGCATGGAGGCTGCTTACTTCTTCAACTAACCGTATAATTTCTATGCTTCTCGCTCTTTCTTTCTTTTTCTTGCTCAAGACTAATGTCGTCAGGACCTGTACAGCTCATCCAATCTGGCAGCGGAAGCGCGCTCTCCATTTTTTCTGTCAGTGTCACCCGGTCTCACTGTCGATGTCGACTGAGCGATGCTCGAGCCTTCATCCTTTCACTTGTCTGCAGAACTTGGCACAGTTTAATGAGGCTGGGAGAGGGATTCATATATTATTATTCATACATTATCATATATATTAGAGGGATGAGACAGTTGACAGACTCAGCCTTGGAGATGTGCGGATGTGCTGAGTATTAAGGACAAGAAGAACCATACGAGCCGAAGATGTAGGAAAGTGCCTCATCGGCATCTAAGCTTGCTTGATAATAATAAAAATAATACATTAGTATAGCACCTTCACATAACTTAATCTCTCTCAAGGCACTTTACAAATGCTGTAAAGAAAGAATGGTTGTACGGTTAGTGGTAGATGTATACTATCTAGTGAGCTGCTGCTGGTCTTGCGGATGCAGGTCTGAGGCACTGTGAAAGCTTGAGAACAGTAAAGTTTTACCTTTAATGAAATGCGTGGTTCGCCTAGGCATTTCGTTCTCGCCACTTCAGCAAGCTTGTGTACACGTACGCTGCTGCTATGCTTGCATTTTAGAGTGGTCAGGCTGCCCTGTTTGAGAGCAGCTCCAGCGAAAGAGAGCCGGAAGGAGGACAGTACATTCCAACATTATTGGATGAAGCCATGAGCGAGTTGTCTCCCCAGGGCACGATGGTGGGATCGGTGCGTCAGGCTGCTCAAGTCGCCGGTGGACATCGGGCAGCAACCACCGTAGCTCAGGCTGGTCTTCATACCAGCATGGCTGCTTGTGGTAAGGGTTGCACTCAAGCACCTGCACCCAAGATGTACTCCCTGCGATGAGGCACCACTTAGCCTGTTTGCTTGCCTGTAATTATTTGTCTGTTTGTTGCATGCGCATGAATTGAGAATACTTGGTACTGGCTTTAGTTTTTATATTCGTGCTAGCACCCATAGTATCGCCAGTCATATTGGTGTGGTTGATTAGCATTTATCAGAGGAATATTTTTTTGGTTGAGGCACCATGATTTCTTAGGAGACCGAACCATAGCTTAAGTGAGCTGACAGTCTTTTGTAGGAACCCGAGCACTCTGTCCTGTTCTTGCGTAGAACTCTGCCAGTTGCTATGCCAATTTTGCTTGGTCTGGAATTAGAGCTCCTAACCGTATCCCGTGCCTCGATCGGACAACCGAGATCTCGGTCGAGAGCACGTGATCAAATTGTTCCTCACATGACTGTGATGTGCCGAAAATACTTTGCAACCTAAACAGGTGACCACCGCTTTGGAGTCGAGCATATAAATACTTTCCTGGCTATCAGGTTGGCAGTGGCAAAAAGACCAAGACATTAAGGTCTGAGGAACCAGTATGGTCGCATCATTATACAATTCAATGCTCTATACGGCATCTCGTCAAACATACTTGCTGATTATTGTGAGTTTGTGCTTGCTCTCATGCTGTTTGCTTTGGAGTCGGAGTTTGGACACCAGCTGTGTATCATCCGAACTTTTCTAGCAGAAAGCATCCACGTCAAGGATTTCGCTATGGTGGCAACAAAGAGATTGCTGTTGGCATACCAGGCATGCTGTCGCAATACTTTTGCATAACCTTAGTGATCGGCACTTATGAGATGCTTTTTCAATGTTGCCAATACATCATACTTCATGTGATCATGCTCACACTTCATATGACATATGCGGATAGCACGCTAGTGACCGACTGATTCTAGATATTGCTTTACAATATGACTAGATCATTGGACGTTGGCATTTTAAGTCTATCCTGATTGGTATCAAAATCTACTATCTTACATTGTTGCTGTGCAGCCCTCTAACCCATTGTGCCCCTTGACTGTAACTAAAAAAAATGCCACCTCCCACCAAGTCAACGAATGTATGTATGGAACGAATGTACTTGTACCAGCTAGCTTTTTTTTTTTTTTTGCAGATATGCTTGCACTGAGTGGCATCAATGGAAGAGAGAGTTCCAAATCAGCTGATGAAGCCAGCTTAATTGATGATGATTTTTACTTAGTGGTCAGTCTCTGCATTTGCAGTGGTTGCCATTGCCGGTTCCAGCTGAGTGCTTATGCGTGTTTCTGTTCTAGTTTCGTACTCTAGTATAAACTGTCTCCCTGCTGTGAGCTATGCGGTTGATCGGCTGCTGTGCTTTCTCATGTATTGATTCTTGCTGTTCACTCGGTCCCTAACTTAAAAAAAAACTTCCCCCACTTCCCTGATGCGTTTGCATTGCAATTGCCCTATGCCTCCTAGTATGTAGAAGCTCCGTGCTCTATATGCTTGCACTGTTTGACCTGCATCTGCTGAGCATTAACGGTGATTTCCTTATTCTCTGCTGTCAACCTTCTGTCATGAGAGACAGAAGCTGGGATGCGGCTGTGGCATTGGTGTTAAGCAACTTTTGGGCTGCTTTTCATGTTCCTTTCCAATTCTTCCATTTTCAGGAGCCATTCCCCACGTGTGAAGAGCCTCGTGTCGAGTTCCTTGGTGGGACGGCTGAACCTCTGCGCTGTCGGGATTATTTTGAACGACCTCTGGGACGGGCCGATCTGCTCAAAGCCCCACCTGGCACTTACCCCGATGAGGTCGAATACCGGTATACTCTGCAGAACTTGAGTGTGATCTGGCACCTATATGGCGGAGACGACTTCGGGACAGCTAACACGCATGGTTCTCTCGGATGTCGTGGTGTGTACTTGATGCCCCCTCCAAGCTTGCGAGACTCTAACGTACATAGCGGTTTTTGGCACCAGGATTGTAACTTGCAACTGGTAGATGATGGGTCCTTAAGCTGCCACTGATTCAGCTTCCTGTTCGAAGCAAACACGTGAACTAGTAGTAGCAGCTGCTTAAATTATTATTTTAAGTTAGTCTATATTCCACGGGCTGATATTTTGTGAAGATGAGTTTAAATGACGATACATTGACTTACTAGTTACGTGCAAACCAAATGTGACTCGGATATTGGTAAGCTTAACGCTCAATTCGGCTCTTCCAGCATATTTCCTATTGCATCTGTATGAAATCTGGGTGTCCTATTCCCAATTGAGCTATTACTAGAACACCACGTTAGCACCACTTTCAAGTATACACACTTTCATATACGTATGATTGCTAAAATGAATTCGGGCCTGCTTAGACAGGGTACAATGTCCAAATTAGTCCATGCAATGGTCACACCCTTCTCGACTACTGTAACTCATTACTTGCTTGTCTATCGGCCTGTGCAATCAGGCCCTTACAGTTGGTGCAAAACTCGACAGCTAGGCTTGTCTGTCGTTAGCATGGCAGTTGCCACATCACACCGCTTCTTGCTGACCTGCTCTGGCTACAAGTCAAGCAACGCATCGACTTCAAGGTGTTTTCACTCACTTTTAGGTCCCTTCATAATTTGGCTCCAGCCTACCTACAAGAACTGCTACCCCAATAGCCTTGGCACTGTACCACCTACTTTTCAGACTCAAATCGTTTAGCTGTGCCTTGAACCAACCTCAAATCATTTTTAAACCGTGCTTTTAGGTCGTATTCTCCTAAAGTCCGGAACACTTCCGACTGAGGCCATGGCATCCCCTGACTCGGCGAGCTTTAAAACGAAGCTAAAAACGCAGGTTGCTTACAGCATTCAGTGAATCTTTGTGATTTTTTTCTTTGTGTGCTTGTTCGTGCTGACACTATACATTTAACCACTACCAAATTTACCACATGTTGACAATGTGCATGTTACCACTCACCACATTATGCTTGTTGACACTGTGCATGTTACCTCTAACCACTTGAGCATGCCTCTTCGCAACATCTCTTTACGATATATGTAAATGTACCTAGAAGAGATTAGGTTCTCTGAGGGTCCGATACAAATGTATTTTTATTATTTTGAACTGCACAATGCATTGATTAAGGATGAAACGTGTGAACACGGTAAGGCTTTCGGAGTTTTCTCCCCAAAACCTGGGGTTTTCCCCAGATGTAAGAATCGTTCATTGAACAAGAAACGACAGAACGATCGCCAATCCACCGTGCAAATATTAATTCTCTTAAGATGCGACAGTGACTGCCTTCCTTGCTGTTCACCTTGGACGACTCCCACTATTCTTAAAGAACCAGCACTCTTCAAATCGAGAATCCTGACCGGTGTCGTTATTCCAACTAGTACTTTTATGTCGATTGTGATTTCAGTATGTGGCGTTATGCCACCAATCGTACATGAAGCTGCGTCATCGCTTTCAGCATATTGTTAAGGAAATTTAGCATTCAACAACAAAGTTCACAATTATTAACTGCGGAAGGGTGTGAACGTGATGTCTTAGTAGCTAAGTCGAGCAGGCCCACCCTTGGTGGGTGGGTCTGAACCAGCTTGACTTTTCACTTGCTTGCCGTTATCTGGTGATGCCTGTTGGCTTGTGGCTTGCAAGCAGGCCGGTAGTGAGGGATTCCTGCCTCTAAAAGCGTTCAGAGACAATACCTTTAGTTTGTATTCTCTCCAATGCCCTGAGCTCTGTACGGATTGACGTCACCACATTCTGTGACTGGATTACACTTAAAAAGAAGCTAAAAACTTGATAAAAACAGCATTTGCTCCGACCTTGTGAGTTGATCTTTCTGTGCTTATGCATGCATACAGTCTACATTTTTGTTATCGTTAAAAAATGACATACTTTCTTTCCAGCACATGTAAATTGCCTTGAAAGGAATCATTTCTCTTTAAGTTGTGATGCAAGTGCCTTATTACTATGATTATTTTGTACTAGTGCACTGGTGAGTATATTCAAGGCTGCACGATCGTTCCATCTGAGTAAAATTTTTTGTTAGTTAATTTATTCCACTGAGGCGTGTGTTTTCATGATCGCATTGCAAAATGTTACATGACTAATACAAATGCATTTCGCATATAGTTATTTTTGGTTCATGACGTATTTTGTGCATTTAGCTTTCCTTTTAGCAATTCTTTTAAGCTACAGAAGCTGTTGGATGTTGAGTTAGAAGCATGTTAAATGTTGCTGTAGACAATCCGGTAGTCCTACTGCGATGTTGTAGCAGCCGTGATCCATATTATTAGGACTGTTGCGATTTTCGCTGCAATCTTACTCTTGCCTACCAATTTTGGTTGTGTGTGATTAAGTCTGAAGCACGGCATCATGGCAGCAACATCTGCTTACAGGCTTGGGCTCACTGAAAATGGGTAAAGCAGCCCGTAGGGCTCGTGGTGGTCGGTGCCGTGACATTGACAACCTAATCGAGCTGCAACTGTCGCGGTTGCGAGCACAGCACGAGCTGTACTGCCCGGATGCCGTCCTGCTGGCACCCTCCAGCCTGGCCTTAGAGCCGCCTGTGGCTGGAGGCATAGCTTCGCTTGCGTCTACTTCTCCTGCTTATGTGAGCCGCACCTGCCTGCTGTTGAACGACATTGAAGTGAGAGACAGGTTGCAGACATCTTCAATTGACAAGCTGCTCTACCTGCACTCGTCGGAGAAGCTGCCGAAGCAGACGCATGCCAATGCAGTAAGCATAGCTATGCTGCTGTGCGAGTGGGCAGTCGCCCCAGCGTGTTAACGACGACTTCCGGTAAACTGTAGTTAAAGCAACATGACGAAACTAACAGAGCTGAGGCAGGATGAGCTACCCAAATAAATGTATCTTCAACAGGTCTTGTTAATGCATCTTTAAAGGGGGCAGTTAGTAGGTCACTCATTAGAAGTCTAAACTGGACCGGAAGAACTTTTGCCACCTCCTCTCATTGTTCCCACTGCCATTCCATATTAATACAACGATATTAACCAATAATACATCTACATTAACCATCTGATCATGTTTCCTTGACAGAAAATGTAAAGCTTCTAGAAAGAGATTGAGTTCTCTGATGGCGCATTATCAAGTGTGTTATTACTACTACTACTATTATTATTATTATACACTGGCGCGAGTAGTGGCAGACCAGGTAAACTCTTATATCAAAAATTCAAACATGATAAGTTCCAGTCATGTTGTAGAGCTCATTTCTTACGCAATGATAACTACTCTCCTACTGCCGACTATGGCTCATCCTACTGCCGACTATGGCTCATCCTTTTCAGCGGTCCTGTGCTGCTACTTTTGTGCGACTCAACACCTCAACTGCTCTCCTGACTCTGCTATGCTTCCCACTTTGTCTTTGTTGCGTGAGACGAAGTCTGTTGGCTACTGAATGCGTACCGAAACCCGCTTAGGCTGTGAGTGCGCTATACAAAACTCTCCTGCGTAACACCCACATGGTCTTTATGACTTTGTGGAGTTACTGGCGGAGATACATTACATTACATCACTCCACAAAGTCAGCACTACTGTCTTGACGTATAAGATGACCTTGCGAGGGTATCACAGGGCACTGCATTGCATTGGTTTTGGTCCTTTCTCAGTGAGTTATTTCAGAGAATAGAGTTCAGTGGCCAAAGGTAATACGGTGAGCCTTTAAAGTATTGGGTACGCCATAATCTGTTCTATTTCCATTCTCTTTCACTATCTATACTCTCCCTCTTACCAAGCACAATCTAGGCTCTTATTTGTATGCACATGACACCGCTAGCTATATAAGTAAGGGCTTTAGTCTCTCTCTCTCTCTCTCTCTCTCTCTCTCTCTCTCTCTCTCTCTCTCTCTCTCTCTCTCTCTCTCTCTCTCTCTCTCTCTCTCTCTCTCTCTCTCTCTGCCTTCCAGTACATCAAACTCTCTCAGCTCGTATGTAGCATCGATTGCTGTCACTCGCACTCGATATCCAGAAAATGCTCTCAAATTGAGTGAAAACAAAATTAATTTATGAGTGAATCTAGTATTATTATCTATAAACTCGAAAGTGAGCTCCTAATTGTTTGCTTTTACATGCTGGTGTAAGCATGATAGTCCTTTGTTTTGCTTGCTTGTGTCAGCATAGTACTGTGCATGTTATCAACCCTTGGTTAATGCTTCTCATGGAGCGAGTTGTAAATTACCTGGGTTGATTTACTTCTTTTAGGGAGGCTATCGATGCGACCTCTTATTAATATTATTCAAAATGACCTTTCACTTGATGATCAGCATAACTTCCACTGTCAAGACTGCCAACTTTCAGCTCAGTAGCATTGTAAAAACTGGGGCTCACTTAGATAAAGGCATCACAGCCAAACTGATTATTGTATTCGGGATTGTATTCCATTTAAACGTAGCTCAGAACTTGCAGGTCTCCTTGCTTGTGCAATGAGATTCTTACTGTAGGTGCAAAACTCTGCCGCTAGGCCTATCTGTCTTCAGCTTTTCAAATGCCTCACTACACACTTCTCGCTAACCTGCATTAGCTCTGCATCAAGTAGTGTATAGACTTCTAGGTTCTGTTACTCACGATTACCCATTCTATTCTCTTGCTCATGACTACTTATCGAAAATACTTCATAATCGGGCTTTGCATCATTCCACTCGCTCTTCAAACTAGTCATTTACCATGCCTCCAACCAGCCTACAATCCTTTGGAGATCATGCCATCAGAGTGTATGGTCGCAAAGCCTGAACCACTACCGACTGCTGTCAAGACATCCCATGATTCGACGACGTATAAAGGATGCAAAATATGCTAGCTCCTCACAGCATTTGATTTTCGATCGGGGAGCATTTTGCTTAGCTTTCGCTTGCGTCCAGAAATTGTGCATGTTATTACTAACCACATACATGCTTCCTTTCCAGCCTTTGTAAGCTGCATATAAAGAGATGGATTTCTCTTCGGGGACTTTGTAAAAAACAATCTTTTAATATTGTTATCGTCATCATAACCAAAGAAGCAGGTTGTGATGGAATAAAATGAAGAGGTAATTTGTATTGAGGTGCTTTTGTCTGGTGGGTACAGAGTGGGCACTTTTCTTTTGCAAGGATGGCAGAATCTGAGTGTTCTGACCTGACAGGCAAAAGTCCAATTATCCAATGCCCCGGGCTATTTTTCCGTTCTCATCTGTCATGCAAATGTTTCTGCCTTGGTCGGTCTGCCATTTTAAAAGCCTTGAATTTTCGCATTTGGTCAATAATAGCACGAAAGTTGTATCATGTCACGACACTTTTTAATTGAACATCATATCTTCGAAACTGCGTCATATCAAAAGCATGCTAGACAAAATCACGCCAACAAAAGTGCAATGCTAGCAACCCTGAAAATGCTCCCATGGCTAAGGTGAAATTTTGTGTGTAGATTTGACTTGGTTTCTGTCTTCCAAATCAATTAGTATTATGCCAAGAAGAATGCAAATATTGCATAATACGGATGCCTTGGAAGTAACTATACTATTTCTGGTTTCGGCAAGCATTAATAATGCATTTCTGTTGTGAAACAATATTAATAGTAATCCTATTAAAAGTAAATTAACAATAACTGTTTGCAACGATAGTAAGAGTTGGCCTAAAATGCAGTTAAATGTTAAAGTTGGCATATTTGACGCACAATAACTAGTAAAACCCATACATGAATAGTTCAGTGTTGTGCCCAGCATTATAATATATTTGATAATTTTTGCATGATCTGTGAATCGTGATATATGCCTGTTGAAAAGAATTAATAACGAGTAGATTGAAAAATATTTATAATTAGTATATGACATGAAATAATGTTACTTTTGAAAAAACTTGATGTAGTTTGGAGTTAAAAATACTGTTGAAATATTTCATATTTTAAGTTATATGTAATATTTTTGTTCTCTAATAAAATCAAATTATGAACGTGGTTTTATCGGCATGCTTGTATTCTCTTGCTTGTTGTTCTGTTGGGTTGCCCTTCGAGACACTTAGTAAAGAGTATGCACGAAGGTACCCACGAGGAAACATGAGATATTTTGTGCATGGGAAATCGACGGTAACTACTCACCGGCAAAGGCTGATTGGTTATAATAGTGCTGTGTTGACCCGTTGCAGTTCATAATACCTAGACTTCTCTGTTCATTTGGCATATTTCTCCTCCTTTTTAGATTTTGTTAAAAATTATCTGCTTCAAGGCTGAGCCTGCAGAGTCGGCTGATGAAGAGTGCAACATTCGCGTCTCAGTCCAGCCTCTAAGGCTCAACCTTGATCAAGTAAGGAAAGTCGTCTGACCATTTCTCAGTCTGCAATTTCAGCCAGCCGCCAGTCCGGATTGCTTGCTTGCATTGTGTATGAGGACGACAAATTAGAAATGATTTTTGATCCACCACAGTTCCGTCGTACCAACTGCTCGTCTTAGTCGGGTCACTGAGGTTTGCTTCTTTAGCCTTTAGATACTGTGCAATAATTTCCTATAGTATTATGAATTATAATAGTGATATATCTGTTGTGTTTTATCCTAAGAGAACGAAATCTCTATCTAGGTTCTGTGCAACTCGATGCCAGAGAAGCAATAATCAAGAGCTAATAGCAAGTGCGGTATCATTTGTACCATTTTGTACCAGTTGTACCTTTGCTTTGATCCCTCCCAGCCTTCGAGCACCTCAAATTCTCTAAACTCACTAGCTGCATGCATTGATGACATCCGCACATGGATGGCAGCAAATTTTCTAAAACTTAACGATGATAAAACTAACTTACTAGATATGGGCAAACCCAGTGTGATCCAGAGATTGGAAAGGCTGACTCTCAAAATTGGCTCTGCCAGCATATCTCCTGTCGAATCAGCTCGAAATCTAGGTGTCATATTCCAATGCGACCTGTCGTTAGACGACCATATCAGCTCCACAGTCAAATCTACCTATTTTCAGCTACATAACATTGCTAAAATTCGGGCTTGTTTAGATGAGGATACCACGTCTAAGTTGGTCCGCGCATTCGTGATATCCCGTCTCGACTTCTGCAACTCACTGCTTACTGGCTTACCAGCATGTGCGATCAGGCGATTGCAGCTGGTGCAAAGCTCTGCAGCTAGGCTTGTCTGTCGTGAGCGTCGCAGTTGCCACATTACTACACTTCTCGCCGACCTGCACTGGCTACCAGTCAAGCAACGGATTGACTTCAAGGTTTTGTCCCTCACTTTTAGGTCCCTTCATTCTATGGCTCCAGCCTATCTGTCAGATATACTACCCCATCAGGCCAAGCATTGTACCACCCGCTTTTCGGAATCCAACAGTCTAGAAATACCTCGTACAAACCTTAAATCCTTTGGAGACCGTGCATTTAGTTCATATGCTCCCAAAGCCTGGAACTCCCTCCCGACCTGCGTCAGAACATCCCCAGACCTGACCACATTTAAAAGGAACCTAAAAACACACCTATTTAGGACAGCATTTAGTGGGTGCCTGTGATTCGTCCTTGATGTGCTTATGCGTGCTGACACTGTGCATGCTGCCACTAACCACATTTGCATGCTGACCCTGTGCATGTCACCCCTAACCATATTATTCATTTTGTTTGTTTTTTCAAGCATAATTTTACTTACCATTCAATTGCATTTCACTTTACAGCAAATGTAAAGCTTTTAGAGAGAGATTAAGTTCGCTGAGGGCGCTTTATCAAGTGAATTATTATTATTATTATTATTATCATACTTGGAAAAGCACGTGAGTTGCTGATTTTTGCCCCAGATGGAGATGATTAAGAATAAAGATCTGAAAATCACTAAACAAAATATGTTTAACAATTGAATGTTTTCTTGGGGTACCTTTTAGAAGACGAACGAATTAGAAATGGGATCGGATGTTTTGAGGTTCTCCACATAAATAAAACACTATAATGCGATTTATGTCAAACCCGAAGTAAACAGGAAATATATCCACAAATTACAAAGTTACTGATCTCTGCTTCATATGCGACCAAGTGTCTTAACTTTTTGAACCTTGGTACACCGAGGTACATCTCTTCAGCTTGTTGAGGCACATGCATATGATTTCTAAACAGCCTCATTGGCAGTGTAGGTTTGGGCCTTCTAAATTTCACAACCTGGCCAATATTTCTTATATCATTGTGACATTTTAATGTGAGTTCAGCTCTGCTTGTAAATCACTGCAGTAGTTAGTTTTTTATTTTGGTTTGATAATTATTGCCATGTTTTTCAGTGATTGTAGAAAATTATCAAACTTCATCGCGTTTGATAACACACACAGTATAGGGACTATTGGCTTCTGCCCACCTCCTGGCTGTGCCACTGTATATCAGTGGCCCCAACGAAACCTCAAATGTTTATGCATTTTTTCTACTGCCTGATCTCTGACTGCTTTCATTACGAGCTATCATCGTTTAATGATATTGAGCTTACGTTCTGTTATTGATGTTGGACCACATCTGTAATGCGCCTAGAAAGAGATTCAGTTCTCAGGGGTGCTATAAAAAAGTATTATTATTATTATTATAATTTTACTACTTTAGACAGTGTGGATGCAATGAGGATTTAAATTGAAGTGTGGTGAGCGATGGCTAGTGAGCCATAGCACCGTCATATGCAGGAAGGGGATGTCTGGGCTGTGTGTGTTTAGCACAGGCTTGATGGGTGAGGTCCAGCTGGCAGCCACCAGGAAGAACAGTGCAGTGTCGAGGATGCAAATGCCCCCCCCCCCCCCGCAACACATTGTTACTGGATGGCGGCGGACTACACCGTTGTGCAAATTTTTGCGCACGTAAGGAAAACCGGTTTTCGTGTACAATGACCCTTCCAGAAGTTTTGCTTCTATATATACTCTGACAAGACATAATGCTGGTCTACCGGCCTGTGCAATCAGGCCCTTACAGCTGGTGCAAAACTCTGCGGTTAGGCTTGTCTGTCGTGAGCGTCGTAGTTACCACTTCTCGCCGACCTGGACTGGCTACCAGTCAAGCAATGCATCGACTTCAAGCTTTTGTCACTCACTTTTAGGTCCCGAAATTCTTTGGCTCCAGCTTACCTATAAGATCTACTCTCCCATCAGGCTAAGCATTGTAGCACTAGCTTTTCGGAATCTAATCGTTTGCCTATACCTCGTACAAAACTCAGATCGTTTGGAGACCGTACATGTAGTTCGTATGATCCCAACACGACATCTCCTGACTTGACCGCATTTAAAAAGAAACTAAAAACGCATCTATTTATCACAGCATTTAGTGGGTCCCTGTGATTTTCCCTGTATTTGTTTATGTATGCTGACACTGTGCATGCTGCCACTAACCATACTTGCATGCTGGCGCTGTGCATGTCACCCTAAACCATGTTATTCTTGTTGTTTATAATAATAATAATAATAATATTGCACTTGATAAAGCGCCCTCAGAGAACTTAATCTCTTTCTAGGCGCTTTACATTTGCTGCAAAGTGATACGCAATAGAATAGTAAGTAAAATCATGCTTGACAAACAAACAAAATGAATAACATGGTTAGGGGTTACATGCACTGGGTCAGCATGCAAATGTGGTTAGTGGCAGCATGAACAGTGTCAGCACGCATAAGCACATCGAGGACGAATCACAAGGACCCACTAAATGCTGTCCTAAATAGGTATGTTTTTAAGTTTCTTTTAAATGTGGTCAGGTCAGGGGATGTTCTGATGCAGGTCGGGAGGGAGTTCCAGGCTGTGGGAGCATACGAGCTAAATGCACGGTCTCCAAAGGATTTAAGGTTTGTGCGAGGGTATTTCTAGACTGTTGGATTCCGAAAAGCGAGTGGTACGATGCTTTGCCTGATGGGTTAGTGTATCTGAAAGATAGGCTGGAGCCATAGAATGAAGAGACCTAAAAGTGAGCGACAAAACCTTGAAGTCAATCCGTTGCTTGACTGGTAACCAGTGCAGGTCGGCGAGAAGTGGAGTAATGTGGCAACTGCGACGCTCACGACAGACAAGCCTAGCTGCAGAGTTTTGCACCAGCTGCAATCGCCTGATCGTACATGCTGGTAGGCCAGTCAGCAATGAGTTGCAGAAGTCGAGACGAGATGTCACGAATGCATGGACCAACTTGGACGTGGTATCCTTATCTAAACAAGCCCTAATTTTAGCAATGTTATGAAGCTGAAAATAGGCTGATTTGCCTGTGGAGCTGATGTGGTCGTCTAACGAGAGGTCGCTTTGGAATATGACACCTAGATTTCGAGCTGATGCAACTGGAGATATGCTGGCAGAGCCAATTTTGAAAAGTCAGCCTTTCCAATTTCTGAATAACACTAGGTTTGCCCATAACTAGTAAGTTAGTTTTATCATCGTTTAGTTTTAGAAAATTTGCTGCCATCCATGATCGGATGTCATCAATGCATGCAGCAAGTGAGTTGAGAGAATTTGAGGTGCTCGAAGGCTGGGAGGGATCAAAGCAAAGGTACAACTGAGTGTCATCCGCATAGAAGTGAAAGCCTAGATTGTGCTTGGCAATCACATCAGCGAGAGGGAGAGTATAAACGGTGAAAAGGACCGGACCTAGCACAGAGCCCTGAGGTACTCCATATTTTAGAGGTACTTCAGATGATCTTTGTCCATTCACGTCAACACTCTGGAGTCTCCCACTGAGATAGGACCTGAACCACTGCAGAGCAGTGCCAGTGATGCCCGGGCGAGATGAGAGGCGCTCTAGAAGTACTTTGTGATCGATGGTATCAAAAGCTGCCGAAAGATCGAGCAAAACAAGAAGAGACACTCTACCCATGTCTGCATTCCTAAGTAGGTCGTTGTATACCCGAAGCAATGCTGACTCTGTGGAGTGATTAGCTCTAAAGCCAGACTGGAACTTACTAGCAAGGTGTGAGGTTTCGATATACGAGTTCAGCTGGTCTGCCACGACCCGTTCCAGTGTCTTTGATAGGAATGGTAGAAGGGAGACTGGGCGGTAGTTGCTTAAGTTCTCTTGGTCTAGTGTAGCTTTCTTGAGAAGTGGCCTGACTACAGCTTTTTTGAAAGGTGCTGGGACCTGACCTGAGGCTAATGACATATTAATGATGTTGGTTATGCATGGCAGCAGCAGATCAATGCAACGTAGGAGCAGGACAGTGGGAATAGGGTCCAGTGGACTTGTTGTCTTCTTTGATTGAGATACGAGCTTTAGTATATTGAGCATGCCATCATTAACCATTCGATTGTGTTTCCTTTGCGGCGCATATAAAGCGCCTAGAAAGAGATTGAGTTCTCTGAGGACGCTTTATCAAATTTGTAATAATTATTATTATTAGTTTGAGCAGTTTGGTGTATTTTTGCCAATGACTTGAGTGATTGAATTAATGGCAGTATCTGATACAACCCAAATCAGCCACAGTTCACCGGCCATATCAGTATAATAAATATACCTCAATTTCCATTATCTGCAATTTTTATTTTTCAATAAGTTTTTGCGAGTGCTCACAAATTGCACTATGCCACGAAAGCACACCAAGATACTCGACCAGCTTTGCTAAAATGCAGCGCCTTATTGCAGACACAGGGAGTAAGCCGATTGAACATAACTTGGAATATTCTACGGGCTTTTAAACCCATCATCATTTTCCAAGGAAGATTGGAAAATGTAACCTGACCGAAAGATGGCCAACTCCCTGATGGTTTTGCAACGAGGGAGAGAGGAGAGAGCGGGAGAGAGAGAGAGAGAGAGAGAGAGAGAGAAAGAGAGAGAGAAAGAGAGAGAGAGAGAGAGAGAGAGAGAGAGAGAGAGAGAGAGAGAGAGAGAGAGAGAGAGAGGAAGAAATTAGAGAAATGAGGGAGGATTGGAAAGAGGAAGAAAGGATGAAGGTATGATCGGGGGAGGGAGGCAAAAACTGAGGGAGACTGATCAATCTGTGAAAGGTTCGGAGGCACCAAGGAAAAATGTGAATGCAGCTGGATCTGTCGCGAGCATGGCTGTGGCGAAACAAAGGTGTCATTTGAGTTTAAAGAATCTGTGGTCTATATAATCAAGCCGCAGTTGCAGAGAAAAACTGTACTGCCAAATTATGCTGCCGACGGATGTATAATGATATGAATCTATTTTCGGGGCTGATTCCTTTTATAAAGGACCATTTGATGTGCTGTAGTAGTGGTTGTTGTGGTGGTTCAGGACAGCTACTTTGTCCAAGTGCTCGGTTGATGTGCTCTTAATTTTGATAGGACGCAATCCTCTTTATGCACTCATTCTTTACCAAAGCCTCTTCCTCACTGGTGCCGTCAGCAGCACTGACTCCCGATGGCCGTCTGCCACATCGTCCATCATCGGCATCTGTCAGCCAAGAGCCGAAGGCCAGCATGCCTGTTGCATCAGCCGCTGTTGCAGCAGTAACAGTAGAAGGAACTGATCTAATCACGGAGCAGGCATCGCTTAGGCGTGTTGTGTTTGATGAGATGTCTTCAGGACTGCCGTCATCCCCGGTGAAGCCGTCTGGTGGATTGGACCGTCAAGAAGCAGGGTCACAGAGCAGCTTATTTATAAAGTAATGTATGCAGGCACGGTATTGCCGTGTGGCGTGCTGTAAACTTATCATCTATTATGTACATTAAGTCTCTCACTCAGACGGTAGGGCTTTTTGATGTCTTCCCAAGGATGCCCCTCGTTAACATGCCATTGTAAAGAAGTTAGTAGTTATTCGTGTTTCTTTATAGGGGCATGACTGTTGCGACTCAATTTTCGAGTTTTCCAAAAAATCGCCACATGGTGCATTTACCCCAAGGTTCACCAAAAATGCTCACTTATTTTTGGACTACTGCCTGTTACACTCTAATGAATAGTGGCGATTCTGCCGTGAATTAGAAACCGATTATTGAAAGTTACGACTCGTTGTGAGTTCTAGCTGTAAGTGAAAGTTCTGCAAAGGAAGACTGTTGTGCCGGATCGGTACCGTCGTAACTATACCAACTAATTGCTCGTGGCTGTGAAAAACCACTATGGAGATTTTGTGCGGCTCCTGCTTCTTCCTCAGTCTCTCCGCCATGTGGCTGCTAGCGAGATCGCCTTTTCCTTTTAGCTTCTGCTGATGCTGGATCGTTTTTGGTTTTCGTTATTCAACTTGCTGCAGTAAGTGCACTGCAGAGAGCACAAGCTGCTGGAAAGCCATGGCCACCCGATGAAAAATCCTTCGAAGTTCAAACCCGTTTAATTTCTTTTAGTTCTAGAATATCAATGTTCAATGGCAGCTTTGAGAGTGCACGTTGCAGCTACATATGCAAATACGTTAATTATGTACCCCTTGTTTGACACTTATCATTGATGTACCCTGGTCGTACGACTATAAATGCATGACGAATGACTCACTGCAAATGTGCCGGACGACCGTGGTGGACGTAAAGGCTAAGGACTAGCTAACAATCTAGCATAGTTATAGGGGCTGATTTCAAGACCACCATCAACCTTACTAGGGATTTCAATGGGGGGAGGGGGAGAATGAGAGGGAGAATGAGGGAGAGGGAGAGAGAGCACCAGCAGAAAATTTTTCTGCCACTCAGTAAAGGCAGTGGTGTAGGATAACCGCTTATTACTAGTGGATTGCTGTTAGTAGTGAAAAACAAGCGTGGCCTGATAATAGTAAATATGGCCAACCTCTGGTCTTTTAAATCCAAGAAATGCAACTGCAAGCCCTCTTTTTTGCACTGGTGGCTCTCGTTTGGACAACAGATATGCTCAGAGCTTCCTGTTTATGTCAACTCTGAAAAATGTCTGGAGACCGGTGCTTGTGCTCGTCTTACGCCCGACTGGAATTCCTGCCCATAGTTCATTCCCAACATTGGCGGCACAAATCTAATCTATGCTGCTCCCAACCATGGCATCACTTCACCGGCACTCCTCTGCAGCTGCCAGTTCTTTTCAGCTTACTGCCCTCATCATTCAGCTTTGTGCACTAACTTTTTCAGCTGCATGAGGTGAAGGCTGATCAGTGCATCGATCGAAAGCTGCCACACACAGCTCTCAGTGCTTGACTGTAAGCCGATGAGCATAGCAAACGGTTCTATGAAGCTCTTTGCTTACCTTAGCGTTACCGACAGACTAACAAGCACATGCAGCTGCTCACATGCATGCCTTTACCCGCATGCATGTGAGCACACAAAGATGTGGCTCAGGCAAACGCGATGATGATGAAACAAGATGATGGGTCTAGAATGAATATTGCACAGCAACCCCACTTGATAAGTTACCTCGCACACAGATAAGCTGATTCACGGCCTCTTTCTTGTACTGACTCAAGAGCCTTTGCTATTTGTGTGCCTGCCCCCTCCCCCAATCTACTTCGAACCAATCTAACGTGGCATGGCTCTAGGCTTTGCCACCGTCCCTCCTCCCTTCCAGCCGGCGAAGCCAGCGCCTAATGTGTATGTTGTTTGATCGCTTCGTTGCAGGAAATTCGAGTTCACGCCAGACTTGTACCTGAGGCTAGACTACGTGGGCAAAGGCTTCAGTGGCCACGGCAGTGGCAGCAGCGGCGGCAGCGACCCGGCAGCTCTGCCGTCCATCGTGCGCCTGGTGGCTGGGCTGGCTCACTTGAACCGTGTCGAGCTGCGACTGAGGGAGCTTCGGTTCCGGCATGGGTGAGCTCGCGTTGCCCTGGCGCCGTGCTGCTACGGCAGTGGCTGCATTGACAGCGATTGCAATGGCCGCCTGCAGCAATGCAGGTTGCCGAGTGGCAGCGTGTCAGGTGCTGCAGCTCAGGGCCACGGCTTGCGCAAGCAAGCGCGGTCGAGGCCGAACCCTGACCTCGGTGGTGCTAATGCTCGGTGCTGCGCATCGATCCCCTCTGGCATAAATCGGGTGCTGCACTGGAACCGGCGTGCGTTCGAGGGCGGTGTAAGCCGCCCTCCCCCCACCCTGTTTGCCAGTCCTGCAGGCGGCGAATTCGCTGGCCGCTTCGGAGATCCGCTTCCGCCTCGAGGTCGGCACTGTTGCGAGCCACTGCTTAGGAGCAGAGCTCTGGGCGCTTCCGCTGCATACCTTTTACTCGTCGGTTTGCTTGCCTGCTCCAGCATATTGGGCGTGGAGCGGCTGCTGCAGGAGTGCCTTCGCTCGTGGCAGCACGATCTGCGCGACCAGCTGGCGGTTGTCGTCGGAGGCGTCGGCCCAGCCAGCTCGCTCGTTCAGATCTGTACGTACGGCTGCAGCTGCTGCCACAGCCACGCCCCTCGCTCGATGGCTTGCTGGCCTTGAGCCCTGCCACCCTGCTTGCAGCGGTCCTTCCCTCCCCCCACTCCCTCTCCCCGCTTCGGCGCTTCGTGCTCCAGCGAGAGCATGCGACTGCAGCCGATATTCGGTCGAACGTGGATGTGTCGCCACGATTCAGCCATGCGTGACTGGTTTCGGAACTTTTTGGAAATTCTCAATTTTCTCAATTGAAAGCTCTTAAATCTAGACGACAGAGCCACGTGTCTCTTTCTCCATCGATGTGTAGCGCACGTCTGGCAGCGGCGTTTTAGCGCATCGGGCGATCTTGCGAATGTGCTCCTTTGCAGATAACGGCGTGCGAGACCTGTTTCTGCTTCCCTTGGAGCAGTACAAGAAGGATGGCCGCATAGCGTTCGGTCTGCGACGAGGCGCCAATGCTTTCGGCATCTCGACGGCGGCTGCGTTCTTAGAGCTGACGAACACGGCCGTGCAGGCAGTCCTGGTATGCCGTACCCTCTGATTGCCGCCACGTTTTCTTAGCAGAAGTAGCTCGTGTTGAGCCAGACACCTGCCCGGTTTCCCGGTTACTTCTAGGCAGGCCTCTCCCAGATAAAATAGTCTCCTCCCAACCATTTGGGGAGCTGCGCTGGAAGAGTGCAAAAAAAGAGGTGAAGCGCCGGCGCATATCCTCTCTAACGCTTTGGGGGAGCGTTGCATTAGCTGAGAGCATTTCGCTGCAGAGCATTTTGTCGCAGCACGTTGGTTATATATATAGGTGCTTGTGTGCATGGCCTATGCATGGCCTAATATGGGTGACATGCACAGGGCAACCATGCAAACATGGTTAGTGGCAGCATGCACAGTGTCAGCATGCATAAGCACATAAAGGTCGAATCACAGGGACCCACTGAATGCTGTCCTAAATAGGTGCGTTTTTAGTTTCTTTTTAAATGTGGTCAAGTCGGGGAATGTCGTGACCCAAGTCGGGAGTGATTTCCTGGCTTTGGGAGCATACGAACGAAAGGTGCATTCTCCAAAGGATTTGAGGTTTGTATGAGGCATAGGTAAACAGTTAGATTCCAAAAAGCAGGTGATACGATGCTTGGCCTGGTGGGGGAGTAGATCTGATAGGTAGGCTGGAGCCAAAGGATGAAGGGACCTAAAAGTGAGCTACAAAACCTTGAAGTCGATGCGTTGCCTTGACTGGTAGCCAGTGCAGGTCGGCTAGAAGTGGTGCGATGTGGTAACTGCAACACTCACGACAGACAAGCCTAGCTGCAGAGTTTTGCACCAACTATAAATGCTTGTTAATGCTGAACGTCAGAGTAGAAAATCAGCCACAGAACACGAGAGGCGATTTTTTGCCGAACTCTGCCAAAATACCAAGTTAACCGCTCAAGGTTTTTTTCGCTCGATCCCAGTATTTTCTCGATCCTTGTTCTTAACTGTGTGAAAAAATCATAAGAAAACTGTGAAGGAGGGCGTTAACACCATTCAGCCACACGTTCAGCAAGTAGCCGGTTCGTCTTTTGCCTTGTGACAAAGCACTTGAGTTGTGGCCAATCCTACCCGGGTAGGGTCCTATTGTCATTTAGTTCGAGTGGAAGGAGTTTCAATACTGTTTACACTCGTAATTGTATCGAGATATAATCGTAGGAAATCTAAAGAGATTGATTTTGCGGAGGGCATTTTATCAAGTTTATTGTTATTATATTTGTCGATAAACCGTCAATAGCTAGCCACTGTACTAATATTGTACTGTCTTTTATGTGGCCATCGGCCCAAGAATCGACATATGCCTCTGGGTCGTAGCCCAGGAGGTAAGGTGCTCGCTCTTAACGACCCAGGTCGTGGGTTCGAGTCCTGAAGTGTGCAATCCTTTGTGGCTCACTACAAGCAGTGGGGATAGCCGTGAAAGCTCTTCTGTCGCTACATAAATGAGGCTGCTAAAGCAGCTTTCACTTGCACTGTGCCATTGCAGGTGAGCGCTGAGCTCGTGTTCGACCTTCTGTCACCAACGCCAGCCGCCACCTCGCGCCGGACACACCCTTTAACGAAAAAGAGACGCGCTCCACCTGCTGATGTTCGGCAGGGTCTCGTGAATGCTGCCGAGATTGTCACCGATGTAAGCTATGCAGGGCCGAATGGGCGCCTGTCGTGGGGGAGCGGCTTGTCGTGACGAACGAGCACGACTTCTGATTGCTCGCGCCACCTTTCCTCCGGCCTTGCCCAACCGTTACCGAGACAATGCCTCGCATGAATGCGTGCCTCTCGCTGGTTGTTTGCCCTGCTGGGCCCTCGCTGTGAATTCACTTTTTGCATGCCTTCTTATTAACTGTCTCACAGGGTGTCTGCGACACGACGAGCCGGATCGTCTCTGTCGCAACCGTCGAGCACTCTGAGAAAGGGCTGCGCGGTGCCGTTGGTGGTGTGCTGAGGCAGCTGCCAACTGTTGCCGTGCAGCCTGTGATCATCGTTGCTAAGGGCGCATCTGAGATGCTGCTGGCAGCTCGAAATCAGCTGGATCCAGACGCCTTGCGCGAAGAGCGCAACAAATGGCGTCATCGAGGCGATGCCGACTAGCCCCCTACCCTTCCCCGATCGAATGGATAGCAATAGCATTCTCTTACATTCTGCATGTCTTACCTGGTTTTTCATGAGTGACATGTAAGTAGGAGCCGGCACTCCTTTCCGTGTATGTATGCAGTCGTGATTGGTTGGTGGTGCTATTCCCATGGCAACCGTGTTGTCTACTCACTACGTCGTAGCTGGGTAGCAACGTTTTTCGTGTTCACTTGAAGATGCACGTTGTCATCTGACACGCTTGACTTGTGTTTGTCTGCCATGCGGCATAGCGACTATTCTTCAGCTGTTACTACAGCTTCATGGCATGCATGTTGCTGCCTATAACTTGCTTTTGTTAGTCAAGCTCAAGCGAGTGTGCTCGTCCGAGATGATTCCAGTAATTACTCGCAAAAGCACTTAAGTTTTTTTTATAAGTGCATACCTTTGAAGCACATTTGGCTTCAATGGCATGGCTGTGTAAGGTACACTCACTAGGTGCTGCTCCAGCGGCCTGCATCTGTGCATCAAGGGACGACTCATTAAACGATTGCATGCAGCTGCATCTGGTGTGCAGCATGGCCGTTCAGCCCTCCCCTGGGGCTGAGCTCCCACGATCTGTGCTATCACTGATGTATCCGAGCAACCCGATACAATTAAGTGCTTTGAACCTCTGGTGGCTCGAAGCACGGCCACTGCATTGGCAGATTTGTGCTCATTTTTTGTTTATTGCATTTTCATAAACCTTCAAGAACGAGACAGGTGTCAGGGTCATCGACGAATAGGCTGCCGAGAAATGTCGATACAGTTGATTGATAGTGAGGCCTCAATTCACCTGCAAAAGTATATGCTGAAGCTGTCCTTATAGCGCTTCTGGAGATGATGAGCATACTGACAATTGTAGCCTCCTGCTTCTGTCCGGAGGTCGATGTATGCCTTACCCTGTTTTTGCTTTTGCTCTATCTCGGCGATATGGATTCTCTACGTCGATTCAGTCGATGGATATGACTGCCAAGTGGTGTCAAAGGCCCTTGTTACAACCATCGACATCGTTGCAGCTGCCCAGCAGATTCACAAACCTATAGACTCTCTTCTGTCTAGTTTGAACCGTCGACTGTTCCTAAGGACTCTGAAGTAGTGTCTTAATGCATTCTTTCTGCTTACATGTATTATATTTTCAAACTTGCTGGGCCAAGACCAAATGCCAAAGCAGGACAGTTGCTGACAAACTGGCTTCAACTAACAGCTGTAGATTCTACGACTGATAATTGGAAACAAAATTTCCATGGTTAAAGGACAATGCGAAGCTAATTTATAAAGATCCTGAACTAGTGAGACTAGTTTGGGACTGTGAGCCAAATGGGTCTCGAAAGCAGTTTTCAACCGATCATCTGTTCCAGGCAGCAGCATAAAGACGGCCGGAAAAAAGGTAGTTTTGCTTACCATCCGTCGAACTCACAAAGAAGCGTTAGTGGAGCAAATGAATTAATAAATATAATAACTTAATATTAATTTTTACTTATTTATTTATTTATATGATTGATTAGTGATGGATTGATTAGTGGAACAAGCAAAATATTGCATTACAACAAGTGCAATCTAAATGCCAAACTAACAAACCAATGCGCGACCATGTGCTGCCCATCCGTGTTAACGTTGTCCTTATTTTTAAAGAAATCGACACCTTGCCATTCTCGGTCACCAAGGTATAGAACCACGTTTTTGGTCTGGGAACCGGCGGCTGCTTACATGCAGCCTAACTCTACTAGAGCGTTGTAGCTGGGCTTGGTGATAAGGGAAGGCCAACAACTCTTAATGATTTATGATAAGCGTCCTTTATTTCGTATGCTATTATTACCTGGAATTCATTTCTGCCGACTGACATCACGACATCTCTGGACACGACGGCATTTAAGAAAAAGCTAAAAACGCACCTCTTACAGCACTTGCCGAGTGTGTATGTTTATGCGCCACTAATACTAAAAATCGCAAGTGCTTATAAGTAAACTAAGTTCACTCTTGCAGCTATGCAAATGCCATTCTCATCAAATTTTTAATTTTTATGGTTTAATGTTGGGCCTATACTTAAGAAGAGTCCTCGGAATATCGGAGATTTACGGATATGGAGAATGAAAATATACCATATGCCTCACGAGAAAACACTTTTAAAACTGCTTGGAGCTCAAATGAATGTGGCTCACTGTCAAATCAACTCTTGCAAACCTCGGCAATGTGAACCGGTGCAGCTTCAAAAGCGGTCTGTGACGCAGTCACTCGGGCAGAGTAACATGTGCTAGTCATCCAGACATGCTGGCTAGGCCTAATTGATAAAGTGTATACCAAGACGAACCATTCAACACACTAGAGAGGCCGTAATAACAATAATATTAATGCATTTGATGTAGTGCCCACTGAAAAAACTCAATCTCTTTCAAGGCACTTTACATTTATGTTTGAGATAGAGAGGTGTTAACAAAGCCACTGTGTAAAATGCAGCAAGTTATATATACTGACGAATCTCTATTTGCATGGCCTCAGTCGTACGATTTTCTATGCATTTATTTAGAGCATGCTTATGAAGACATGTGGACAGAGACATATTAGTAGCGAGAGCACACTCACGCCGCGGGACATGCCACGATCACACCCGATTGTGTTTTCATTTCCCAACGACTACAGGGGTACGGAAAAATACAGCTGGCAAAGGAGCAGTAGCAGAGACTAGACTAAGTATGGAAATGCGGTTCCTGCACAGCATAAGAGGCTGACGCCAATGGCCTAGCCAGGATTTTCATATTCAGTTGGGAAACCTGCAAACAGCTTATATAGTGGGGCAGGAGGAGGAATATATATATACATATATATATATACATATACATATATATATATATATATACATATATACATATATATACATATATACATACATACATATGTATACATATATATATGTATATATATGTATATATATATATATATATATATATATATATATATATATATGTATATATATATATATATATATATATATATATATATATATAGTGGGGCAGAAAGAGGACACAGACCTGCAGTCACTTATAGAGTGCATGAATACAAAGTGATTACAAGAAAGCAGGTTTCGCACAGCACGGGGAGTCGTGGAGATTCTTTTGAATTTACAAAAAAACCAAAAGATTCGCCGGATTAAGCGCAAGCTTGAACGCCGCTTTAAGCAGTCTGGGTACGATGAAGATCTAGTTGGTAAATTTTAAAGACTTCCTTCGAGTCTACACCAGGATGCATAGAAAAGCCAGGGTTTCTATTTTTCGCTCGAAAACTCGAGTCCGGCCAGTCAGGACCAAAAACAGATTTGTAAGACGTTAAGTAATTTGCTGGCCGATGCTGAGAGGTCTCAACTCACCGGATATTAACGGCTCGGCCGACAAGTTTTTACCCTTCTTCACTGAAACAATTGCGCACTTTCGCGCCTCCGACTTGTGCCCTCTCCGACTAAAGCCGGGTAGGCAAACTTTACGATCTACTAGATTATTTCAGGAGGTCAAGAAGGCAGGACACCAGGCCTGAGGATGCCACGCTCACTCCGCTGGGCCGATGGAGTGGGAGTGGCCAGACGAACAAGCAGTCGCGACAGACGCACAGACACGAGCTGTAATGACAGCGGTAGACATTTATCGCCCCTTCTCGGTCCGGCGTTTCCGTTTCATGCAAGCACCTGACGCCAGCCTTGAAAATAAACACTGGCCGCAGCTCGAGCTGCAACCAGCAGTCACGAAATAGAACGAGACCGTGACGAATTCAATTAGGCCGCCAGATCCAGCAATAAATACGCAGCTGGCGTTAGGCTGGACTAGATTACTAGCTAGGCCCTATCTGTCCTAAAGGCCGGAGTGTTTTCCGACCTCTGGACTAAAGCATTACTTAAATGGCAACCTGCATCTTTCCTTAAGAGATTTCTGCATGTGATGCGGCTACCTTAATAATGTCTAGCAAAAAGAGCTCGTATCCTGAAGACCCTACACCGTCCTCTCTGTGGTCTTCACTGGCAGACAAATGTAGCTCAGCCATAACCAAGATTTATACTGCTGCTCTGGAAACAAGGGGTTTTACCAGAGTCATTTAAATAGGCTATCACTAAACCGATACTTAAAAAGCCTAAATTAGATTCTGGGGTCATTCAAAGCGATTTTGCAGTTTTCCTTTTTCTTTTTTGTTAAAGATTCTTGAAATAATTGTTGCTAAGCAGCTTGTAGCACTCATGGAAAAGAATAACTTGTCAGAAAATATCCAGTCGGGGTTTAAGCCGAAGAATCTGCTGCAACTTTTCTCCTCCTTGTCTCCAAGGACATCCTATGCAGCAACGATGGGAATGCCGCTGCCCTGGTTCCGCTGAATCTATCAGCTGCATTGGTACTATTGATCACGGCATCCGCAATGAGCTATTGAGAACAACATCCGGTCTGGCAGACGAGGTGCTGGTGTGGTTTGAAATGTACTTCTCCGATTCACTTCTCCTGTTCAAGATGCGTCGTGCGAGGGTCGTGTCTCATCCACCAGACCAGTCGCACGTGGTTTTTGAGATTTCGTCCTTAGGGTGCATGTGCAAGCTTACACTGTGCCCACTGCTTGCGGTTACCTAGACACAGATCAAGTTCTCTGAAGGCGCTATACAAATGTAGTATTATTATAAGGGTCCATTCTCGGTCCTTTGCTGTTTTCTGTTGATATTGATGCTCTGGGAAAAACGATTCGGACCCACGGGAGTAGCACGGAGAAGCAGGCGGTGGAAGAGGTGGCAGCTGCCACCCTAGCCCGTAGGCGCTGGAGCAACGTCCCCAGACTTCTTTACAGGGGGCTCCGCCCCCTGTAAACCCCGATGCTACCCAGGTGCTCCGATCCGGGCATCGCCTCAGACTACTACTGTCGGCTACCGCTAAACCAGCCTAGGCGTTTTTTCACCCAATTTTCTGACTCAAATTGCTTAGCTATGCCTCGAACTAACCTTAAATTCTTTGGAGACCATACCTTTAGTTATTAAGAAACTTGATTCCGACGGACGTCGCGGCATAACCTAACTAGATGCCTTCTACGAAGAAACGCAAAACGCAGCTGTTTCTCATATCATTTGCTGGGTTCTTGTTACTTGGCTGCGTGCTGAAAATCGAGCACTATATTGTTATAATTAGCGTTTGGAAAGCTTCAGGCAAGCGTCGTTCTACATTATAAACTAAAAACGCATCTATTTATCTCAACATTTAGCGGGCCCCTGTGATTCGACCTTAATGTGCTTATGCGTGCTGACACTGTTGCATGCTGCCACTAACCATACTTGCATGCTGACCCTGCGCATGTTACCCCTAACCGTGTTATTTTTGTTGTTTATTAAGCATGATACCACTAATCATTCGCTCGTGCTTGCTTTGCTGCA
>WPIO01000224.1:232500-287698 GCA_009760855.2 Cristatella mucedo | reverse complement strand
GAGAGAGAGAGAAGAGAGAGAGAGAGAGAAGAGGAGAGAGAGAGAGAGGAGAGAGAGAGAGAGAGAGGAGAGAGAGAGAGAGAGAGGAGAGAGGAGAGGAGAGAGAGAGAGAGAGGGAGAGAGAGAGGAGAGAGAGAGGGGAGGGAGGAGGGAGAGAGGAGATAGAGGAGAGAGGGAGAGAGAGAGAGAGAGAGAGAGAGAGAGAGAGAGAGAGAGGGGGGGGGGGAGAGGAGAGGGGGAGAGAGAGAGAGAGAAGAGGAGAGAGGGCGAGATAGAGAAGGGGAGGAGGAGAGAGAAGGGAGAGAGAGAGAAGAGAGAGAGAGAGAGGAGAGGGAAGAGAGGAGAGAAGAGAGAATGAGAAGAGAGAGAGAGGAGAAGAGAGAGAGACGAGAGGAGAGAGGAAGAGAGAGAGAAGGGGAGGAGAGAGGAGAGAGAGAGAGGGGAGGAAAGAGAGAGGGGAGAGAGAGAGAGAGAGAGAGAGAGGGGGGAGAGAGAGAGAGAGAGAGAGGAGAACGAGAGAGTGAGTGAGAGGAAGAGAGGAGAGAGAGAGAGAGAGTGAGAGGAGAACAGAGAGAGAAGAGAGAGAGAGAGAGAGAGGAGAGAGAGAGGAGAGAGATTAGGGAGAGAAGGGATGAGCGAAGGATGAGAGAGCGAGAGAGAGAAGAGAGGGAGTAGAGAGAGAGAGAGAAGGATGAGATAGATGAGAGGAGAGAAGAAGAGAGAAGGGAGAGGAGGGAGGAGAGAGAGAGAGAGGAGAGAGGAGGAGGAGAGAGGAGGAGAGGGAGAGAGAGAGATAGAAGAGAGAAGAGAGAGAAGATAGAGAGAAGTAAGAGGGAGAGGAGAAGAGATGAGGAGAGAGGAGAGGAAGAGGAGAAGAGAGAGAGAGGATGAGGAGAGAAGAAGAGAGAGAAGGAGAGAACGCAGAGAGAGAGATAGAGAGAGAGAGAGAAGAGAGAGGAGAGAGAGAGAGAGAGAGAGAGAGAGAGAGGAGAGAGAGAGAGAGAGAGAGAGAGGAGAGAGGAGAGGAGAGCGAGAGAGGTAGGAGACGAGAGAGAGAGAGAGAGAGAGAGAGAGGAGAGAGAGAGAGAGAGAGAGAGGAGAGAGAGAGAGAGAGAGAGAGAAGAGAGAGAGAGAGAGAGAGAGAGAGAGAGAGAGAGAGAGAGAGAGAGAGAGAGAGAGAGTGAGAGAGAGAGAGAGAGAGAGGGGATAGCGTCTACACAGGCCAAGCAGAGGCGGTACAGGTGGACAAGCAGAAAGTAGTTCGCTGCAGGGCTAGCGGGTCATACAGCCACAGCTGACCCGGTGCAATTAAATTAAGCTAAGTTAGCTGATACCGCCCGACTGCAGCGCTTAACGAGCCGGTACTCAGTGCGCCCGTTGGCCGAGCGGTGTGGAGGTTGGGAGTCCGGCTGGGTCAGAACGACGTTGTGGGCGTGGCCACGCCCATAACAGCAACAAAGACAGCACATACCTTAATACACCAAGTCCAGTTATTTAGCATGCGATAGTTATTTAATAGCCACATCGAGGTAAGAAATAAGCATCAGTCGTACTGTAGCGCATACTTTTTTCTTGCAGATAGTCCAGAACAGTTATTACATGTCATCCAGTTCCTGTAAGTCATCATTCAGGACCGCTAATAATCTCCAGTGCTGTCAGATATATGCTGAAACAGCATTACGCCTGCGAATTGCACTCAAAACCAAAGCGGCTTTAGGTGAACGAAGAAACATACACTAAATACAGTCCGCAGAAGCTCGGACGAACGGGTGGGTATAGAGCTCAGAGGCAGAGCGATGTTACGCGGTAACTTTTATGCTGCAAGTAATCGCCAAGCAAGCTTTTTCGGGCAATTATAAAGATATCAAATAAAATCTGCTGATACGCCAATATAATATTATTATTTAAATTTATTTAATTAAGATGAAGACGCGTGTTGGCGGCATTTATGTTTTTGCAAGGCTTCCTGTCCTACAGTGTGTCTATTACTACGGTACAAGCCGATCTGGCTTCCCCTGTTGACGTTGGCATCCGGCGGCTGCTTGCGGAGACTGCAGTCATGCTGAAGGCGGTGATCTTAATTGGTGGCCCCCAAAAAGGTTAGCTCCGCATAGAACTGAAGAGGCTCTTATAGAGATGCGCTCACAGTGCGTGAGCCATTTACTGGCTTTGGCTTGATCGTCCAGTTCCTGCATTTTTGAAGCATCGATGCCTTCTGGGCAAACCGTACCCACCGAATCGTGGCTTCAAGCGGTTGGAAGCGTGTGGATCGTTCCCGTTCGGGTTTAGCCATGCACAGAAATTGACTACTGGAAATCAGAAGCATTGGCCTGCTTTTTCTAGACCTTTCACGTTCTACGCATTGCCTGCTAAGAGCTAGGGTGCACTGCTAGGCTAACATTAGACGAAATTCCAGCTTAGCTGTAACAGGCCGTTAGAGCACTGATAGAACGAGCCAGTACCAAATCGTCACAATCTAGCAGTACAGTAGCCCTTGGATGGTCACTAGCTAAGATAAAAGTACAGCCGAATGGCAATGTGAAAGCATAGTGTAAACCTATTTGGCTTACTTTTAACTCGCGAATTTATCCGAAATCAAGGCATGCACAGGTAAGAGTAGGGCAGGCATTTGTTCGCACATTTGTGACAGAACATCTAGATTACTTCAATTCTCTTTTTAAGAATTCTGGGCCAGTTCCCTTAACGGTCACGATTTTTATCAAACTCAACCTCGAATTGACTTCAAGCTCTTATCTCTGACCTACTGGTTGCTTCACTCGCTGTCATCAGCCTACCTGTCCGACTTTCTTGCGCCTCCGCTATTGTCTCCCACTAGCAGATCAAGGGCTTCCAGCCATCTCCAAGTCTGCTGCCGTTCTCAAAATATTTTATGGATCTGGTCTGAAGTTCGTTTTTACCGCATGTCTGGAAGTCTTTTTTTGTCAATATCTACGATGGCATTGCATCGCGTAATTCCTTCTATAGACAGAACTGCTCATCTGAGCTTTTTCATTGCCTTAGCGAACGTTCTTATATGTTCATGTGTGCTTTCCGTGGTTATCTGTGCATGATTACGGCAAATTGACTAACTAAGGGTCCTATCGACCTGTACTCTTGTGTGTTTTTATGTGTGCCCATGTTGGCATGCTGGCCTAAGCATGATACTTGTGTAGTTTCAACTGAAAAAAAATCGTTTGTTGATTGAACCTTCAGCATTTCATATGCACTAGAACTCGCTTCCGGCTGCATTATTATATTTTTTATTAGAGCATGCAGTTGGTGCAAGACTCTGCAGCTAGGCTTGTCTGCCGTGAGCGTCGCAGTTGCCACATCACACCACTTCTCGCCGACCTGCACTGGCTACCAGTCAAGCAACGCATCGGCTTCGAGGTTTATGTCACTCACTTTCAGGTCCCTTCATCCTTTGGCTCCAGCCTACATGTCAGATCTACTCCCCCACCATGCTAAGCATCATACCACCAGCTTTTCGGAATCTAATCGTTTACCTATACTTCGTACACACCTTAAATCCTTTAATGACCGTGCCTTTTGTTCGTTTGCTCCCAAAGCCTGGAACTCACTCCTGACTTGCTTCACGACATCCCCTGACTTGACCGCATGTAAACAGAACTTAAAAATACACTTTTTTAGGACAGCATTTAGTGGGTCCCTGTGACTCGTCCTTTATATGCTGATGCGTGCTGACACTGCGCATGCTGCCAATAACCACATTTGCATGCTGACCCTGTGCATGTCACCCCTAACCATGGTATTCTTGTTGTTTATTGAGCATGATATTACTCACCATTCAGTCGTGCTTCCTTTGCAGCAGATGTCAAGTGCCTAGAAAGACTTGGAGTTCTCTAAGGGAACTGTATCAAATGTATTATTGCTATCATTGTTATTAAGCGGGATACTGTACATATCGTTAAACCTTGGTCATTGATTCTCTTTAAACGAGATGTAAAGTGCCTAGATGGAGACTCGTTTTCTAAGTGTGCTATGCACACAACCTATTAATGTTATATTAGTATTAGTGATGCTTAGCTGGAAACTATTGTAGCTGTTATACAAACAACCTAAATTCGCATGGACTTACGAGGTACGCTATCTGTTCTGGCGTCCGGGCCATTTATTAAATTCCGAAGCAAGGAGCTCGTTAACTCCAATAAAGTTTTTGGTGTGTGCAAATCTAGCAATGCCTTTACTCAAGATTAGGGCACTTTTCTTTGATGGTAGAAGCACGAGCTTTGGAGCAATCGCTTACACATCTTTGCTACTATGTATAAGCTGATGCACTTAATCAGATCCTTCATGGCTTTCCTTCACAAGCCAAATGGCATTATGGTGGATGCTTGCATGGACTTACATGGCCCCTGTAAGTCCATGCAAGCATCCACACGCACATACACGTTCGTTTGCACATGAACACAGACCCACACACACACACACACACACACACACACACACACACACACACACACACACACACACACACACACACACACACACACACACACACACACACACACACACACACACACACACACACACACACATACACGTGCTTGTGCGCATAGTCGCACAAGCACTCATGGACGTATGCGAGCACCCGTGTGGGGTCACACTCGCATGCACATGTGCATGAAAGCACGTGCACACACCTTTCTATGTAACCTCTTTCGGGACACAATCGGTAGCAAGCGTTGTTCACTCGAATCAGCAGGAAAATAGCTCGAGGGATGACATGGTGCAGAGGCTAGCAGTCAAGAGAGTCAGTAACTAATGACATCACTGAAAGACTGCTGGGAAGACAGTTGCCTCCGTGTGTTTGCACCGGATAATGTGCTGGCCACTGCACAACCAAGGTTGTGGGTTTCTCGAGTATTGCAGCAAGCACAGATTTAGGCTCGCTGTGACACGTGGATCAGCTGGCAGGGCTCTTCTGCCACTATATAAACAAAACCCAATGAATTAGTCCAGCACCGCACCAGTATCTGACGTCGTCACGTAAGAATTGCAGGAGTGTCTGCTGACATCTTGTTATCTTCGCAAGCTACCGCAAGCTGCTGAGCGAGAGTCGCACATCAGGCGGTCGCTCGCTAGCTCTCTCTTGCCTCTGCACTCTGCCTGCTGCTCTGCGCTCGGCTTTAGGCACCCGGTTCAGGCCGCTGTCGCTGGACGTGCCGAAGCCCCTGTTCCCGGTCGCCGGCTACCCAATGATCTACCATCTCATCGAGGCGTGCGTACAGGTGAGAGCTGGGACTGCAAGGCTGCGTCACCGCATCAGCCTCCTCTCTCTGGCTGATAGTGCAATAATAAATAATAATGATGATGATGATGATGATAATAATAATAACGCATTGGTATAGCACCCTCAGAGAAGTTAATCTCTTCCTAAGCAGTTTGGTTGGTGAGTGGCACGTGATAGCATGTCCAACAGTGCTGGCAAGCGCTGCTCACGCAGCTGTGCGTATGTGCTTCCGCTTGTGGGTCTGGTGGTCGCAGCAGAAGGTGCCCTGCTGCCAGCCAGCCTGTAAGATCCTGGTGAGGCAGTTCTGACCAGTGTGCAAAGCTGCTGTCGGTCGTGCGCTCGCGTGTGAGTACCCACTATAGCGTGAGCGGAATTGATTATGCAAAAAGTGACGACGCAGCAAGGCAGCATTTGAACGTCGACTTTATTGGCAATGTGCTCTTTACTAACTTTTGAACTTTTGGCTAATAATAAAAAAATAATGTCTTTTGAACAGCATCCCAGTGGAACCAAATCTCAATCCAGGCACACTTTAAAAGTCACTTTAAGGGAATCAATAGACATGAGCTAATTTATGTTTCTCTTTATTTGTAACTTTACAAAGCCTGAAAGACTAAGTGGGTGTTGCGGTGGAGAGTTCTGTACAGCACCCAAATCCAAAGAGGCATATTCAGGGTGCATATGGTAGCCAGCTGACCCCATCTCACGCACAAAAGAGAAAATAAAAAGCATGGCTGAGTCAGTCGAGCTGTCGAGAAAGTGAGTAGCAAAGAGGTGGCAGTACAGGACGACTGGTGATTTGCCGCTGTCGGCAGCAGGAGAGACGATGTCTTAATAGTTGTGGAAGAGAGTTCAACATTATACGACCTTTAAGGCAAAAATTAGTGACAATCGAGGTATCATGATTGAACAAGCACGGACAAGCACTCAAGCATCATTCTTAAGCAAGCATGGAAAAGAACTCCAAGAGAACACTAATTGCTACAGATTAGTAGGAGACCCGGTTAATAGCATGAACAATGTATGCAATTCATGCGCAATGTATACAACCAGAGCACAGAGGAAGAAAGACAAATTAACTGGGCTGCAAAGAGGCAAAATTCTTTAGCATTGTCCTTACGTTGTGCAGAGCAGTTGTTCATGGTGCATATCAGCCAGTTTTGCCTCGGGGCTCTTAGCCTAGGGCTAAGGTGCTTGCACTTCACCACCACTTCAGATCGAAGATCAGATCGCTTTTGAGTCCTGAAGCAAGCAATTCTTACTGCCGTCTGCAAGTGGAAATAATAGCCAGGGGGGCTGTTCTGCTGCTATGTACATTCCTTGAGCAAAATTATTTACGAGGTTTATTCGACACTTTATTTAGTAGCTGTTCATTAGCAACCCTGCTGGCCTGTTTGCAAACCTTCATAATGCTCGAGGCTTGTTAGGATTACAGTTCAGTATGTGCCATGTTACACAATAGCACAGTTGTAGGTTGCCAGCTGTTTACTTGTCAATACGGTAGCTCTGGATGCTACAATGCAGATAAGATGTGGAGTGATCGGGTTGAGCTGTTTAAAGGATGCCTGAATTCGGTCCTTCTTTGTCGTAAGGAGAGTCGCAAGGGTTCCGATCGGGCACTCGAACCCCGGACAACGGTTCAGCCAAGTTTGTGGTTGTTTGTAATAAATCATCAAATGCCACGAATCTTCACGCATGAGCCAATGGTTGGTGCCTTGCGAGTGGAAGGTTGAGCCGAATGGCTGTTGCCCTCTTGCTCTTAACGGTGGCCTGAATCAGCTTGGCCCAAGAGCTAGCGTGCTCATTACGTAGCAGGATGCTCGATCGGTGCATGTTCGAAGCTTGTTCGTGATGGCATTTTGCCGAAAGCCGTCATTTTTTGCTTTTCCATGAAAGCACTGGCAGAATAAGTCTTGGCAGTAGTATCTTGCTCGTGTCTATTGCAGTCAGGGTGTTTTTCGCTTCCTGAGTTAGTTTGCTTTTGCTTTCACTCCCATTTTTTGTATCTGACTAGTTTTACCTGTGTGCTTACAGTGCACCTTTGGCTGCTGCCTTGCCTCGGGTGTGGAGTGGAGCTTTACAGCTGGCTTTGTTGCCACTCAACATCAATTGACAGACTTTTCTCATCTCTCTTCTCTCTCTCTCTCTCTCTCTCTCTCTCTCTCTCTCTCTCTCTCTCTCTCTCTCTCTCTCATCTCTGTCCCTCTCTCTCCCTCTCTGTCTGTCTGTCTGTCTCCCCCCCCTCTCTCTCTCTCTCTCTCTCTCTCTCTCTCCCTCCTCCTCCCTCCCTCTCTATGTCTCTCTCTCTCTCGCGATCTGTATGCATGCACAGTATCTTTATACTTGGCTTGCCTACAGGTGGATGGCCTGACGGAAGTACTGCTTATCGGCTGCTACCAGCCGTCCGATGATCTCAATCGATTTATCACATCTGCACGACGACAGTTCAGTGTCCAGATACGGTAAGAAGGAGTTGCATGTGCTCAGTCTGTCCGAGCGGCTGGAACTCGCTTCCGCAAATCTTATACAGCGACAACTACTCTCCTGCTGCCGACTATGAATCATCCATTTCAGCCGTCCTGAGTTGCTACTACCATGCTACTCACTATCTCAACCGCTTTCCTGACTCTGCTATGCTTTCCACTTTCTCTTTGTTGCGTGAGACGAAGTCTGTTGGCTACCGAATGCGTACCGAAAGCCGCAAAGGCTGTGGGTGCGGTGCACAAAACTCTCCTGCGTAACACCCACATAGTCTTTATGGCTTTGTGGAGTTACAGACGGACATACATTACATTGCATCTTGCCTGGGCATCACTGGTACTTTGCTGCAATTGTTTATCTCATACTGCAGCGGGATATTTCACAGCATGGACACCAACGATCATCTGATTAGCCTTTACCTTAAGGTACAACATAATAGAAAGAAAACCTAATGTACCGTATGTTGTACATTTGGTTTTCTTTCTTATGTGTTGGCTAACATTTGGGAAAGGACTTGAACGAGGCCACTGTGAAGCCCCGAGGCCTTCGATGAGGCCCCGAGGCCTTCAGGGAGCTTGCTTGCTGTGCAAGAACCTTGCAAGCATTTCCGTGACAACACTGTTGATCATATGGTATAATAATAACTTGATAGTATACAAATAGTGATAAGTATTATGTAGACTGCTATACATGATTCAAGTCTTTTAGAGAATTGTAAGCCTCTTGAATAGAGATTCGGTTCTCTTAAGTCTCCATACAACGACCTATAATTTTCATTATCATTGTTTTTATTAATATTATTATTGAAATTCACAGCCAGAGTTAGTGATTAGCTGGTATCATGCTTAAACTAGCATGCCGGAAGACACCCAGGACCGTTGGTTCATACAACCCATCAAAAGTGTCTGCACAAAAAACACAGAAAAGAGTTAAGTTCCCCATGGTTAATAATGGAAAGCCGAGCTGAGCAGATGTAAGTTTGAAGTGAAACTTACATCATGCAAATTCAATTCAGGTTTCAACATGTTGCTCAGTGTGACATTGCTTCAGCAGAACGGCTTCGATCGTTTTCGCAGAATAGGGAGCGACTCGGCGAACTGCCCAGTTATTGTTGACAGGTACTACCAGGAGTATGCACCCCTTGGCACAGCGGGCGGCATCTACCATTTCCGCGACCAGATTCTCAGCGGAGGACCGGAAGCTTTCTTTGTCCTTAACTGCGACGTGTGCGGAGACTTTCCGCTGTCTGAGATGATTAGCGCTCACCGGTCGCGCCGCCGCGGCGAGCATCATTCGGTCAAGGACACTTTTACGATGCTCATCACTGAGGCGAGTGGCTCTGACCAGAAGCTTCAGAAGCTTGGCCGACGCGCTGCAATGCCTGAGAATACTTCCGGCTACAGACTCGATCACTGCATATCTTATTGCTTTGGCTTGTAGGCCACCCGGCAGCAGTCTCACAACTACGGCTGCGCCGTAGCAAATGCATCCACCGATGAGGTAACCTTGACGCTGTGGCCACCTGCAAAATGGGTCGACCTCGGGGCCGAGCTTTGCTTGCTACTTCATTCATTCAATTGATGCCAGTTCTTGCTACTGCGCGAAAGCAGTGAAAAAAAATTTGCACGGGTAGTTCATTTCGGTTCATTTCACGTCTGTCTGCTTTTTTTTTTTATTGGATCGTGCATCAGAGTTGTGGCTTTTTAAGCTGCTATTGACAGGTGGCGATCCGAGCACTCACACTCGTCGCCTCGAAAGGCTCTTTGCAGTGGGACATTTTGTTGTGAGATGGTTGGTTTAGGGGTGAGTCACGTGTGAGGAGGCAATCGGGTTCGTTGGCCCCGGCATCACCTGCTACATGTGGTGCTAGTGGTCAAGGACTGCCGACATTCACTTTGAACATCGAAGAAGGGAGACTGGGAGGGGTGAAAACCTTTGATCGATTTTAGGAATCTGCATGTTTGGCTCGAAACCCTTCGAAGTTCACCCACCGAAGTTCATTCAAGTGCAACATCTAGTTTTAACTTAGCCGGCAGATAGCCTCACTAAGTTTAGTTGTAGCCATCTGCCAATACTGGCGTATGCGCCTCCATCTGCATCTCCATACGACCTCAATAGTTGTTACAAGAATTAAAGGTAGTTTGTTTAGTGCCCTCAGGTAACTAGGGTCTGTCTAGGCATTTTACTGTTGCTCAAAAACAAAGGGCAAGTGACACATGTAAACATAGCTGGAAATAGCTGGTAACGGGCTGCAGACTTTCGGTGGTGCAAGCTGACTTTTTCGTCACTCTGCACAGGTATTGGCTGCTGATCGCTTAGTGTCTTTCGTCACCCAGGACCGTTTCGTCTCTCCTCCAACTAACGAAGGCCCGTTGTAGGTGCTTCACTACGTCGAGAAGCCTGGCACGTTCGTCAGCTGCCTAATCAACTGCGGAGTGTATATATTCTCCGTGCACGTGTTCCAGTACCTGGCCGAGGCTTTTGCACGCATCCAGGAGATGTCGGAGTGAGTGACGACGTGCCAACGTGCCGGCCGTGCCGCTCTCTCGCCTGTCCGGACTTTGCCTCTCGGTTCAGCGCAGCGTGTGGATCGCCGGTCATCGAGTGTCGTTCCCTCTGCAGTCGAATCTCTCCGCTGGTTTCGTTAAAGCGAGCTTGTCAGACGAGGGAGGGGCCGCCTGAGTGCAGCAGCTGTGGAACAGAGTCTGTCCTTGACCTTTTAACCTTTGAGCTTCTTGCCTTCGTTTCGAACAAGGATGCAAGTTTGCAAAGCTATCGCTAACCGTTTTAGGTAGGGTGGCTCACTCGGGCACTAAATAATATCTTGCTTCGGTTGGCTTCCATCCTGCTTAATTGATTTTATAGGGTTTTCTCGTGCAAACGCAAGAGCAGTCTGTTGTATTTTGGATGAGGGCATTTTTAATATCTTTTCTGACTCACGACCTGAATGACTTTCAATATAACGTAAGGCTGCCTGTAATGTACTGGCATTGGGTCACTAGAAGGATATATTGCCAGAATGCATATAAGTTTTCATGCAATTTTAGGTGTGATGTGCTTGTTATAAGAGTGGCACACTGGCCTTCGCCAAAAATTATCTATTTCTAATGCTTTTGCAGTCTGGTTATTAGCTTGAGTATGAATGCATTTTAGTTTGACTCTTTTGTTGTTTATTAAGAGCCGATGCAAACGTAAAATGCGGTCGGCTGATTTCGAATTCAAAGTAAGTAATTTTAAATGTGAGAGTGCCCTGTGGACAAAGGAATAGTATGAATGGACTATTAATAATTTTTTATAGTTTAAGGCAGATGCAATTAGAAAAGCATTTATTGCCAACGAAAAGACCTTATTGCAGAGTTGCGTATACTTTTGAATAGCTTTTTGTTGCTGGTGACACAAATGACACGAGGGCAACATAGCTGTAATAAATAAATAAATAAATCCTAGCTGATTAAACAGCCTCTTTTTGGATAGCGACAGAAGAGCCTCTACGGCTATCACCACCGCTTGCTGTGGCGATAAAGGATCGCCCACCGCAGGAATCGAATCCACGACCGAGGTCGTGAAAAGCAACCGCCTTACCTAGTGTGCCATCACGGCTCACTTGCTGTAGAGCTGTAGTCAGTGCTCGAGTGGTTTAGGTCTTTGTGCAGAGGTATCCCCGTCGTGGGTCATAGTGAATCTGAGTCTCAGAGAACTGAATCTCTTTCTAGGCACTTTACAGATGCTGTATAGAAAGCGTTACCATAGGTAGATACGAATATAACGAATGAGACCCGACGACATCTACTTGCAGCCAATGGAGCAGCTCGAGCAGTGGTGTCACTCCCTCACTGCTGCGCTTGCCTCCGAAAATGATACGAGCCAGCAAGTACTGCAATAATGGCAGTATCCCCGGGTTTTTCTTCGAGGCCGCCCGGAGCTGAGAGCTGTATTGGTCCAGCTGCAACTCAGCTCTGGCATGAGCGAGCTGCTCCATCTTACAGAGTGATCCAAGCGATCACCTAGACACGTGATGAGACACATGGGCGATCCATGGCCCTAGCACGTTTCCTGATAACAGTCCCAAAGGTTAGCTTGCAATGGAAGGTGACACCAAGATTGCAAGCAGAATCTGCATGCCAAAGCTGTTGTGGCAGTTCATCAGCAGGATGCTTTGCCTTGAGGCTTGTCTGGCCAACTGAATATGTTTATATGAATAAGTACATGAATAAGAATATGTATGAATAAATAAAAATATGAATAAGTATACAAATCCACGTGTGCATGGATGTGTGCACGTGTGCATGCGCGTGCATGTGTGTGTGTGTAGGCATGTGTGCGTGGCTGCTAAATGCAGCTTCTCTTCACTTTACTTTGTCATCTGCCGTAGCCTATGTGAGCGTTGGCTGACCGACTGCCAAACACCTGCGCATTCCCTACCCTTGGCACATGGCTCCGGTGCGACCGAGCTGACCCTGGCTGTAGAGCACTCGCTCCGGCTCGGTGCTCAGTGGCCAGCATCACGTGCGAGGCTCGCTCTGCTGCTGTGCTGCCAGCCAGAGCTCTGCAGTACAGCCTTGACCTTGCCCTTTAGCTTCAGATCTGCCCGTCGGTCGGCCGGTGGCGAAGACAGGTAAGACACGTTGCTAGGATACACTTTAGGCTCCGGCTGCTCTGGATGCTTGTCATGCGTCGGTCGAGCAGCACTCCCTCGCTCTACACGATCCGTTCTCGTTCTGCACGCGACCTGTCATGTCATCTAACCGGTCTTTCAGCTCTCACACGATCGTTGCTGGTGATGCGCCTGCTCGCGCTGGCAGTGTGACCCCATGTCCGGGTTGGTGCTTTATCTGGCGAGCGCGCCGTCGCCGCCTGTTTTGTTAGTGCTGCAGTGGCCGCTGCTGCCAAAGCTCTGCGGTTTCAGGACAACGAACGGTGCAGCACACTCTATTTGGAGCACCAAGGACTGTAATGAGCTTTCGGCATATTGGCCAGTACGAAATCTTGAGAATTTGATCCACCGCATTCGGCTCGTAGACCGTGCAATGGAATTTAACGTATGTGTCTGTGAAGTAGGAAATTTCTTTTGGTATCAGTTTAGGCCTGGATGGATGGATGTCGTTTACCCACATGCCTTTTATAGTGTGGGTCGTTAGATGAAGTTTTGGTTAGAAACGCATCTTGATCCCTTGCTCCCTTCAGCAGTTGGTAGCACTTGTGTCAGTTTTGGATTGATCGCTTCCCCAGTGTCGGCAAACCGTGATCTTAGCTACCCACCAAGCTTGCTCTACAGACTCCTTGGCAGCAGTGTAGATGATGTAACAGCATCTTTTTGTATAGTAACAGAAAAGCCTTAAAGACTATCACCACTGCTTGCAGCGGCAATAGAGGATTGCCTACCGCAGGATTCGAACCCACGACCTCGGGACCGAGGTTGTGAAAAGCAGCCGCCTTACCTAGTGAGCCATCACGGCTCAGCTTTGCCCTCGCTCAGCAGCAGCAGCTGGCGCCACTCCAAAGTGCTGGCTCTGCAGCAAGTACTTTGTAGTGACATATAGTCGTTCCGTTCTTAAGTTGTAACATTTGCCCATCCCGCCCCAGCCGGTCGTATTGGCAGCACAAACGAGCACCTGTTGATGCCTACGAGATCGGACGTTCAGCTTCGCAGTGACATCCCACAGTCGGGCAGCTCGGCAGGGCAGCACCTTAGCCGCGGCTCAGGAGGGGGTGCATGCTTGGCACTCTCATATCTTGCTTTGCAACTCCCAGTGAGCTAAACTAGAGAGATTGAGCAGGGGATAGCAAAGAGGATTTAGCTCACGCCCACTCGAATGTGAGCCCGCTCGCATGGTTTGGAAATAGCACGAGAGGCACCACGTCAGCAGCATCCCTCCCCACTGTAAACGTCAGGCTTGGCTCCTCGAAATTGGCGTCAAAGTTGTGGATCGCACTCGGCGGGCTGATTTTTTTCCCCCGTTCGTCGGCAGACAGATGGCAGGCGTCAACCCCTCGAGACTGTCGTCGTTACAGTGATCTAACGAGCATCGCGACGTTGAAGAACGAGAGCATGAGCCTCGAGTGCGACGTGCTCACTCGCCTAGCCGGCACCGGCAAGCTGTTTGGCTTTCGAACGACCAACTTCTGGAGTCAGCTCAAGTCGACAGCGTGAGCCGATGTGGCCCCGCCCGACGTTGACAGCCGGCCGGGCGGCCTCGCTGCGCCGTCGCTGTGCCGCGCACGAGATGTTTCCGCTACGTCTTTAGGGCTGCCATCTACGCCAATCGTCACTATCTGGCCATCTATCACAGAAGCCACCCCGAGCGTCTGGTTCAGCGAACGTCATCGGGGCCGACCATCATCGGCGATGTGTACATACACGAGACGGCCGCCGTGGACTGTTCTGCCGTGGTACGGTGCATCCTCTGCTGGCTGCGTGCCGCCGGCGCGTTTGCAGCGCGTGGTTATGTATTACATTGAAGACTGGTGCAGTGCTACTGGTGCGTGTTCGTGGAGTGTGCCATGCCACTCTAGTGTCCCTTGTTGGTGTCCAGCACGTTCACGATCAGCCAACCGTGTGTGCACCTCTGGTTCCTGTACGGTCGGCTCTATCCCGTGGCTTTTGTGGCCACTAGCAATCAATTCAATCAGCAATGCTTCTCGTCTGACAGCTAGGTTAACGGAATACCCTGCTGGCTGAAGTCTACTGACGGACTTACTGTAGGTTTGTGGGGGACCATCGTGTGCACATGCTTAGCTGAAATGTGCTTTCAGTCGGACTGGCTGATTCATCGTAAGCAGAAACTGTAACTGTACGATGGACATCCCATAAGTTCTTCTGTGCAAATCTTTTCGAAGTTGTTACCACCGACGTCCTATGCAGAAACTAATATTTATCTGTAGCTCGATAGTATGCTCTATTGATGATGTTTTCATCAGGGGGGCATTATGCTGCGACTTCCCTAGTTCACTTTCTTCCTCTCTATTTGTGTGGAAATGTGGCCCGTTTCCCTTTGTGGTGTTATAATGGATCACAACTTGCGATATTGTTCATTGGTCTGATGGACGACATTTAGTTAGCTGGCATGTATGTTGTGTATCCTACGTGAATTCTACCTTTGTCTTTCTCTCACCAATCTCGTTGCTACTTATTGTAACTCACGAGAGAGTTTATATAAAATCATCGGTTTGTCAATGAGGCCAAGGTATCATGCCCGACTCTTCCTTATTTTGTATCTCCTGTTGTGGATAACAGAGCTGAAGGCCTATTAAAGCCGATTTCAGGAAGTACTGGAATGTGACCCTGCATGCAGACACTTGTGCCGAATATTTATGTGGAACTGGCACTAGTTTTGAGCACACGACATGCAGATACGGATGTTAGTGACTAGATAACTATCAAGATGGCTCGAACCAGGTGAAAGTATCCTTGCATAACCATCCGTCTCGAGCTTCAAATAACAAGATTCTCCAAACAAGTTTACGAGGTCACTGCTATTCTTAATTTAGATTGCTTTGATGTGCAGGGCAAAATCGTGAGATATTCTGACAATCACTGCATAGATTTTCAGTTTTTACAGTAGTTATCTCAGTATGGGAATGTTTCGAACGACTTTCTGTGATTACTTATTTTTCGAGTAGTTGCTTATCGTCAAGTCATTCTCGAGGAGTCCAGGTAGTGCTGTCACATCTCTGACTTGTGGTCTTGTGTCTCATCGTAGTTGTCAAACTGTGCTGTGTGCTGATAGCACGTCTGCTAGTGGCTTTCTTAAGCTTTCTGGCTTTTATTTTAGCTGGGACCGAATGTTAGCATCGGCAAAGGTGCTGTGATCGGTGCCGGAGTCCGCGTGAGGGAAAGCATCGTCCTCGAGGGAGCTCAAATCCAGGTAATCCAGGAGTGATTATTGTGTTCTGACTCAAAACAAGGACTTGCAGACCAAAGGTTCGGACGCACCGTAATGTCGAGCATGTTATATCCCATAAAGTGTCACCAAAATTATGTAGTGCATGCATAGTGGGTACCCAACTGGGATTACGGATGAATAATGATGCAAACCATTTTTTTATCGCTTGTTTCATTAAGAAGACCTCCATAGCTAGCCGTCACGTCTGATCCCTAAAGAAGATTACGGACTGTCTATCACGGTGGCTTGCAAACATTTAACTAGCTCCTGGTACTGTATTGGCTAGATTATTGCAATTCCATTTTGGCTGGGCTGCCAAAAAAAAGCTACGAGACCACTGCAGCTGGTGATGAATAGGGCTGCTTGGCTAGTTAACAAAACCTAGAGGCTCAGCCATGTGTCTCCTTTGCTCAAGGAGCTTCGATGACTCTACTGGCAGTAGGCAATAACGAATCTCGAGTCTTGCCTTTCGAAGGAATCGAACCGACAGTCGGGCTCGTGAAGTGCAAGCGCTTGACCCCTTTGCTAAGACGCTGGATCAGTATGCTTGACAGGCATCTGTAAGCCTGCTTCTCTTTGCTGACTTACAGCAGGGCTATATCTCGATGCATAGGAATTGTCGACCCAAGCTGACTGCATAGCTTGCTAAACTGATCTTTGCGGGTGTCTAGCGACATATGCAGCTGAGGTCTCTCTGTTTGGACACACTAGGTCAGCCGGGACAAAATCCACGACGGCGGCAGTGGCATTGGACCATGCTAGAGTTTTAAAGCAAAGGTGTTTCTGGTATGAAGCCACCCTGATTTGACCGAGGGGTCAATGTCTTTGTCTTTGAAGTGGGAGATCGTGGGCTCGATCCCTGCAGCATATGTGAAGCTTCTGGTTAGAGATTAAGTTCACTTAGGGTGCTACGCAAATAGATTATATACTTTTTAAGTAGCTGCCTTTTTGCTATCCACAGTGCACTTGGCCGAAGTGCAGTCATGTCTCGGCTTGGCAGATCTCCAGCTTGGCAGGTCACTAGCAGCACACAGGCCGAGCTGCTGCTGCATGCTGCTGATGCATCTTGAGATGCAATTTAGTTTTTACTACTGCTTGCTGCTTTGCTGCAACAGTCTCGTGAAGCCCCATCGGGGAACGAAACGCCTCCGTTGTGCTTCCTGCTGACGTGGGGTGTGGATATCTTAGGCTGAGATAGCAATTGCCTTGGATGCTTGTCGTTTTTATACCCTTAATGGAGAGCGTTCTTCCTGCATTGCTGTCTCGGTTGCTGTCGTGCTGCCGTGCGAAATCATGTGTAATCAACCTTTCGTGGTTGCAGGATCACGCGTGCGTACTATACAGCATCGTTGGCTGGAACAGCTGGATCGGAGCATACTCTCGGATCGAGGGCACGCCGCACGATCCTAATCCCAACAAACCGTTTTCAAAGATCGACATTCAAGACCTGTTCAGTGACGACGGTCGCCTGAACCCGTCTATAACCGTCATAGGTAAAGCAGGATGCTTGCATAGCACACTGAGTACTGGGTACTTACTCGGTATATATATATATATATATATATATATATATATATATATATATATATATATATATATATATATATATATATATATATATATAATATATATATGTATATATAGTTACTGGGTACTGGGTTTGATAGGGAGAGCTGCGGTGGGGGGGGGCATGGAAAACCGCAAGACTGGCTGGTGTCAGGCAAATGTCTCCAGCGATCCCGTTCGCCTGCTGGCCATGTGGGTCGTAAAAAGTGCTCAAAGCTTTTCACAGCAGCTGTCAGGGCGACCGGCGAGAGGGGAACAGCCGACGTGTGAGCGCTTCAGCGCTTCGGGAAGTGTTCATGCTTGCAGCCGATAGGTGGTGCTGCTGTCTGCTTGCAGGTACACGCGTCCAGATTCCGGCCGAGGTCGTCATACTAAATTCTGTCGTCCTACCACATAAGGAGATCACCGGCAACATCAAGAACAACATAGTCCTGTAGCTGCTACCGCTTGCAGTTGCCACGTCACTTGGTCTGATTTTTGCAAGCTGCTTGCATCCCTTTGGTCTGGGCTGCACGATTTTCCACGCCCTTCATAGCTTTTACCTAGATGTGTCCTCTGCAGCGCAACGCAGGTTTTGTCTGATGACAGCCTCTTCCTGTGGGGTTCATTGCCTGCCTTCCTGCCTGGTCGCAGCTTGTTCGTCTGCAGTGAGTGCAGCAGATCGCACTTCTCGGGCTCATGACGCCCGTCGTCCACAGGAGACGAGGGCATACGATAAGGTTTTCTCATGCTGATTGTTATAATACATTCCTTCCTTGCACTTGGACAGGGTTCGTTCTATGCCCGGCAAAAACGAACATTGGTATTTCAACGTTTGTTGGCTCATCCGGTCGATCCCGACCTTAATGCTACGACGTGCTCGCTTTGTGCTGGCTTCGGCGCCGCCTGGTAAGCGATTCGGCGGTGGCGTTTCCAAAATCTGCACTGCTAAACCCACTGCCTGACCAAGGCACCTCTGGCGACTTTAAAAGTGGCTTTTCTAGGATTGTACTCGAACGAAAAGTTGCTTCAACTGTCATAAGCAACCGCAAGCCACGAGCTGGTGCAGTGAGCTCAGTTATGGATGTGATTTGGCCCAGGTGTTAATGTGCATGCTTGCCAAAGATGACCGAGTTCAAGGTGAATGCATTTGATGACCGAGGTCGTGTCTCTGGTCTGCAGCCACCCTGGTTTAGCCGAAGAGTCAAGGTGCTTGCCTTTAATAATTAACATTAGCTGACTTAACATCTTCACTTGTAAAGCAGCAGAAGAGCCTTAACCGGTGTCACCACCGCTTTCAGTTGGCAATAAAAGATCGCCCACTGCAAGATTTGAACCCACGACCTTGATCGTGAAGAGTAATCACCTTACCTCCTGGTCTGTTACGGCCTAGCCAATTGATCACGGAGATCATGGGCTTGAGCCCGGCGTGTGTGAAGCGCCGGGATGAAGATTACATTCTCTTGAGACAGCTCCCTCACGGAACTCAGACTCTTTCAGGCGCGTTACAATTTGCTTCAAAGGAACGCGAATCGAAATGGCTAGTGGTAGCATTTCTCAATGAAACAAAAATAATAATATGGTTTATTGGTGACATGCACGAAGGTTCCAGCATGCTAGTATGGTTACACAGCGCCTATGCAGCGTCCAGCAGGCATAACCACATAAAGGACGAATTCACAGGACCCCCAAAATGCTGGTAAGTAGTGCGGTTTTTTTTTTTTTTTTTTTAATGTAGTCAAGGCCAGGGGGATGTCCGTGACGGAGGTCGGGAGTGAATTCCAGGCGTTGGGAGCACACTAACTAAATGCAACGGTCTTCCCCAAAAGGTTTGTAGGAGGTGTATGGTAAACACTGAATTCCGAAAAGCGGGTGGTTGGTCTGGTGGGGCAGTATATCTGAATAGGTAGGACAATACGACGCCCACGACTAGATAACCTAGCTGCATAGTTTTCACCAGCTGAATCACCTTAGAGCTGCAGGGCCGCTAGAGGAGCAATCAGTGAGTTTACAGAAGTCAAGACGAGACGTCACAGAAGCCTGGACCAAATTACACGTGGTATCCCTAGTCTAATTTTAACAATGTTATTGTAGCTGAAAGTCGGGCTCTGCCAGCATATCTCCTGTTGAATCTGCACGAAATCTTCACAAAAACCTCCATACCTCCAATCTCCAATTATGGATTTTCCAGCATCATGCAGTGGCATCGTCGAAGGGCCATTTAAGCCATTGAAGCCAGTGTTTCGCTGATGATTCGTGTCATTTTTCCAAGTGACCCTCCCGTTTGACGACCCCCTCAGCTGCCCAGGCCAGAGTCTGTGCCTACTTCAGCTACATACCTTTGCCTAACATTTCGGGCTTGTTTAAGATAGAAGATACCACGTCTAAGGTTGGTCAGATGCATTCGTGACATCCGTTTTTGGATTCTGTAACTCACCGCTTTTGCTGGCGTATATAACCGGTCACTATGCAATACAGCGATTACAGCTGGGGCAAAATCTGCAGCTAGCTTTTTTCGGTCGTGAGCGTCCGCAGTTGCCACATCACACCACTTCTCGCTGGGGAACTGCACTTGGCTGCCATTCAAGTCAACGGATCGACTTTCAAGTTTTTGTCGCTCACTGTTTGAGGTCCATCATTCTTTGGCTCCAGCCTACGTATCCCGATCCTACCTGCCCCAGACCATGGCATGCCATATCCACCGCACTCTTTTTCCGGAATCTAAAATGTTTTACCTGTACCTCTCGTACAAACCCCAAATCCTTTTGAGAGACCGTGTATTTTAGGTCGTATACGCCCCAAGCCCTATTTATGGCAGCATTTAGTTGGGTCCCTGTTATTCGTCCTATCATGTGTGTATTCGTGATGACACTGTGCATGCTCTCTACTCACCGGACTTGCATAAGGCGATGTGACCTGTGCTTATCAACCTACCACATGTTTAATGTTGTATATCAAGCACGATGACCTCCCATTCGACCGTGCGTTTCCTTTGCAGCAAAAAGGAAAACGTCTAGAGATCCATTGAGTTCTTTGAGGGCGCCTTATCAGTGTATTATATTATAATAGCAGATTGATGGGAGTGATGCGGGCCTCAAACGCAAGTTCGCTTGGACATGACACCCAGATTTTGTGCAGATGCACAGAGATTTGTGACAGAGTAATTTGTGAGCGTAGCCTCTCATCTTCCGAATCACCTTGGTTATCCTTTACTATAAAGTTGGTTTTATCTCATTTCCATTTAGCTGAAAATTTTCTGCTAATTTCATGTGCGGATTGGGATGCATCGCACCAAGCGAAGTTGAGAGAATTTCGAGGTGCTCGAAGGCCTAGGAGGGATCAAAAGCAACGGTACAACTGAGTATCCACGCATCAGTGCAGCATCCGCATAGTAGAAAGCCTAGTGAGCTGGCAGTCACATCGGCGAGAGGAAGCGTGGTTAAACCATGAAAAGAATGAGTACCACTTCGGACGCTGAGCCGTCAATGTGGCATAGTTAAAGAAATTTACAAGATTCACATCTTCGCGGGTACTGAAGCTACATTTAAAAGCCTCACACATGTATCTCAATAGGCTGCGAACATGGTTAGATGCTGACAGGGTTCTTAAAAGTTAGACACACTCATCATGTCTGAAGATCTGTGAATTTTTATTTGCTAGACACTCTTGGTCCTGCTTTACCTACGGGTGATGATGGTGGTACTAACTAATCGTTAATTATTTGCTTTGCATTTTTCAAATCGATCAAACTTCAGATCCCGTTTCTAACAGATATGTATTAACTATCCCGTCTGCAACTCAACGAAGTCACAATGACAAATGGAGGTTTGTTGAAGCAATTTTCTATTGCAAACTTAAAAGCCTCGACCTCTTTCTTTGGTACGTTTATGGTAGCCAACGGACTTAACCTCATGCAACAAAGAGAAAGTGGGAAGCGTAGCTGAATCAGGAGTCAGTCGAGAGTAAAGCATAGAAGCTGCAGCAGGTTAGCTGGAAAGGATGTGCAACAGTTGACAGCAGGAGAGTAGATGCAATTTTCTAAGAGTTGTGCAGTGTCGGGACCTGCAGAGCAAAAGCTTCTATCGCCAAGGCCATTAAGCGGGGAATGGAATAGCTAATTTATTGTCCATACAGAACCTGAGGCTCGACGTGGAGATACAACTGACGCAGCAGCTCAGCTATATTGAAGGAGCCAAGCCCATTGCCTATTATCAACTTTGTAGCATTAAGAAAATTTGGTCCAGCTGAGACGTACATAGCTCTGCGAGTTTGCCGATTAATCTCTGATCCCGTCTTGGCATTATGTTAACACTGCTCTTTAGGAACACCCGGCTCACCAGTGCTTTAGGGATCGTGCCGAGAGATGCTATTTTGGTGAAAACTTTGTACCTAGGCTTGCGACGTAAACTCGCTACCACTTCCCACATCCCACCACTTTTTAGATTCCTCCCACAACGCTCCCTAGCCAAACGCTGCGTGTCAGACTTACTACGTTTTTCACTCACTTTGCAGGTCCCTCTCATGCTCATGCTACGCCCACCTATAACTACACTTCTTTCCACTCAACGCTTCAAGCAGGTTAGACATCAGTGTAGTTTAGTTTTGCACAGCCATTGCCGATGCTCAAACAATCGACGGTTTATTCAACACGGAGCCCATGAGCGCACGGCTCCCCTCAGCTGCCCTCACACGACTCCCCTCCCCGGTCGACTCGACGGCTCATCGACCGCAACGGTGCACTGGCCGACCCTGATGGTGCAGATCCACCATCGCAGCACCAGCTGGTCCATGCCACATCTCAAAGGCGGACCGCAGCGGTGCACTGGCCGACCCTGATGGTGAATCCACCATCTGGCGCCAGCTGAGTTTACCGGCCTGTGTCCATACCGCATCACGAGGCGGACCACAGCCGTGCACCAGCCCCTCTCGGTGGTGCTTCGCCATCTCTGCATGAGCACATCGTGACCTACAATACATACATACGAACCACACATCGTACTAACATTGTATTTAGTCAACGAATTCAACACGAAGTTGTTCCTAAGCTACATTATATTCTTTGGGTGACTCAACCATCACTCAGCTTGTACGCCTCTAGCCTATACAAATACTCTTAGATCTCATCATATGTTATCATACAGAATGTCCTAATCTCATATCACTGCCTACGGAACAGCATGCAAAATGAATGAGTGAGCCAGGAGTCTATCAAAGCGCCCAGTGTCATGCTTGGAGCATGCACGTGAAACCTGTGCACGAGTTTCATTGGGCCTGAGTGAGCTAGAAGCACAAGCAAGACTACTATAGGTCACGCTAGTAGCTTAGAGCATGTAGTCTGCATCTGTGCTACAGTTTAACACGCATAAATGACACAGGAACACAAAAGAAAAGCTCACGAAAAGCCGTAATGAATACTTTCTTCCTGGCTGTGACTTGAATCATGCAAACGTAAGGGCACGTGGTTAGAAAAGCTGAGGGTTAATTCCCGGAATTACTGGGCCCAGGTGACTCAGTGATCGAGGCCCTGATTTCCAAATGCTCGGAGTTTTCATCCCAAGGGATGAAGCTAGCTCTGACTGGAGGGGCTCATTCTAGAAATCTGGATAATACTTTTTGCACAATTTGTGGTTTCCTATTTTCACCACGGAAATCGTGAAAGCACAGTTTAGGCTTTCAGTATATAAGCAGAATGAAGCAGCTTTACCAGTGCTGTGATCCTTCTTTGCTTCCAGCATTTCAGAGTGTTCAGCAGCTTGCTATGCTAGTATATTTACTTTTTGGATGGCGGCAAACTTTTTACCAATTGAATACTGATAAGTACTAAATGACTAGTAAGAGAAAACCTGCTTTTACTCAAAAATTACTCTACCATCCCAAAATGGGTTAGGCTAGCATATCTCGAGGTGCATCTGCATGACAAATCATCGCGTCCTATCTGCGGGAACTAGACGACCGCCACCTACTCCACTGACCAGTCCGCTACATTTCAGCTATGCACCATTGCGAAACGGCTTTGGTCTCATAGACAGGATTGCAGTGCGTCCGAGGCTGGGTCCTGCGCGCCACACGACCTCTGGGCCGACTCTGTAACTGCCCGCATTGCACTCTGATCTTTGCACTAACACACAGACGTTGGTGCAAAGTCTGCGCCAGCTAAGACTTGCAGCAAGATTGCCGTATTTGCCAGGTCACAACGCGTGTCACCTACCAGTATTGGTAGTTAAAGGCAAGCGCATGTGCCCATATGCTTAATCAGGACAAGCCAGCCTATTCATAAATGAACAAATGTTGAGCTGTAACGCAACGGCGAGTGGAGCTCAGGTCCAGCAGAATAGATTCAAGTGAGAAGTGGTATGGAAATGTTGCTTCTCTGCCAGTACTGGCAATTTTCAGGTTCATGCAGGTCTATTTCCTGAAAGTTATGGATTCCTATACGAGGTACGCTTTTTACCAAGATATCATTCATCTCAACAGTGTCTTGTTTGTGAAGTAGGTCTCGTGCCTCTGCACTTATTTAAACCTACGCTGGTAATCGTATTACCCTTTGTTGCCTCAAATCACTTTGCAACAGACAGGAATCGAAATTTGTACGCAATGACGTCAGAGAATTGCTTTCACGGTGTTGCGACCAGCTGCATCTTGCAAAGATACTCTAGAGTAGAGAGCAGACGCATTCCGCTCACCATCAAGAAGGACCGATGTGAGACGAATTTACTCGCCAGTCACAAGTTAGGTCCTGTTACCAAACCAGAAACAAGTTGCTTCTCTGGAGTTTGGTACGTGGAAAGCACATCGGAATTTTTATGATGACGATGGGAGCCGAACAACAGTCTTCCATGTTATCCAGAGCTTCGTTACAGAGGCTTCAAGCTGCGTTTTCAGGTACATGGCGGAAGGGTTGACGCTATTTGATGAATCGGTATTATGTCTGGGGTTTCCTGATCTTTGTCACTGAAGTGATCACGGTAGCACATTCCATTGCCACAAAGGCTATGAGTCTCATTATTATTGCAGTCTCTCAGATAAGTATAGCGAATAACTGCCGCTGAAGTCCAAACTGGTGGTCGCACTTTTAGACCAAGCTTTGGGGAAATAGTTCAGCTTCGTACTCTTCCACCTTGTTTGAAACCATCGCACGCATTCGTGCCTCCATTAAGCTACCTCCAACCCAAATGATTGAGTTGTGACTCTGTTACATCACCTAATACATTTTTGAGGTACTTGTGGCAGAAAATGGGTATCGTAATAAAGTCAAAGCAGAGCTCGTCTACTGAAGACCCTATAACACTCACTGGTCTTCACTGGGGAACAAACTAGGTTCAGCCATGACTCAGGTTTTAAATGCTTTCTCTGGATAAAGGCTCCACTGATCACCAAATTGGCTGCCGTTCCAAACCAATGATACGTAGAAACCTCGATTGAATTCTATGGTCCTATCACGTCTGATTCACCCGGCCTATCGTCGAGTCTTTCTTTTAGTTTTCCTCAAGATTTCTCACCAATTTTGTCGCTGCGCAGCTTGTATAATTTATATATAGTAAAGTGATTACAAGCCAGATTTTGCTACTCAGTTATCTCCAAGCGTGCAGTTTGACTATAGCGGTTTGCACTTCCTAAACGGTGATGCTGGCACTGTGACCGTCGCCGTCTGCTCGGAATTGGGCGTCCTCTTTCATACCTACTTAAAGTTCAATAGCTTCATTAAGAAGACGTCGTATTCCCGCAATTAGCCATCACGCTCCGATCGCTTTCTGAGACATGGAGACTCTCTATCACAGTAGCAGAAATTAGACTAGTTCCCGTAGTTCTGTTTAGACTTGAATTCCGTTTTGACAGCTTTACCAAGAAGATTGCAGATGGTGCCAGAATATGGCTGGCATAGATAGTTCGCAAATTCCAGAGGTTTAACTACGTGCTCTTCTGCTGCGAAAGAAGATGCAGTCAGCTCCTAGTACATCCAGCTGATACAGAGCAACATTCTTACTCTATCCATGAGGTCCGTCGCGGCTTGACTCCTCTACCTAATTGAACTACTTCACCAGATTTCAGCTTCCTCGGTGCACCAGGTCAGATTTGGACAGATAGGGGTGGGCGTTTTAACCAGGTTAGAGGTTCCTAAGCTGCTAGGATGCTGACGAGAGAGGCTTTGCCATCTGCAGCTCCTGAGACTGGGAGCCACTTCACACTTTCTTTTGCACTACGACATATATTTTACTGCAGCCGACTCTGCGTACATCCTTTGCAGTGCGCTAAACTGCTAGACTAATCACTCTCTCCACTGTTATTTCCTGGAATCGTATGTCATGTTTCTCACTTTCTCTTTATTGCGTAGAGGTGAAGTCTTGCTGGCTGCGTTATATTGCACCGACGGCCAGACGAGGGCTTTAAGGGCTCCGCCTAGAATACTCTTCTGGGTAACACCACCTCAGTTCATGTAGATCTGTGGGATTTGCAGATGGAGTCGCCTTGTTTTCACGCATTTCCCTTAGCAAATGTAGCACGCCTGAGAGAGATTCTAGTTCTCTGAGGGCGCTCAAGTGCAGCTTATTATTATTATTATATTATTATTGTTGCTTCACGTTTTCTCTATGGCCATACGACGTCAGCAGTTTTCTAAACCATGTGCTACATAAGTATCTACTTTCATAACCTGATAGAGTGGTTTTATGAAGCCATATGCCATGCAAAGGCACACTGTAGTAGGCTGTTCCCCAGCTCGTGGCATATGGCAGGTGGATTTCAGTGGATGTAGCGGTTAATCCTGAATTAACTTTGCTGTTACCTTTGTATATGAATTTTGGTTACAGGATGTGCAGCTGAGGTTTTATTAATCATGATATACAACTTATGTTATATTAATTATTTTATTAATTTTATTAATTGTAAGTATGCAACTGATGGGCCTCAGACTTTTGAGGGAATTCAGCTTGGCTGCAGTAGCGTTAATCTTGAATCGACAGGTGAAGCGCTATATAGACTTCAGACATGTAGTATGCTCTATAGTGTGTGTATATTTTCTGTATGCTCTCTAGCATGCAGAGCCACCGCTCCGAACACATTGACGCTCAAGATTTACGGCGTAACGATACGCTTTTGCTAGACGCCTTTGCCAGCTGGTTGCCTGTAACCAGAACTTGACCGGCTTTATCTCAGCCGATGGAAAAGATTGTTGGGAGACTGTGGTAGTTTGTGGTGTGAAGCTAGCATGTGTCCGCAGGTAGTCCGTGAGGTGACCAGCACAAACCTCTGCTATCTGCGGCTCGTCTGTTAATTTAAGAAAGCTTCGGTCTGAACGTCACTGCAGGCCAGGAGTATGACGCAGCTTTGGTCTGTCCCGGGCAGAGTTAGGTAGAGAGTTCTATTAATTAACGCGCGCGAAACGGCGCTTTTAGTCTGTCTCTGCAGCCAACGAAAGTTCCGCCGACCCCAAAACCCAGCTGCAGGCTGGCGCATGCAGTAGATTATTCGTCTACTTTCTTCTTCCCTTTTAATTTACGTCTAAGCCAAAGAGAGATGCTTAAAAGATCAGCCCGCTCTCTCTGAGACAAATCGCATGGCAATCTCTAAAATGATAGCGGGATGAAAGCCGAGAAATCTACTCTAATCAAATGCACAAACCATCCTGAGATCATCAACATGAAACGCTCAATCATCATTGCCTCCTAATGCACTAAACTTGAAGGCTGACAGCTAATAAAACTGAGGCTCCGTTGGGTATGGACATCCTCTGACAAATGAATTGCAAAGCAACAGCAATGGCCTGGTTCAATACCACAATTTCCAGAATGACAATGAGTCTAAACTTACTCTATTTTTGCTCTCTCTGCAGCACTTTCGTTGCTTTCAATCAAATCCCCAGTCGTTTTAGAGTGATTACTGGAGTAGACTTTCAACTAGCCCTAGCGAATACTGACAATCTGCTGCAGTTTGTCTACGGATGCCCAGAAATTGGAGGATTGATGTAAGGCCCAAATGTATGCAACAGCTCACTGACTAAAGCGGAAACCACATCATTTTGATCCGATTGAAGTGTGAACAAAATTTAGCGCCAATACATGGCGACCGACAGCAAATAGTACGGCCTAGCCAAAACTTCTCCTAGCCAAACAAAATTGATTCTGAGAAATTACCTGGGTGAAGCTTTGATTACAACTGGATGTTAAGTTTTGCTATTTTGAGTAAATGCACAGTTTTCATGCCATTTGACGACAACTGTTGGGCTATCGCGGCAATCGAAAGAAATATAAGGCTATGAGTGCAAACCAGCCCAATATCCTTGCAAATCGACGCGGAAAATGGAGTGAAACTCTAACTCTACTTGTATATTACAGTGCACGCGTTAAATGTTAAGCCAATCGATGTTGATGTCAAACCACATCATTTCACCCAGTGTGACAAGTGCAAAAGTCAGGCATTTGCACGCGAACGACTACAATAACTCCGGTCTTATCGGCAATCCACTTTGATCTGCTCAAAAGATCAGCAGTGGCTGCGAGCAGCTTCTATTTGCGCCGGATATTACAACGGGCTGTTGCAACAGTGCACACGCTTAATTGTAACTCATTGAGGCCGCGATATCACGTAATCGTCCTGACGCAATGATACTGGCCACGACGCAATCTAGTAACATATGCCCAGCAACCACGCAGAAATTACTTGGCTGGGCGAGCCCTTATTTCGATTGCGTTTTCAAAAGGTCGCTTTGTTTTAGGGTGCAATGGAGTAGTACCAATAGGGCCACGGCAATCAGAGCGATTGACTGCAATGGAACTGCATGTGTAACGTCTGCTATTGTGACAACGTGACAACGGCACCAACACCAACGCTATCGGGCATATGTGATTCAATCCTTGCCACCGCTTTTGTCTCCCAGAATAGTCGTTCTTCTTAGTGGTTCGAGTAGGTGTGATCAATAGTGCACTACGCAGACGATCGATTTCACGAGATCATGGTGGTAACTTTATCTTCATCACTGCTGCACAGGATGTCGTTAGGTCGCATGCACAGGTGCCAGACTTTAATTTCAGTTTTTACCAGCGAGTAAAAGTGATGTTCTTACAAAGATTTACCAAACTCAGGAGGCTGTTGTAGGAGTTCTAATAAAGAATGAAACCGTTATATCCTCCTACACCAAACAAGGGAAAAAATTTATGACAGTATTGTTTTTTAATATTATTATTATATTATATTATATTCATTATTATTACCATGTTTGATTATGTGATCTTGTGTTTATGACCTTGCATACAGTTGTCTATGTTATTGGGTTATTGTGTGTTTTCGTTGATGTCGAGCATAAGCCCAACGACCACTGCACAGCAATATGTGCCGGAACCCATTCGTAAAATTGGTTGCCCCACATGCGATAGGGTCGAGTGTAGCAGAGTTGACCTTGACGTAGCTAGGTCATCCATCAGCCCTTGTGGGTCTCCTAAGTCAGGCCTCGCACGCCTGGCCTCCTACTTGTGTCATGTAGTGCCGGGGAAAAGGCAACAGGGATTCCTCGCTCCTGAGTTGGCATGCTTGCACCCACAGGGGTGGGTCAGGCATAGGTTGAATCACAAGCCTGTAGACTTGGCCTTCAGCGGTGCAATCTTTGCACATAAGTAACTATTGAGATTGCAGCTCAACATCGCATCACCGTCATAGCAAATGTAGGTGAGGACCTTCGCCACTACGAGCTAGTGATGCTTTGGTGACGCGCCAGAGTTAAGACATCTTGCATTATGGCAAGCATTTAACATGCCTTTTTGCTTGTACAAAAACATTGCAGCACTTAATTTGCCAACTGTTTTTCTTACATTATTATAGTCAAAACCCTAGCTGCAGGAATTCTCTCACGCAAGCTGGACAGCCCACGCGGCCGTTAACCGATCAGAGTACCAAAAAACGACACTCTATCCGGAAAGTTCGGTCATGAATGGCCTTTGCCATTGTTAATCTCCAAACCAGATGGATGCTTCGAAGGGCTGCTGATTGATATAAGCCCTTACGACTGCATCAAGTTGGGCTGAAGCACTAATGATTTTTTTTTCCGGGATTCGAAAGCACGGTTTTCTAAGTCGGGCATCCCTTACATACCGGGTCAGCAAACCAGTATGCACTGTAGTTATTGCCAGCTGACATATTGATGAGGAGATTTCATAATTAATATATATTCTTATTCGATCAGGGGACCAGAAGCACAGCTTGGCGGGGTGTGCTGGTGCGGTTGAAAGTATGTACACCCGGGAGAGAGGACCTATACCTCCAGACATTGCTGCAGGCACGTTCTGAGCAGAAACCCTGGCTGGCCCCATGTCAGCAATGGCACACATTTACGCGACTTGTTGGCCATATGCGTGGCATCTCCATCTCCGAAGCCGTGTCGATCTTGCATGCAGGTCGAATATAGACCTTAACCGTCGTAATGGCAGTGCTTTGGACGTATCAGTAGGGCACCTTTGGAGGCACCTTTCGCCATTGATGACAGGCTTGCCAGCCTTCTGTTTGCTGCGCGTCCTAGGTGTAATGCAGAGCAATGCAGGTAGTAACAGTCCTTTAGACTCTCGCCAAGCAAATAAAACACAAATAAAAGAGCGATCGATGGCGAAACACAACTTCCAGACAGTGAAGCGAGACGACGTCGGCATGCCTGCTGAGCGACTCTGCTTCATCTCAATGCATGGAGATGCTAGGGGCAACCTCGTGCCTGAACGGTGGAGATGAGTGTCGTGTAAACGAGCTTCTGCCAAGGCGTGTGAATACTGGCAAAACAGCCTCTAGACGCTTCTTCACGTGGCAGGAAGAATATATCATTGTAGGGGGGTAGGAGATATACAGCTCTATGGAGTTAAGGCTAACTAAGTTCATGAAAGCCTTCTGAGTGGGAGGAAGATGGTAAGAAACGCAATTGGAAACAGCTTGCATATTGGAGTCATAAGGCTTTGTGCATACTAAGCAATATATGGCAGAACCAACTGTAATGAGGCTTTATTTAATTAAGCGCGCCATTACCTGGACAGAAGCCATGTGACTTATAATAATTGGTAGAACCTATTGCGCTCAGCCAACAGGTTGATTATGATCAGGTCTATATGTAGCAGGCTGAGCAACGATTTTTGTGACTGGGAGTTGAGAGCAACATGATAAAATTATAGAACTAAGCTTAGTCTTCAACCAATGAGTGAGGATAGCGCTTGTAAGACCAGACCCAATCCTCCAAACTAAGTTAAAAAGGTTCATGCTTCCTAAAGTACATGGGGACTAGGTAATGTCCCCCCCCCTGACGCGTTTGTTGGACCTATCCAAAAGATTCCCCTCTAGGTCGGCACCAGAGGCTCAATAAGGTGGTGCCACCTGCGGGCAATAGCAGATTTGTAAAAAGGCGGCGTTCAAACTTTGGCCGGGCGAATTAAGCTCTCTTGCAATCGCCCAGAGACCCTGAGGTAAATGTCAATCCATAGTCCTGAAAAGGGGCACATGGTCTACAGGGAAGCAAGTACAGCACACATTCCTCAAGATTGCTTAGACTCCAAAAAAAAGACACTCGTAGGGCTAACCAGTTAGCAGTATCCTTGTCCGCCCTTATCCTTTTTAGCAAACCTTACCCAATGGGCTCGGACATAATCTGCATTACCATTATGTATTATACTAGTGAGATTCAACGGGTCCTAGCACAGGGTGTGGTAGAAATTAACGGACTAGGCACTGGCTCTGGGCCCCCTACAGTTTCAGCGCAATCTGCTAACTTTGACCAATTTCAGTGTCCAAGTCAACTTTTTTTTCACAGCTAAAGCCAACTACACCTGGGAACCCGGGGGATTGGTTTGGTTTTGGTTGCAAAAGGACTCTCTCCCGCCCTCCCCCCTAATACATACTAATAAGCAAGCCAGGCTCACAAACGAAAGAGGAATAAAAAAATCCCCCTGCAGGCATGGAAAAGTCGGGGAGTAATTTTGCGCTGAACCCCCCCCCTATACTTGGTATAGGTAGCAAACCCCGTTGATTTTGTGCACGAGTCCTAGATGCTTGGAACATGGTGTTAGACAATGTAGAAAAAGAAATAATGAAACCAACCAGCTAAAATGCCCACCAGCTAGATAATAATATCCGTTAAGACTAAACCGCCCGAATCTGGCATCATTCGGGGCGACCATATATAACGCGATTTGCCAAAAGTGCCATTTGGGACCAATAGCTCTCACAAAGATATGCTTCCTGAACAGGCAGTCAAAGATTTATTCTAGAAATGTAGTACAGAATGTAGGATTGGTGTAGAACAACAGATTTTCAACTGTTACTTCCTGAAACGCTCATCCAAGCAGTAAAAGGCGACCCCTTAAACGTCTGAATAGTAATGCTTAATCGAGTATGAAACGCGACTGCCCTAACCTAGATGGATTTTTTTTAATACTTCCAGGTCATTTACTTCTGCTTTACATGCAAATTTAGAAAAAAATGTACAAACAACCAAGGCCTGCTAAGCTCACAAACCGTGCGAAGTCCTAATGGCCTAACGGTCACAATGACCGTTACCAGGTCCCTTTTCAAATCCAGAGGGCCGCGCCTGGCCATCCAATACCGTCAGCACACCGACTTGAATGCAAGCCACTTAATCGGCGTCACAAAGTTGTTGGACAGCCTCTTAAATTCCGCCTACTAAATTACCGCTAAAACCAAGGGATTACTCATCCGCAATCAGACTGTCCAGGAGAAGCTAGATGCATTTCTGGTTACCGAAACTTGGACGATGCCTCTTTCCAGTAGCTGTATATCCGACTGTCCAGGAGAAGCTAGATGCATTTCTGCTTACCGAAACTTGGACGACGCCTCTTTCCAGTAGCTGTATATCCGAGCCCATCCCTCCCGGGTTCTCATTCTTTCAGGTCCATGCTTTGTGTGACAAGGTTGGTGGCAGGGTTGCAATTGTTGTTCTTGAACCGTTTCGGTATAAGATGTGCAGTTTTTCGCATAGGCAATCGCTTGAGTTAGTTACAATCAGGTCCTCATCAAAGAGAGTGCCTCTCACTGTTGTGATATACCGACTTCCTGTTGGCTGTCTAAACTTGTCCATAGAGGGAGGAGTTATCGGCGTTTCTTGCTAAATATTGGTGTTGTGACAGGCTGTAACTGATTGCTCGAGACTTCAACATTAACATTGAAAACCCTATCAACAGCCAGAGGTCTGCTCATTTCTTGACTCACTGGGACTTTTTTGTTTTGTCCAATACGTTAATCACACCACCCACGTCGGTGGCCATATCCTGGATCTTGTGATCACAGAGGGATGTCTTCCCCACTTGCCTTCGTGGTGTGCCCGCAGACCCTATCGCATCATTGTTCGGTTTTCGTTTACTGTTCCTGCTCCTTGTACATACAGGGTAATGCCGAGCTTGTCCGCTATAATGTCCAGCCATTCAAATCGGCAATCGTTAGACCAATTTTTCCATAAGCCAGGTTTAGATACAGAGGTCTTTGCAAACTATCGCCCCCAGTTTCCCTTCCTAATTTCTTGTCGAAGATTCTTGAATAAACTGTCGCTAAGCAGCTGGTTGCACATATTGAAAAAAATGAAATGTCAAACATTTCAAATCGAGGTTCAAGAGGCAGCATTCCACTGAAACTGCTCTCCTCCATATTAACAATGACATTCTATGCGGCAACGATAACGGGAATGATATTTACCTTGCTAGATCTATCAGCTGCCGTCAATGCCATTGACCACGATGTCCTACTCGAACGACACACTTTTGGAGAACACGAAGCACTGGTGTGGTTTAAATCTGTCGTATCAATCCCGTGTTGGGTGGAGGTCAGGTCTCGCCCACGAGGCCAGTCACCTGTGGAGTCCCTTCAAGGCCCCCTTCCACAGCCATTGCTGTTCTCTATACTCAACCTCCAGGAGGTTTTTAAGACCCATGAAATAGGATATCACTTTTATGGCCACGATGCTCAGCTGTATTTGTCATTCAAACACCGTCGGAATCAGCTGCAGCAACAGATCAACTGATGCTAACCATGCCGACATGTCGATCCTGGATGTCGGAAACTTTCTTGAAAATCTAAATGACGATAAACCGAACTGCTGTTCATAGGACACCCTAAGCGTTTGACTGGATTAGAAGGCTTTGCTCTTCTAATAGGCGATGCTGTTGTGCGACCCGTCACCATGTGCTCGAAATTTAGCTTCATTCCGAAGACTGCTTCAACAGCTTGCCGTCACGTCTGATCCTATCTAAGATTAGGAGCTGTCTTCCACAGTGGCTTGAAAAAAAATTGAACTAGCTCCTTAGTTCTGTCTCGGCTAGATTATTTGCAATTCTCTTTTGGCTGGGCTACCTAAAAAGCATCCAGGTCACTGCATCTGAATATGGCTGTAAGACTAGTCTTCAAGTCCCGAGGTTTGAGCACGTGTCTCCTTGCTAAAGAGCTACGATGGATGTCGGTATAGCAACGGATGCTGACACGGTTCTTACCCTGTACCCACAAGGCCCCGCTACGAATTGTCTCCTTCGTACCTAGCTGAACTGCTGCACCCAGTTTTCAGCCTCTTGGCGCTCTCAGGTCCGTGTGTGGACAATAAATTAGCTGCTCCCTTCTTCTGCTTAAAGACCGTGGGCGACAGAAGCTTTAGCTCTGCAGGCCGTAGACTGTAAACTCAATTCCACAATTCTTATGCAACGACAACTACACCTCCTTGCTGCCGGACTATGGCTTATCCTTTTCAGCAGTCCTGAGGTGCTCTACTCCATTCCACCTACTACGTCAACTCTCTGCTCTCCGGACTCTGCTATGCTTCCCACTTTCTTCTGAGTTGCGTGAGATGAAGTCTGTTGGCGGTCGCTTACAACCTTACGGCTGTGAGTGCGCTATACAAACTCTCCTGCGTAACACCCACATAGTCTTTGTGATTTTGTGGAGTTACAGTCAGAGATACATTAAATTACATTATTCAGTCACGCATGTACCACGGCACTTGCCTAAATTAAGAGAATTGGTGAATACATATGAGAATGATTGATTGGCAGTTCATACAACATGACAGGCACTCCAAAAAGGCAAAAATTAGGCAAACTGGCCACAAACAATTTGCAATAGTGTAATTACCAAGTCAGCTCTTCGCTCCCACTCTCTGTGACACGAGCTCTCTTTGAGTGATGAGTTCACTTGCATCAAACTGTGCCTAGAATAAAATTCATTCACTATAACTAAGTACTGCGTTTTATCAGGGTAACAACATTGTTGTGAATAAATACATAAAAAAATATCAAGTAATAAGTCGGCCGATTCGATGGCTTTGATTTATATTTCGACAGAAGTGCGTTAGCACCAAAAATACCCCACCTTGCAGTGAGCATCAAGAATTTTTTGCTGAAAGACTCAAACCAACGACATGAATCGTGAAATGCAAGCATGCTACTCTTCAGAATAACAATTTCGACCACACACAAAATTACAGCTTAAAAATTATAGGTGCAGTGAGTTAACTAGAGCAGCACACGGAGATAGTAGTTCAGCCAAATGAAACAGAAAGCAAGTCAGAGATCAGAGTTAGGACTGCTGGGTTATATCAGCTCATATGCTGAAATGATCATCTCACGGTTGTTTAGCTCACTGAACTGTAACTTCCCTTTTTAGGTCGCGCCTTAACATATGCTAAAATGAAAGCAAGTTTGTGATATCGTGTAAAATGTCAGCATCCATAAACATACAAAGGACATTTAACAGGCCTTACTAAATACTAAGAGAAATATGTGGTGTTTGTGCCTTTTATCAAATATTGTCAAGTCAGCAATGTCGTGACGTCAGTCGGCTTTGCATTTCAAGCTTGGAACTGAAGGCAAGAGAATGAGTTTTGATGAACGGTTCAGCAAAACGACTTAGATCAGAAGAATGGGTGATACGATGCATAGCCTGATCAGGAAGTACTTCAGATAGGCAGGTTGGACCAAGAGAATAAAGGAACCTCAAATAAATGGACGACATCTTGAAGCTGACAGGAGCAGGAAGACATGTAAGTACTGAGTCACAGATGTCCAAGAAACTAAAGTAAATCATTTCTTTGCAAAAATAAAAAGTGCCGATACATGACCATGTGATGCAAGGATGAATGCACAAATGACAAATACACACATTCAGCTAAGACATAGCTACATAAATGTAGCTCTAAATAAGAATCAATCGAACATGCAAAAGGCATGAGCTTAGTTTTTCCATTTTCTGAATGTTGCTACAAGATTAAAGCGCATCCTGGGATTGCAAAAATCATAAATTAAAAAATGCATAACAGTGGTTGATGCATTATTTTTTTTTATTAAACCTCAGAAGTAATGTCAATCTCTATTAATACTAAGTCAGTAACTACATATTTATTGACACAAATAGTAACACCAAGCAATCGTATTCTGCAGTGTCCTAAGATAACTAAATCTTCTCCAGATGCTTTACAACTCATTGGAAAAGAAGCAATAATGAAGAGTTGATGAAAAGCAAGTTATAATGGTTAGACATGCATGCAACGACAAGAAGGCTCAGGGCAGCTAGTTTGCAGGACTCGTGGCTATTAACAGGAACAGGCAAGCATGCAAAGGACAGAAGGAAAGGGGCAAGTCTAAGAGGCTGGAGCCGGGCAACTGGTTCTTTAGCTTTACAATAATTATAATTATTGTCTCTGCTAAATTATTGATTTTGAATAATTCTTCAATTTCAAATGCAAGTGGTGATACGAGCCAGGAGCAATATATAGACTTACTATAGCAAACAAACGGTCTTGAACTGCCCAATTAAAGCCTAAAACATTAACCTATCAAGAAAAAGAATAAAAAATCAAGATAAAGAATCTACCGAGATCCAAAGATAGAGTCGGCATCTCACATTGATCAGACACGTGCATCTAGCTAAGGGCTACCTACATTTCATAATTGCTGGGTAGGCATGCCTAAAACTTATCCACAAGCTACTGCTTCTGTCCACTCACCAGCAGCTTATAGAACATAAGCATAAAGTAAGTATATCATCGTATTGCAATTGGCATAGACAACGTAGAGAAACCACTGTGAAGCTATGTATTGCAAAATATCACCAACTATTTAAAGTAGTCACACGTGCCACAAGAGGTTTACAATTGATTGTGCAAATATTAGCGATATTATTATATTATATTATTATTATTTATTATTATAACGATATTAGCAGGACAGAAGTGCATTTGGGCAGTGAGTTATTTACAGTATGCTACACCCTACCGAGTGCCATGAAGTACGGAGCAAACAAGTTGCAAAGAAACCTAAAAAGTAGCGAGCACTGCAAATGTAACACAGCTTACAATAACCAATATAACAAGAATAAGATATCTATATAGCACACTAAGTGAACTAAACCTTTTTTTATGGTAAACTAAGCATGCAACAAGATTCTCATGCACCAATGGATGGCCGACACCCTGAGAGGACTCGGCATGAGTGGGTTGCTGGTACATATTGAAGTTACCAAGTTACTTTAAGAGACCAATCACAATTATCAAAACAGGGCAGCAGCAACTTTCCAACACACGAACTAAAACATTTTCCACGTCTGACAAACGAGGCAATAACGCCTAAAGAGAACCAAATCTCTTTCTAGACACTATGCAAGGCCATAAAAAAGTACGTCACAGTACGGCTAGTGAGCCAATCCATTCATTTTCGTTACCACAACAGCCGTAAGAACTTCACGTGTAATCGAAGGCAAGACACGTTCATCATAGTCAACACCAAGGTTGGTGAATATCTTGGGAAGCTGATCAGCCGAAGGTCGGAAAAGGATGCGTAAGGTGATGTTTACATTCTGCAAATCTACAAGAGAATCGCATTAAAACAGTACAGAAACACCCATAGAGCATCTAGCACTAGACAATTCGTATGTCCAATCTAATAGCAACAAGCAGCCTGCTGAACTAAACACATCGAGTCTCTGCAAGAACCACTTTTAAAACTGCTGAAGATTTGACATCTTAACCGTAATAAACTTGATAAAACGCAGCCAGAGAACTCAATCTCTCTCTGGATGCTTTACATTTGCTGCAAGGAAACGCGTCTTGCAGGTGCATGATATGAGCAACAGCCAGACTACAGAGCTGGCACACAATGTTTGAGCAACAATTTCAAAGATTAGCTAAGTACTGACTCACAAAATCAAGGGGAAAATAGCGACAATTGGCTGACTTGGTCTAGCAATTAAGGTGCTCGCCCCGACCAAGGTCTGGCTGAGGTCATGGGTTCGAGCCCCGTGGGATATGTAAAGCGCCTGAATAGAAATTAAGTTCTCTTAGGGCACTATACAAATTAATTACATTTTTACGACAAATCATTAAAAGCTAAAAATTTGCATGCTGTGACCATTGCTACTACATTAGCTATGAAAAAGAGTAAATTACTTGTTCGATGGTTTATGAGTTGAGCTAGCAGTTTCGGTCTTCGAAGAATAGCAACAGAAAATAAGTTCAAATTTTTGGATATGCCAAGCATCCCACTAGGCATAAACCCACCTTAATGACGGTCACGAACTCCTTCAAGCCACATCAAAATTGAAGTTCCGGTTTTGCGCATGTAAAACTAGGTCAGACCTGGTTTAAGAATAAGCAAGAAATCCACAGCTAAGCTAGAGTGAAAAAAACAACTACATAACGTTTGTGATAAAGGAGTAATGGACTGTGTAAAACTGCTGAAAAAGTACCAACAAACCCTACGAAGCCAAAACCACAGCAATCTGCATGTATTAAAAAGTTCGCAAATTTAGTACATGCATTTGGCAAACTGACTAGAGACCTAGGAAATAACTTTGATTTCTCGACCTAGTTATTTGTCATAATATAATGCTAGTGGTTCACATTTATATCGTGCCATCAATTTCCAATACTGATTCAAAAATTGTCATGCAAACGGTTTTGCCTGCTCGCAATAACATGCTTCCAACTCTTAATAAGTGACAAGAAAATGCCCACACGATAAGCACACTTTTATAGAGGATACTTGTAGCATCCAGTATATCACAGTTGTCAGTGCTAAGAGGAGACAACATAATAATCTAGTTTAAAAATAGTGACTACATCAGTAGCAGGAAATAGTTCAACACAATGAAACAATGGCTTATCCTGCATGCTTTCACGCATGGTAAGACAGTAATAATGGCCGGCTCGAATAGCGCCAAGGGCGTATCTCTACCAAAATGCTTTGCTGCTAAAAGCACGACAAGCTACAAACAAAGTTTAATGATAACCTAAGTGGCATGCTTCGACAAGCATGCCAGCAAATGTAAAGCATCTATAATCTATTTTTCATTTAATTTATATAGCGTCCCAAGAGAACTTAATCTCTATTCAGGCGCTTCACATATGCCTCGGGGCTCGAGCCCACGACCTCAGTCAGACCTTGGTCGGGGCGAGCACCTTAACCGCTAGACCAAAGAGATTGCGTTCTCTGTGGGCACTTTATCAAGTGTATTATTATTATTATTATGCACAAATAATGTTTATTGGTTAGGAATATGCATAATTTCAGCAGGCATTAGCATACAAAAGACAGCTAACATTGACAGAACAAATGCTGTGACAAACAAGTGGATTTTAAACTAATTGTACGTGTCACGTCACGGATGCTTAGTATACATTAGAGACTTTGGAAGCTCGGGAACTGATGGCACAGTCTTGAAAAGGTTTTAAGAACCAAGCGTACTAGATGGTACATACCAGCAGATACAACAATTGAGGCCCAATACCAGCATCAAGGGCACCTTCGAAATAAACTCAAAAACACATGGAACAGAAAGAAGCAGTTGCTCATTGCTCCTTACCCTTGCTTCCGGTCACACATGGAATGTTAGCAGGTCGAGATCGAATGTCAAATATGATAGGCTGCTGGACGACAGGAACCATAAAGTGAGTGCCTTCTCCAACTACTTTATCCTGGACGCCACGGAATCGGTCAAATATAACAGCACGATGGCCACCGTCAACTGAAAAACAAATATAATTCTACACAACGACCGATATCTTCGCAACATTGCCAAATGCGCGGCTACCGGCTGCTTGATTTACCGTTATACAGTGCCGAATTCACGACACCAGCGGCAACAGCAATGCCGAGGCCTACTCTTCCCAGGTTGTTCAGCAGTCTTGCCGCCATATCTAAATAAAACAGAACAGCTTAGCTTGAAATGGCTTTATTGTCGGTCTAAAGCTTGTTTGGCAACCTTAGCACACTCGCACCGGACTCAGTGAAGTTAGCTGCAAGGATGTAATGCTTGAACCTCTGTCAAAGGAACTGGCGAGTGGCTAGGGCATTAGCCTGCTGTGCTAGAAGTAGCAGGGTTCAACTTCCCAAGCAACACCGACAAGAGGCAGGTCATCTGATACAGGTAATTTCACTGAGTGTTACAGCATTTATTTTTGCACACCAACTGATAAGATTAAATTTCTATTACACCCTGACTTCATATCATATCTACTCTACTACATTCATGCAGCCAAAGCCATAGGCTACCAGTGGAAGGGAGGGGGGTCAAATGAGCTTATGCTGTGGGAGTGTTGCCGAGACTCAGCTCATTGCTATAGGGTTTCGTAGCAATGAATCAATCATGCTATTGATTGCAGGACAACCTAGAAGAGCACTTGTATAGTCACCACATGCTTGGGGAGCCTTGTTATAAGGCAGCACCTGGGATAGATTGCCAATCGACATAACCGATTTCCTAACAATCAAGGGGGCATCGACGAATATTACAAGTATCTGTACTTTAGGAGAGCTGCCAAAACCACAGGGCCAGCCTGTTTTCAATGCTGCAGTTTCCAGAGAGAAGCTGGCACTAGACATCTTGTCAACCACCTGAGCAAGCCTGGATCCTGCGATGGGTAATCCTTTATCGCTGCTGCAAGAGGTGGTGATAGCCGTAAAGGCTCTTCAGTCACTATACAAAAGAGGCTGTCAAATCAGCTGGTATAGGCTGTCAAATCAGCTGGTATATATAAGGTCAGGGAAGCCATGAATTTTCATCAACTTGATTTATCTACAGTGCATAAAATAGGAGCCGAGTTAACAGCTTCATTTTTATAGCAACAGAAGAGCCTAAACGACTATCACCACTGCTTGCAGTTGCCAATAAAGAATCGTCAACTGCAACATTCGAACCCACGACCTTGGTCGTTAAGAGCAAGACCATTACCTCCTGGGCTATCACGGCCCACAAGCCACAAATACGTCAGAGCATCCATAACAAGACATATCTGCCACGTGCTACCAGAAAAGTCACGAAACTGAACAAAAGACGTTACACATGGAGCTATTTTTCATCGAACTTGATAGAAATAAAAAACGCCTAAGCTAAGTTGTATGACAAAAACCAACTTGTTTGTCAAGAAAAGCTTGGTTATCGGCAAAGCGAAATCGCCAAGTTGCCCCTTCACAAAGCTCCCACTATGATTAGCCAGGTTGGACAAGATAACTAACTGTTCAGCTCCTGTCGGGCATGACTAACAGAGCAGGAATTCGCATTGAACGAGAGAACTTGCTGCTTTGGGCACTGCGCATCGCAACAAGTTTACTATGGCAGCCAGCATCTGTAAACTGTATACCGAAAAAGCATAAATGCTCAACACTAAACCCTAAAGCAAAAAGGTATCTCAGCACATTTTTGGTCCCTCACCAGACAACATCCGGCTTGGTGCTGATTGATTTTCACAAATTCGGTAAAAACAATTGGCAGAAATCCGGCAGTTAATCAAACAATTTAAAAAAAGGTTTGCTACCATTACACAGCGACATTCTAAATACCAAGATTTTAAAAATGCTCCTGCACTAGCTATAAGCTGCCCTGACTTGGCCAAGGGACAAGGTGCTAGCCTTTAACGACCAAAGTCGTGGGTTGGAGCCATGAACCATAAGTAGAGCGCCAGAATAGAGATTATGATCTCTCTGCATGATATACAGACGAATCCCATTTTTTTTATTATTATTGACAAATGGCTAACCACGTTGTGCTTCATCCAACCAAGTATAGCATACATCGAGTTTCGAAATAAGGCTAAACCATTCAACACCTCTATTTACTTCAAGTCAGTCTACAAACGATACGTACATACTGAATGACAAAAACCTTGAACCCGTGATTCTCATAACTTACTCTTGTCACCCCATGATATGCCTTGACTGCAGATTGAAATGCATAGATATTTAGATTAAAACACAATTACCATGACAAACATAGACACTCACTCTGAAAAAACTGACAAGAGAGAAGCTCAAATAGCTAGGCACGACCAGGTTATTTACACAATACCATATATGAAACAATTGCCAAACTGTGAATGAAGCTGTTTAAAAGTCACAAGCACTCGCCTCAAGAAGCTGCAAACATGTAAAGCACTATGCCAAGGCTAAACCAGTTCGGACAAAAGTAGTCTATGATGCCGAGATCGGTACATTTGTTATTTATAGCTATCTTGCTTCTGGAGTCGGGCATGAATTTGCACGTTTTTTCAATGCTTACTTTTAAAGTGGAAATCGTCAAACCGTTTCGACCTAAATGATTTTGTTAATATCACGCATATGTTTTAAAGGTAACATAAAAAAATCATTCGATTATTGGACCCAACTTTCACTGAAAACGGCCCATCGCTACTTACATCCAGATTTATTTTAGCATGATGTCATTCACCATTCAATCGAGTTTCCCTTTGCAGCAAATGTAATCGCCTAGAAAGAGATTGCGCTCTGATGGCGCTTTATCGTGTATTATAATTATTATTACTATATTATTATCTAAGATACTCTTTGATTTTTGAATTGATGGGTGCGTTCTATACAGCTTCTGTAAAGTGCTCAGAAAGAGATTCAGTTATCTGAGGTCTCTAGATAAATGTCTTATTATTATAACGGATCTATACTAATGGAACCAAGCATACCAAAAACGGGCCCAGGTGGATTAACTTGAAGAATGCTATGGCAAGCTACTACACCAGCGGTTCTCAACCTGTGGGTCGAACCCCTTTGGGGGTCGAACGATCCTTTAACAGGGGTCGCCTAAGACCATCATAAAATACGTATTTCAACAATTCGCACAAAATAATTTTATGGTTGGGGGTAACCACAACATGAGAAACTGTATTAACGGGTCGCGGCATTAGGAAGGTTGAGAGCCACTGCACTAGACACTAGTTTATCAGCTGCAGGAACGACAAACCACCGTGTCTAGGGTGCGGATACTAATTGGATTGACATTGATGGGATCAGTACCAGTATAGTGTGAATGTGCTAGGTGCAGCACTACCATGCATGAAGAACAAATCCGACGTTGAAAGAATAGAACTGGCGTCCAAAGTAATGATAGGTGAATTCGCACCGACTAGCTGCTTTTAAGATAACAGCACTTTGGGGCAGCCCAACTCATAGGGGGTCACGGCTCATACATAAATAATAATACCATAAGAAATAATCATCGGAGAGGTTATATAAATTTATCAAAAACACGATGTACCTGTCAAGGGCTGACGTAAACTCCGAAGCAAATGGGTAACACCACACACGCCTGTAACCGGAACCGGAATGGCGGCCCTCGTAGGTAATCTGCAGATTGACAAATTAAAGTCATTAAAAGTATTTTGAGCAAAAATAATACTTAAATATTTAAAAAAATAAAAAGATTTCTACTGAAAAAATATGTCCTCGCTTACCTGCTACTGGAGCTTGTGAGAGGCTGAGGAGGTCGTGAAGGCTGTCGATATCGTGAGTCTAGTCGCCAATGTGGGGAACCCAGTTGTCAGGCCACTACTGTGGTGATTGACGTTTCCCGCTGAAAATGCTCATCGCGCGCAGTCGGTGTCCACGACATTAAAGCGGACAGCGTGCGAGAGCAAGCGAACAGTCAGATTATCAGAAGGTTTACCGCGGCTGCCTGCAAGCAAGGACCGGCAATTATGGTGCCGACTGGAAGGCAGCGGTCGATTGTTAGTACTGAGAAGTATTCCCTACATAGGGCGGTCATAGCAGGACTAATTAGACTTCGTGCTCTCGATCTGGCTTCCAGTTGGCCGACGGATCGAAGCACGAAGGACGGTCCGGCAACTCTATTCCTGTCTCCAAAGTTCTACGAATTTTGGTACCGAGTTAGGTCGGGCCTCGCGACACTAAAAAGGGACGGCTGAAGCGTGTCCCTACAAGTCTGTACAAGTATTGTTCCCAAAGTTTTGAGTGCAGTAACATTAGCTGAATTTCTGCGGCCAATCTTTCGTGTGAGGGGCAGCTCAAACTTAGGTAGCGTCAACTCTTTTATGCCGCAGCAAATGTAAAGCGCCTAGAACGAGATTGAGTTAGCTGTGAGCGCTTTATCAGGTGTATTATTACTGTTATCATTATTATGCGACATAGCAAAGCGCTTCCATGATCTTGGCCAAACGCTTCCAAGCAAGCTAGGTTTGCTGGGCTTACAGGTAAGACTCGTCAGCTCGAAACGAGCGCAAGTGCCGTCGCCTAAAGCTTTTGTTTTCCTCGTTAACCTACTATTACAAAGTGTCGGGAGAAATTTGTTGGAAGATACGCGAGTTCTGTTACTTTTTATTTTGTAGAACGGAATTATTCTTATTGGTGTGGCAGTGATAGCTGTAGCTGTGTTTACACTATTGCCTTTCCTCTTAAATTTTCGCCGACCTTGTGCCGATTTGTCTCTGATTTGGGCTACTACGTCACCACATCTTTGAGAGAGGAACGAAATCGGACGACTGTAATAAAGGAGAAGCTGCTTCTACTTTATGAGTACTATGTTTACCAGCCGACCCATTGAAATCCCGGGCTCTTCATATACACCCCACTACCAAAATAACAATGATCGACAACCGTAGGCTCGAGTTATGTTGAGGCGTTCAGAGCAAGTCCCTGAGCGTGGGATGCTTATGTACTCTAGCTATTGCTTCACCTTTTTCTATACGAAAATGCCGTCCAATTCGACACGCATGAACGCCTAGGGCTGAGAACAAAGGAAGGGCTGATATTAGCTAAAAAGGTCTCTAGCTTGTGTGAATAGGCCTGAACCCAGGACAACAACTGAGGCCGACTGACGAGAATTATGGATTCCTTGCCTGATGCCGATGAGAGAGAGAGAGAGAGAGGGAGAGAGAGAGAGAAAGAGAGAGAGAGAGAGAGAGAGAGAGAGAGGGAGAGAGAGGGAGGGGAGAGAGAGAGAGAGGGGAAAGAGAGAGAGAGAGAGAGAGAGAGAGAGAGAGAGAGAGAGAGAGGGAGAGAGAGGGAGGGGAAAAGAGAGAGAGAGAGAGACAGACAGACAGAGACAGAGGCAGGGACAGAGACAGACAGCCAGACAGAGACAGAGAGGGTGGCACAGAGAGGTGAAGTCGGACAGAGTGAAGCCAGAACCTACGGCGAGAAAGAGTTAAAGTTTAACTTAGGCTTCCCAGCTGCGCTTTGGTTGCTAAGGAAACTGAAAACGTCGGTGGTCCCTGAACCGTCTCCTCGGTGGCCCGGAGTCGCAAGTGGGGCGGAGCGTGAGTAGGCAGACCGCAGCGGTGCGTAGAGAGTTCGCTGGCTGAGTGAAGAGCGTCATACATTATCGGCGTACCTATTTGGTAGTTGTGAGGGAGCTTTAATAACAATTACTAACATGATGTAACGCCAGTGCCAGCTACACCAGCCGAATTATAATGGTTAGTTATTAATCACGGTTTTACGATAGCTTATCGTGGAGGCCGTATAAAAGGCCGGCGCCCTGAGATAGGTGAGAGTCAATATTCGGGACTCGGGGCATTGGCATGTAAGCTGATGTAAGCTCTAGGCTACGCAGACCGCTGGTGTACGTCATGGCCGCCGTTGAAGGCCTGTAACATTCCGCTAGTGAGTAAATAGGCTTGCTTGCAATATGGGTACGGGCTTGCTATGCTAACGTATGACGGCTCGTGTCGCTGCCGTGCTTCTGCTACTGTCGGTGTACCTGCGTGCATTAGTGCAGCACCTACAAGCAACTAGCGGTTCGTTAGGGTTCAGGCGTTACCGGTATTAGACCGTGTGTTTCCTTTGCATGCAAATACAGCCTGAAACTCAATTCTGCGCAAACTGAGAGGCTTTATCAATGTTTAGCTTATGGAAATTGGCAGACATTCATTATCGAATGTTGGAAAGGCAAATGTTTAGTTTATCACTCGCTGCAGCTGATTCCAGCTATGCGAATGAATAGCATAGATGCATATCACCACTACGAGAATTATGGCCGAACCAACGGGCCTGAATCAACTTTTATGGTGCTCTGAAAATAGAGAACAAAAATGGTCAAAAAACTGTACCCTTGCAAACTCCATTGGTTTAAACTTGACCATTAGGCGAAATGGATTGAACACGATAGGACAAGTCCAATTTGAACCGAGCCAGTGCGTCGTCTGTTTGACCGAAGGTTGCCTACTCATTCATTGTAAACATGTTTCGTCCGAATTAGTTTCATTAAATACTTAATGAGGCAGCAATTGAGCATTAACGTAGCACGCATCTATTTGTAGCGCCCTGCTGGCCTTGGCTGAATTTTAGCGCGAACAAGAGCTGTTCGGCGGCGGGCTAGAGCCCCTTTGTCCTGGAGCAGTGAGCCAGAGAGGAGCGTCAGTGCGGTTAGAGAGGAAGCGCTTAGGAGCAGGCCAGGAAGCTCTGAGACGAGCGGCGGCGATTCGGCCTTTAGAATTGGTCCGATACTCGCGGAAGCTGCTGATAGATGTTGGCTGGCCTGTCAACCCCCGCCTTCCCTCTTTCCAAGAAAGAATCGTCTGGAACCCATTCGCCATTCAAGCTGGACGGAGGTGCCCTTCCAGTGGCCTGGGGACGGTAGTAATTCCTTTCCGTAATGGGCCAAGGTGTCCGGGCCCAATACCGCTAAGCTCTTGCCCCATTGTTTCAGCTAGGTATTTAAGAGTCGAGCGACGCTCGCTCTTGGCCTTACGGTCTTTTGTCTTTGCTCCGGCTTCGAGGCCGTCGCACTCGTTTCTCTGAAAGCGAGGTTGGAGGGCGGGCTGTTCGCCGGCGATTGATGGAACAAGACGAGACAGCTCTAGGAGGATTCGGTGGAACCCCACCGAATACGGTCGTATCGCGCCCGAGCTGGCATTTTGTGTGTTATTTCGTGTTTTGTGTTTCTTTTGTGTCGTGTGTGTGCGCGCTAGCACGTGGTTTCGGCATAGGGATTTGCCGGCGCGAGCTAGGCGTAGTTGGCGTTTGTGGAGCCCTAGTTCACCGGGTAGGGTTTGGGCTCCGGTTCGCGCTTCAGTGTGGAGAAGTATTTCCTCCACAGGAGTGCTTGAGTTGACGTGTGTGGAGTATTCCTGCCGCACTGGTGGAAACCGAGTTCTAGTTCTCCGGTCAGGGGTTAGACTCTGGTTCGGGCTCCGTCTATTTGGGTCGTTTCCCATTATACACGTAAGCAGCCCCGGTGTGGAGAAGTATTCCCTCCACAAGAGTGCTTGAGGTGGCGTGTATGGAGTATTCCTGCCGCACTGGTGGAAACCGAGTTCTAGTTCACCGGTCAGGGTTTAGTCTCCGGTTCGCACTTCAGTGCGGAGAAGTATTCCCTCCGCAAGTGTTTAAGTTGGCGTGTTTGGGGTATTCCCTCGGCACAGGTGGGAACGGATTCCTAGTTCACCGGTTAGGGTTTAGGGTCCGGGTCGCGCTAAGTGTGGAGGAGTATTCCCTCCGCAAGAGTGTTAGTGCAGCTGAGAACGTGCGAGGAGTGTGGAGATAAAGCTGAACTAGACGCGAAGCGACTTTGTGCGCCTGCGAATAAAGTTCAGTAAAATCCCCAATTTGTGTGTCTCGCTTCCCAATTCACGCCGCGGACTCACGACCCCCTTAGTAACGGTAGGCAGGTGAGCGCCAGAAACGCTCGTTTCGTGGCGGCCTGCTTATTGCTCGTAGGCGGGCACCGAACGGCATTAGGCGCTAGGTTACGCCGCTAGGTAAGCGGCAGGTCAAGCCTACCCGCCGAACCTTCGGCATTACATATTTACAACCAAAGTAAACAGCCTTTTTAAAGTGCACAGTAAGAGATGTGGTTATTTCAATAGGGCATGAAATTATTCCAATCGCAATTATTAGCAATAACTGTATTGTTTGATCAATAAACGATTCGTCACTAAAGTGTGATGTTGGTCTTATGCATGTCAGTAGTAGGAACCGTTACTAGATCTCTAGCTTTCTAGCCTCGCTTCAGACTTTAAGATGATCGGAATCTTAATTAAAAACAACTCTAAACTAAGCGTCTCAGCCAAAAAGTGAAACAATGACCAATGCAGCACTGATTCAGGTCTGAATGACCACAAGAAATAATTTTGAAGACGATAGTTTTGCATTTGAATACGACAGTCGTAGATTTAGGAACTATGTGTTATAGTCAGTTTATGCTCTAGCCTGATACCTTTCGTTAGTAAGTGCATGACGTGTAGGACTACTGCTTAGCACTCTTGTGTTCTCCGCGCCGATTGCTGGCTCCCGTTATCAATTGTCGGAGGGTCAATTGTCCAAGTGTGGCTGAGTCTCTCTGTCGCTTGGGAGAGGGGTCGGCAGTCGGTACACTCCAAGCGAAATGGGCTGGCTGCCAATACTGCAAGGCGATTGGATTTTCTGCACAGGGTGGGGAAGTAAGGAGGACAAACGGGGGGGGGGGCGATTATTGTCTTTTGTTCCGAAGAGTTCTATGACGTGAGACCTGTGCACCGAATGTTTGCACAAGGCCTTCGGGCTTGACCATCCGGCAGTAGAATCTATTGAGTCCTGAGAAAGGCATTGTTCAAGCTAGCCATTCTCTCATCTGAACAGCAGCTGAGCTGCAGGGACGAGCATTCGTTATGGCTTTTCGCTATGTACCTCTGGTACAGGCCGCAATCTTCTTGATGGTAGAATGTGCCTCCACAGGCGACTCGCTCAATGGTAAGTACACCGGATTATTACAAGATCGTTTAGAAATAACATATCAACTTGGGGATAGTGTAAGTATCACATATTTTGTACAGCACGGCTCATATATTGTCTGTCCATCACTCCGTCGGCAACTATAAAAAGCCACTATGACCAAGTGAGCAAAACTAACTTAGTATTTGTGGCCTAGTGGGGTTACAGACGCAGATACACTAAATGACATCTTAAAATGGAGCCGTATGTAAAATGCTGGGATACCAGCCGAACTAAAGAAATGAAATGCTCTGAAATGCAGCTATTAACGCCTACCATCCGGCTCTCTATAAATAGATGCTAGACGCTTGCAGCATATTTTAGGTAGGCCATTCTTGCCATACATTATAGTAGCAGTTCGAGGCGACAGGGCATATTTATTTTATTATGTGACTGGATCAGCTTAAAAGTCAAGGCATCCTACTTTCAGCTAAGTAGCGTTGCAAAATTTCAGGTCTGTTTTGACTAGGACACCAAATAACCGCTTAGTTGCCCAACTTATCGGTCGTGAGCTTCATTACTCCACTGTTCGCGAACTGCACTGGCCCCAATCAAGCAGCTCATCGACTTGAAGGTTTTTCCCTCAATTGTGGGGCCGTATAATAATAATAGTAATGCACTTGATAAAGCGCCATCAGAGAACTCAACCTCTTTCTAGGCACTTTAAATTTGCTGCAAAGGGAAGCGCGATTGAATGGGGAGTAATATCATGCTTGATAAACAAGAATAAAATGGTTAGGGGTAACATGCACAGGGTCAGCATGCAAATGTGGTTAGTGGCAGCATGCACAGTGTCAGTATGCATAAGCACATCAAGGACGAATCACAGGGACCCACTAAATAATGTCCTAATGAGGTGTGCTTTTAAGTTCTTTTTAAATGTGGTCAAGTCAGGGGATATTCTGATGCAAGTCGGGAAGGACTTCCAGGCTTTGGGAGCATACGAACTAAAAGCACGGTCTCCAAAGCATTTGAGGTTTGTACGAAGTATTGTTAGACTGTTGGATCCCGAAAAGCGGGTGGTACGATGCTTGGCCTGGTGGGGGAGTAGATCTGAGAGATAGGCTGGAGCCAAAGAATGAAGTGACCTAAAAGTGAGCGACAAAACCTTGAAGTCGATCCGTTGCTTGACTGGTAGCCAGTGCAGGTCGGCGAGAAGTGGTGTGATGGGGCAACTGCGACGCTCACGACAGGCACGCCTAGCTGCAGAGTTTTGCACCATCTGTAATCGCCTGATTGCACATGCCGGTGGGCCAGTAAGCAGTGAGTTACAGAAATGAAGACGGGATGTTACAAATGCATAGACCCACTTTGACGTGCTATCCTTATCTAAAAAAGCCCGAATTTTAGCAATCTTATGTAGCTGAAAGTAGGCAGATATGACTGTGGGGCTGATGTGGTCGTCTAACGGGAGGTCATTTGGAACATGACACCTAAATTTCAAGCTGATTCAACAGGAGATATGCTGGCAGAGCCAATTATGAGCTTCAGCCTTTCCAATTTCCTAATCACACTGGGTTTGCCCATAACTAGTAAGTTAGTTCTATCATCGTTTAGTTTTAGAAATTTGTTGCCATCCATATTCGGATTTCATCAATACACGCAGCAAGTGAGTTGAGAGAATTCGAGGTGCTCGAAGGCTCGAAGGGATCAAAGCAAAGGTACAACTGAGTGTCATCGCATAGAAGTGAAAGCCTAGATTGTGCTTGGCAATCACATCAGCAAGAGGGAGAGTATAAACCGTGAAAAGGACCGGACCTAGCACGGAGTCCTGAGGTACCCCATATTTCAGAGGTACCTCAGATGATCTTTGTCCATTCACGTCAATACTCTGGAGTCTCCCACTGAGATAGGACCTGAACCACTGCAGAGCAGTGCCAGTTATGCCCAGGCGAGATGAAAAGTGCTCTAGAAGAACTTGGTGATCGATAGTATCAAAAGCTGTCGAATGATCGAGCAAAACAAGTAGAGTCACTCTACTTATGTCTGCATTCCTAAGTAGGTCGTTGTACACCCTAAGCAATGCTGACTCTGTGGAGTAATTAGCTCTAAAGCAGACTGGAACTTACTTGCAAGGTTTGAAGTTTAAAGATATGAGTTCAGCCGGTCTGCCACGACCTGTTCCAGAGTCTTTGATAGGAATGGTAGAAGGGAGACTGGGTGGTAGTTGCTCAATTTCTCTTGGTCTAGTGTTGCTTTCTTGAGAAGTGGCCTGACTACAGCTTTTTTGAAAGGTGCTGGGACATGACCTGAGGCTAATGACACATTAATGATGTTAGTTATGCTTGGCAGCAGCAAATCAATGCAACATAGGAGCAGGACAGTGGGAATAGGGTCCACAGGACTTGTTGTCTTCTTTGATTGCGATATGAGCTTCAGGAGGACGAGATCACTAGTAACCTGCTTAAATGAAGACGTTGAGGTGCAACCAGTAATCGGGAAACAGCATTCTAGGGGGATGTTGTTATCGCAGGGATGGACTCCTTGATGTTGTCTATCTTCTGCACAAAGAATCGAGAGAAGCAATCGGCTATATCGCCACAATGATCATCAGGTAAGGAGCTAATCTGGGAGCGGTTAAGGAGATGGTTTACCGTCGACATCAGCATTTTTGGATTGTGCATCTGTGATTCAACAATGTTTTTTTTATAGAAGCTAGACTTGGCCTTTGCTAGGATCGATTGGTACGACCTACAGTAGTCTTCATATGCTTGTCAATGGACAGTCAGTCGTGATCTTTTGTATGTTTTTTCAAGCTTGCGCTTAGTAGACCTGGCTAGTTTAATGCCTTTGGTAAACCATAGGCCGTCTGGGCGAGGGCGCACAGTGCGTTTAGTCAGAGGTGCAAACTCGTCGAGCGTGTCAGCTAGTGTCGTGTTGTAGCTATCTACCAATGATGACAGATCGGAGGGTGGACTGAGCAGCAGAGGCGAAGCAGATATTCTTGCACTGACAGCATCGATGTCAAGGGTCTTGAGGTTTCCCGATTCACAGGTTATTTTAGAGGTAGTGGGCACACACTGTAGATTGAAGGAGATCTGCATGTGGTCAGATAAGCAGGATTTGGTAATAATTGGTGATGACAAAGTGGTTGTATGAGAAAATCTGGTCGTGTGACCCTTGATGTGAGTAGGGCCATGCACATGAGACAACGAGTCAATGCACGAAATTCATTGCTGAAGGCGTCAGATAAGTTATCAAAGTGAACGTTGAAATCACCCATAACGATGAAGGATCGATTTCTTGCACACAGAATTGAAATGAGATCGGAGAAATCTACATTATTCGGCAACAGCCTATCTAATAGAACTACTCTTTAATTAGACTAGGTATTGTACCACCTACTCTTCTAGCTCTAGTTGTCTAACTGCGCCTCGAAGCATCCATGTCTTTTGATGACCACAACTTAAGCATGCAATTAAGTTGTGGTCATCAAATTTTAATTATATTGCAATTGCAATTTGCATTAAGTATGCAAACAAAGCCTGTAGCTCACTGCTGGGTGGTGTTACTATTTCCGCAGACGTGACATTTAAAAACAATCTCAACAATAACGGTTCCCTTCAGCATTTTCTGAGTAGTCATCATCATCGTTTTAATCGTATTGACTTGCTTCCATTGCAGAATAAGCAAAGTGTCTGCGGTATTTAAGCTCTTCATAGATGCTACAAAAACGTTTTGTTACCATAACTTATGGTAGTCCCCCCTCCCGTGTAACTGATTTCGCTACCCCTGCCTTCAGCCTATGCTGATGACTATTCGGATAAACAACCTTTTTCTTTTGCATGCTTTTTACTATCACATTTTGATTTTTGAAAAAGATATACCATAAACAAACCATGTTTTTACGCTCACTAAAATGTCTATATTTATAATCTTAATATATTTTCATGATATCCCTATGAGCTAAATCAATCCACTTTCAAGCACTCATTGTGGGCTGCCAAGGAACCGTGTCAATATAACTGATGATAACATGCATAGCGTCAGAACCCGCTTGCACACAAAGCACATTTCACAAGGATCCTGCAACTGTTGTGTCGAACATGGGCAAATCCAAGTTGCTTTTAAATGTCGTGACGTCAGATGAAAGTGATTTCCACGAACCGTCAGCATACGAACTAAAGGCAGGATGCCCAAGCATATGACGTCGGTTCGAAGCCTGCTTGATTTGAGACAGAAGAGTGGGTGGTGCAATGCCTAGACTGATTGGGCAGTAGTTCTAATAAGGCAGGATTCTGAATGACTATACTATAATTAAGAGTGATACAACCTTGAAGTAAATGCCCAGCTTGATTAGGAAACAGCATGCGTGAAAGCTGCCGAATTTTGCACCAACTGCATGTACCTGATTGACTAGGCCTGCAGAGAGTGAGCTATATAAGTCTAGAGGTTTTCGCAAAATGCAAGGACCAACGGAATTTGGTAACCCGCATAAAAAGGCCCGAATTTTGGCAATCCTAGGTTGCAGAAAGTATGCAAAGGTTACTGTGATGACTTGATCGTCTAGTGAAAGGTCACATTGGCATTGGAAACCTAGATTTCGCACGGATTTGTGACAGCCCTACAAACGCTCTGTCGTCAGGCTGGGTAGTGCAACCGAGCAACAAGTCTGCTGGCTCCAACACCAAAACCTTTATTTCAAGCTACGCCCCCCCAAGCCCAGTCTACACACACTAGACGGCTGCCGGCGTCGAGGGATCTAGCCCTCCCCTCTGGTTGTACTCCTTCGGCAGCCCTTATATTCCATGCATACGTTGTTTTTCGCACCGTCGGGCCATTGTTCGTTCGGAACCCGCCCGACAGCTGGTGGCAGTTTGTGGTAGATTGATGTCCCCACAGATGCCGGCAATGCATGGATTTGGGCAGGACTGCCTAGTCATCTGCCGTGTAATCGTCTGCCCTTCAACCGGTCGTGAGCTTGCGGCTACTTAAGCAGTCTGCGAGCCCTTGCAAGGTCTCTGCCTAGTGCTCGCAGGCTGCAAGTGTCGTGTTCCTTCACAGGATTACATCGGTAAAAAGCTGGAAGAGCCGATTTTAAGCAATAATCTTTCAAACTAACGAGTCTTAATAGATTTTTCCAAACCAATTAAGTTGGCTTTACAGACATTTGACTAGACTTTTTTCTGCCGTGCTCAAGTGAAGATGTCAGCAATACATGCAGGATGGGAGTTAAAAGAGCTTGAATTGCATGAAAGCTGAGGGATTTTAGCAAAGCGACAGACGTGAATCCTCGGCATAGAAGTAAAAACCAAGATTGTGCTAGGCGATTACATCCACTGGAAACAGTGTAAACTGTAAAAAAAGCGGACCAAGCACAGAGCCTTAAGGTACCAATTCTCAAGTGGTCCCTGTAATCATGTGTCCCGTCGACAACGATTCTCTAGTGTGTCCTACTGAGATAAGTCCTACACAGTTTCAGTGCGGTGCCAGTGATGCTTAGGCAAGATTACAGGTCCTCGAGAGGGGATTGGTGATTGTTGATAGAAAAAAATGCTGCTGAAAGTTATAGCTAAACAAGCAGAGACTTGAGTCTGCATTCCTAATAAGATCATGCACTAAATAAATGCCTACTATGTGAAGTTTTAAGATAAATCATGACTTCAACTTACTGATTAGGTTTGATTTATCCAAGTAAGGTTTTCTGGTCTGCCACAACTCATAGCATAGTCTTTCATCAGAATGGCTACAGGTAGACTGTGGGAAGGTGCTTAAGTTATCCTGGTTTACTTTTGGCTTCCAAATGAGTTGCCTAAAAGCAGCCTTTTCGAAGGGTGCAGATATTAACTAAGTTGTGGCATTCAATGCTTGGCAGCCACAGATCCATGAGATGCAGAAGGAGAAAAAGTGGTTATTTGATCTAGAGTGCTTGCTTTTCTGTTGATTAGGAGATGAAATCTAACCAGAGGTCACTTGCTCTAATGAGGACATTGAGGTTCCAGAAATAATTGAAGGAAGGTCAGGAGGGAAGAAACACTCCATGTTACCGATGAAATGGAGTGCAGTTGAAATTGTTTTCCGAGGATTGGGTTGTCAAATTGCTTTTATCTTAGCGACGAAAACCTAAAGAAGAGATTAGCTAGATCTGCACTAGGATCTGCCTTTGGCCAGATGTTCATAACTTGGTAACAATAGAGATGCTAACGTGTTATCGTAGAATATTTGATCCAGTGTGCGACTTATGTTATAAATGGGGTCATGCACATGAACAATAAGAGAAGCAAATTATTCATTGCATAAAATTCGGCACTTACATATGACACAAGCATGTCCAAGTATGTCCAACAGTAGTGGGAGTTATGTGCCCGACCAAATAAGAATTATCCCCTCAAAGCACATTTATTGATATTATAAAAATATCAAAAGAACGAATCACATGAAAAGTGCCACAAAGAACAATCGTAACATTAGCTATCGTTTGATGTAACATTGTTGCCATGTTGACCTTCTGATGACCTGTACAAGTCAAGGTCACACATACCACCGAGACAGCCAATGGCAATACAGCACAGCCAACACAGGAAACCGTGGATTATCAAGTCACCAGAATCGCTACCAGTCACTCTAGAAATATGGCAAACCCCTAAAAATATGCAGGACACTTGGCTTTAAGTTACCCACACCACAAACAAAGTATAAAAAAAAATCGACATCTCTAACTGTTGACTGTTATCACAATCATAGTTCAAGGACATTTTGTGACAGGCACATCATATGCATAAAGACCCACCATGTTTGGATGCCCAGGGGGAAAACATAGAGGCAGATGAACCCCACCTATACTTCAAATTTCACGTCAATCTGTCAAGTGTCGACGAAGCTGTAGAATTGAGAGGTACACAGTACCACTGCTGGGAAAGCACTCTGAGACGCCAACTTAAGCTGTCGAAGCATGAAAAACAAGGCTGTCAAAAACTTTAAGGTGATCGGATCCTTTTTTTGAATACGACATAAGCGACAACAGGCATTGGACTATCGTTTGCAAGTAAACTTGAGAACCCAAAGCTTTAACCAAGAGACAGCATTAGGAAACGCTTTGTATCGCACAAACAAGTCAATAAATAGGTAAAAAGGAGTTTTAGGAATAGGCCAACCTA